>OZ023157.1:28751850-29094350 GCA_963678695.2 Diplodus puntazzo | reverse complement strand
GGCAACCCCGAAAGCGGCCGCAAATGTGGTTGCACTTTCCAAAACTTGATCCGGCAATATTTATAATGAACAATGTACCGTGTTTGAAAGCCTGAAAGACAAGTCTCCAGCAGCGGTCGCAGCTAATGTTAGCATGCCTGTACCCAACATGCAGCAAGGAGCAAGGAGTTGAACTATCCATAGACGATGACTTTCAGTGATGGTTCAACAACTTCATTGATGTCTTCATGTAATTAGTTAGTTGGATGAGGTGTTGAACTGGACATTATTTCACCGTCAAGATTCACGTTAGCTTAGCATCGGCGTTAGCCAACACCTGCCCAATGTGGCTTCGCCTGAATTGTAAAAGATATAACTGAAATGACATTTTTGTCAATACAGATGGGGTGAAGTACGTTGAAAATGTACCTTTGGGTACAGAATTGGGTTTTAGTGTGAACAGTAGCAAAAGTCACTCCTGCAGTGTAATCTAGTGTCTATACATATGCTCACCAGGGTTGAACTATAGAGTCACACGTACTTTGAGATTATAGGCTAATTCTTTATCTGTGAGGATAAAGCCATCAGAGATATTTCTGTAGTGTCACTCTGAACTTTCTATTGGTCTGTGTGTAATTGGCCATCATTATCCATAACACGCTTTAACAGTTGATTTCTTAGAAAATGTATTACATGACAATGTTTATCAATATTGCGATAAAGGATTACATATACAGGGGATTTTAGCCACATCACCAAATCCTATTTTGCTTCACCAATGAATGGCTAAATACTGTGAGAGGTCATTCATAAAAGAATGTAGCGCAGCATTAAAAGCACAATTTGCTGCTTAAAAATATAACCACATCGGTCAAATGAGAGTGAGTGGGGTCAAAATACATTGCATTCATACCAAACAGTGACGCTGGGTCAACTGTTCATGTAGACAACCAGCTATGGGGTATTTTGTTAGCTTAACATTCTGCAGTAAGTCTACTGTTTACTGGCAATATAATAGGATTAACCTTGTCATCCATGTTCTACATTGTTTCTGTCCTGTGGTTTAATCCTTTTATTTAAAAGAGAATTGCCATACAATGACGACATGACCAAATCAAGTGAAATATCCGTCCAACTCTAACTCCAGCTGACTAAGTGTTGTACAGTAGGTGCTTTTTTTCCCTTTCATGCCTCTTCAGATAATAAGAAATTTGGGGAAGTGGCAACCGAACTGAGCTCCTCTTTTGTATGAAGACATCTGGCAGCGAGGTTACAGCAGGCAAAGACTTTCCTTGCTTTCATGTTCTGGAAATTAAACCTTAGATATTTCTCCCCAGTCGTGCTAATGTAAATGATTTGCATGGAGTTTGTCCCTGCTGATTAAGGCTGTTTGGACTGTTCTTCTTTGGAACCATGCCAATTGAATTTTATGCCTTCTAACACGCTTGGAGAGTGGGGAATATGGTTCTCATCGGGCCTGAGGCTTGATCTCCTTCTTGCCTCCCCCAATCCTTTCACATCACTCTGACAATTAGTCAGCCCGACCATCCCCAAATGACACACGTAATTAAAGAGTTGGCATTATAATTACAATGTGTTTATTGTCTGTTTATGGGTTTTGTGCAGTGCATAACACACTGGGAGATTTCTTTGGTGTAAATGGATTCAGGGCTGTTAATATACTTGGTGGTAAATGTGATTTCACGTGGTTAACATCTCGATATCTCCTTTATCAGCCCTTTGACAGTTGCTCTGTTAGTTGCACATGCAACGCAATTTGGCTGACAGCACAACCTGGCACCCGAAAAACCAAATTATTTAGTCATGGGCTTTTAACGGGCACAACGGTAAATGCATGTTAAGTAAATGATGCAATTTATTCCCTTCTCTTCATTGCCAGGCTGGCTGCCACGGGACTACTGCCAGCTTTAAATAAGTGGTACCCAGATGGTATTCACATGATGCCCACTTGGTTACAAAACGGTCCTGGGAAATAAAGCTGACTGCCACAGCAACCGATGGGTCAGCCGGTGAGCCTGTTGCTTTTGCACTCTGCGTGTGCAAATGGGTTAATGTTGTGTGTCACTTTGCAGAATTCTTTGGGAAGGTTGTTTCTCAGGGGTCCTAAATGAATTGGAAAAGAGCCCCGTTAATGAGGAGGGCGGGGTGGAGAGATCAGGGAGAGAGATTCTCTGCAGGAGTTCTTTTTTTTTTCTCTGCTAATGTCGGGCTTCTTGCAGAAAAGAGCGCGGGAGGCAAGTGATGAGCTTTGCCTCGAGAGTGATGTAAGTCTGACAACAAGGTGATTCCTTTACCTTCTTATCTTTAAAAAAGGCAAAGTCTCTTCTCTTCTTTGCCTCGTGTTTTGCAGTGTGCCTCCTGCTCTGCAGCTGTGCTGGTCTCAGAGCTGGCTGTCTCCTTGCGAAGTGGTGAACTGTGTCATCTCCAGCCACTAACAACCAACAGCTGCAGCAGCAGCCACCGCTCCAGATCGAGGGACAATGTGAAACTGATTTTCTAACGCAGAGAAATAAATAAACAAAGCCCCTGGGGAAAAAAAGAAACAATACCACAAACAACACACAGCTTATGCAAATGCTGCGGAAATGTGTTGGCGTATCGATAAGCCCTATTTGTGTACGAAGAGACTATAGGACAAGAGTTTTTACACAGAGATGCACATTACTAACTTTGCTTTTTTATCTGCAGTAGCTACCCCCTAACATCTGTTTAGTTTTGTCTCCTCTACAGTGCATATTAAACCCACACATAATGATGAAACACAGAAAGTATTTGTTGTTGAGTTGAGTTGAGTTGGGTGTCCGTCTGCACATAGGACACCAGATGTTCGAGGCAAAGTTTTAGTCATTGTGGTGGGAGAGGGGTCAAACTGTCAGTGGGTCAAAGGTGCAAAAGCATAAAAAAAAACTGCAGCACCCACACAGTTAATTAGAGATGACAGATGTATCGCCCATTGGTGTATTTATGTCAGCGTGTTCAGTTCGTAGCTGCTGCTGTTGTTTCGAACGTCATTGTAAAATATATAATAAGTCTGTTGCGAGACACAACAATTTCTTTTGTGAGATATCTGTCTTTTTCATGAATGAAAAATGAAATCTTAACAGCTCATCCCATTGTTTAGCCTTTTCTCCCAGTCACCTTGTAATTGTTTCTGTGTCATAAGCAGCTATTAGTATTGCTAGAAAATGGTAATGCTTTGAGAGACTCATCTCTCCCAGAGAATGGCTCTCTATCACACTCTCACATTCTTTTAAAAGGGAAAAGGAAGATGAATTTTGCCCATAAAGGCTGTATCACAAGGGCTTTTTATCCTAAATGGCTCTGGGGATTGTTATCTGTGGGAAGTGTGTCCTGCCTCCGTCGTGTTCAATCAAGTGTCCACTTAGCTGTGACTGGGAGTAATTGTTCCCAAGTGGGCCACACACTGACCTGTTAATGTCTACGTTGACCCTCTAACCTTGTCAGCACGTCTTGGGGAGGAGTTTAAATCATGTGGATCTCCTCCGTGTCTTTATGCTACCGGGTCAAGTGGGCGTCGGCCCTGAAAGACCACTCTCTTGTAATTGTCCCCAGCAGCATGGGTCAGCCATGGGTGTTCCCAAAGACCGCCTCTTATTAGATGAGGTACTCGGAGTGGTGTGACTTAATGGGTCAAGCCATTGATCCGATACCGCACCGATGTCCCCCAGTGCAGTCGCCATCACTGCAATACCTGATCACTGGCTTGACTCGTGTTGAGGGTTTGTCAGTTAGACTTCATAGATGCTGAGTCCACAGTCTCTTCTGAATATCGTCTCTTGTTTCTGGCATATTGTGCCCTTCTCCTCTTTCATTGTCAGATTTTTTTCTTTACGACTATTTGAATGTTTTAAACAAGTTCCTCGATGTAGATCATGGCGAAACTCTTACATCTTGTTTGTCAGTTCAGAATAGAGAACATTGGAATGGCTTGATCATTCCTTCAGTCACCTTCTTGAAAAGGTTTACGTTGGTATATAATATAATATGATATGATATGATATAATATAATATAATATAATATAATATAATGCAATGAAATGAATCTCTACTTATCTGATTGGTTTGTGTACAACTCATCTGTGACAACAGATGACAACAAAGCTGACCACCAACAGAAAAGTAAGAGGTTGTGTGTTGCAAACCGTGGTAAAAACCCCAGTTGTTTTATCCGAAAATGTTACAGTCAGAATAAGGCCTACTTCAGATAATCCAAACAGAATATGCAGTTTACATTACGGCCCGACTAATGCCAGATTTTCGGGGCCTATGTCAATACTGATATACAGGAGATAAGAACGTTAGGGAGGAAGCATATTTTACAGTTTAACAATAAACTCGATGTCCAAAATTAGAGTATGAAACAGTTAACCTCACTGGGAATTTAGTAATTATTTACTCTTTTTTGCATTATGTTGTGTAAATAAAACAAAATTTCATGTTGGCACATGTCAGACAACACACCAATACTGATATATCTGCTGTAGTCCAATATCATCCAGATATATCCTTCAGGATGATCTCTATCAAATTCGGAATATTTTCATTTTTGTCATAATAGTGTGGATGTAAATGTAGTCCTGCATACCCATGTGATGAGGTGCCACACACCTTTAAATATGACCAACCCATTTATAGCCAAAATCTAACAGAACAGAATTAAAAACCATTTATTACATTTCATCTGAAATAACTAAAACAATTTTCAGTCAGTGTCAAAGTTGCTTTCTTATCATGTATAGAGAGACTTCCAGCAGCCTGATTGTTACCTGACTGTAGTATAGAAAAGTATACAACAAATATGTTTCCAAGTGTTCAGCATGTGACCGTTCTGATTTATATAGCAAAAACCTTCATGTGGCACTTGACTGGTGCTAATTTCTCGTACACCTCAACAAGGATGGACAGCTTCAAATGCCTGTCTAGTTTGCCTGGAAACTCACAAATGAGCAATTAACACACATGCTGCGAAGTGGCTGGATGTGGAGTTTCTTCAGAAACTGACACAGTTTACAATTTGAGTGAAAAGGGGGGATTACAACCACATGTTTCCAGAGAAGGAGGGAGGTGAGTGTTGAACAGCTGGCATGCAAATGGCCACAAAGTGAGAATGCTTTATGGTTGGGGGTTAGAAATGTTTAACTGTAAGTCGGCGTCTTCGCAAGTGTTTGCTTGTTTAGCCTGTTTTATGGACAGATTTCACGATTAAACCTGACCACTTTTTCAAATCCAGGGCTTGTTAATTTGCTTTAAAGACTCAAAATGCTCTCGCGTGCTTTTTTAACATCTTCTTTGTGAGATCGCACATAAATCCTATTTTTTTTTAATCTTCCCATCAAGAAGTAAAGTAAGCTGTATGTGGAAGACCGATCGTAGTTGATCTGAAAGTGAGGGGACTTTTAGAAAGCCACTGCTCCACTTTGAGGGGCACTGGGATACAATAGAGCAGCCATAAATCCAAGGGGTGAGGGGGGTGACCGCCGTCTGTTGGGATCAACATATTTTTGGAGTAATGACAGGGATGCAACGGAGTAATCAGAGGGGTCTTATCTGGGGCCGATGGCAGGCCCAGGAATGTGGCCCGGCTGTGGAAACAACGGCTGCACTAATGGGGTTAGTTGAATTCCACACTGGTGAATTATGAGGAGTTGGGACGTCGGGGCTGTGGTTTGTTGTGTCTGGTCGGAGAGCTACACGACTGCACACAGAAACAGAGTTATACATTTGTTTTTTTGACACGCTCTCTCACAGAACAGGCCAATTAACTGGGAGCTGAATTGCTTTACTGTGCTGCCGGAGACACAGCCACATTAAAAAGCAAAGTGGTACACATATATATCACAGGGCAACAAGCCACACATGCAGCCATGACTCCTGTGACAGGGACAAAACCAGAAGCCATCCATTCTGCTGCCTCATTTGCATGATCTGAACCGTATCTGGAAGTCATTAGCATCTTTCCACTTGTTTATCTGGCTACAGATGAATGCTTTTGAAGCTCCAGACCAGGTTTCTGAATAAACACAATGTCCAGCTTGTTTAGCATGTTTTTGTAGTGGTGCAAGTCATGCATCATTTATGTAAAAAATTATATTACAAATAAGTGTTTTTGTTTTACTGAGGCGGAGAACACTGCAGGGCCTGTAGGTCACTGTGTTAATGAGATTGCATTCTTCTGAGCAATCAGACTCTAAATTACCTTTTTGGACTAAATATCTCATCATGTTTATTTTGTTAGCTTGTTGTAATTGAATTTATGTAATGTGGTATCTGTAATGTACTTAAAATGGCTTTTTTTCCCTCACATAATTGTTCTTATTGGGAAACTCAATATACATTTGTACAACTTGTAAATCCTGTTGGCAGTGGAAACAAATTTCAAAGTATGGGTGCCTACTATTTTATTTGAATTAATATCCACACACGTCTGTGTACCGATTTGAATATTTTCATCAAAAATGGGACCATTACTTCCCAGCAACATCCAAAACACCTGTAGCAGTACCAAAAATATCGACAGACAGCAGGCAACTACATCAATATGTCAATTACATCCATAAGAATAACATGTATACTGGGCTAATAGTATATAGCTGTTAAAAAATTATAATGTATACTGTATATGTATAATTTTTGCAACACACAAGTTCTGTTCAGTTATCTTAATTGGTATGGTAGAAATTAAAAATGGTATTGGTACACCTCTAATCATGGTTCCAGACTGTGAGTGTGTTCTGCTCATGGCCCAAAATGTGCTGCTAAACATTTTCACTGGTCAGAAGTCTGGTTTAAAAATAAATAAATTACAACAAAATATATAGATATATTTTTTACCTTTTAAACACACGTATTTTCTGTTACAATTATTTACATTATGTCTTCAGAGTCTGCTAATGTCTATCTTCTTACAATGATTGAGAACACGTACAGCTATATAAAAATCAATGCAGCACTTTTTAGTGTGGGTGTTTTTAAAAGTGCTCTGACACGTTAATAAAGGGAAACTGTGACGTGAACCACAGAAACACGTTTAACATCATGTGTCCGTCATCGTTGCTTATCTGCATGTTCAGATATGAAAGGTGCCTTGATATGCATGTAGGCCAGGACATGCCAGCAGGAATCCGTGTGTCATAACATATCAAACACTTGTGGCTGATGATCACTTTTACTTTTGCCTGCCTTATGTCATTTCTGTACATGTGGGCTCATTGGACTAGGCTAGGGGCTTTCCCCACCTTTCACTTCCTGTTTGTAATAGTTTTATCTTTCCCCTTCCTTCCTTCTCTCTCTTTCTCTGCCTCTTTCTCTGTCAGTGTCCTCTGTGAAACCCCATGGTCCTGCCCTCCAGACTGTGATCCGAGTTCTGATTGGAGGAATGGAGTGCCAGTCTGTCCTGCACCAGTGATCAGGGTATGTGGCAGTCCTCCCACTGTCCTGTCTCTTATTTCATACAGTAATGTGTGTGCTGTTTTTCTGCGAAGTGACTCCAAAACAGTGTTAGGTCTGACTTACTCATATCAGGCCTTAATTAGCTTGAATCAGAGCCCACAGATGTATTCCAAGCTTTTCATCAGGCTAATAGTTTAGTTCAGTGAGCATGGATGTGAAAAGACACAAATAGTCCAGAATAGGGTGGAATATTTCAGAGAAAATATCTAATTGCGATTTTACTGACCAATATTGCAGTTGTTTTGTATAAATTACACTCGAGGACTATATCTGTGTGGACTGGTTCCAGGCCTCTGAATTGCTGCCCACATGTCTGATTTTGCCAGCGATTTAAAAAGGCTTGGGACTGCTCTGCTGAATGGCTGTTTTCCCAGTTGAAAGTCAGCAGAGCCAATCAAGGCTGCTTCACAAACCCCTCATCACGGAGGTCCACATTCAGACCTATTAGATTAATATGCTTTAAACAATAATGTGATTTTAGCGCTGTCCACTCTCTCATTTTAACTACCTAGCTAGTTGCTAACTACCTGTCTGATAATTATAGTGTAAGTATTGTATAGTATGGTAAGAGACATACTCACCACTCACTCAATCTAGTTTATAGATCGTTCTGGTACAGCTAAGAGGCTGTCTACTGTCCCTGTCAAATAAACAAATAAATAAGGTACATTTTCAGGCAATTTCAGCGTTTGAACTGAAAGACTTCTGTCTAAAACTTTCACCTCCTTACAACATTTTGTGATAAAAAGGTCATTGTCTATTGACTAGTAATTGGAAAATATCTTCAGAATCAATCAATCAATCAATCAATCAATCAATCAATCAATCAATCAATCAATCAATCAGTCAGTCATTGACTCAATTGTCAATATTTTCCAGTCTTTTGTGAAAGTAAAATCTTTGGGTGTTTTGCGGTTGGTTGGACAAAAATAAGACATAATAGGACAAGTCCTTGGGCTCTGGAAACATAATTGACAGCTTTTGCTTTAGACCAAACAGTTGATAGATTAATCAAGAAAATTGTGGATTATTTGACATTTGCAGCCCTGTTCACTGTATTAAAATGGAAGTTTTGCTTTTTTAAAAAAAATCATGCATTTATATATTAAAAAAAGTGTTTAGTCTTCAGCCTCAAAGTGCATGATGAGCTCAGATGATTTTGTCATAAATGTAAAATGCAATAATAATAGTCTCTTTTTTGTGAATGCAGAAAAGAGGAAGTTTTGAGTGTTTGAAACTATTAAAGCAACAAAATGTATCTTTAGGCGAAAGATGGCGGATTGTTAAGTCGCATCCCCATATCGTCAAATACTGATGCTTTGGGTTGGAGCTCAGGTCCAACTAGAGGGTAAAAACATAATGATGAGACTCTCCTATCAACTGTCTTTTTCCAGAAAGTTAAATTGTTTGCTTTCATGCAGTATGAAATGTATTTCATATTAAACTACCAGGTCATTTTGTCGTCTCAGTGTCATGATGCAATAGTATGATCTTATACAGAAACATAACGCACCTATATTTTCCAACCTCTGCCAACTTGAATTGTATGATTTTTTTTTTTTTATTGTATACTGATAGTAATACTACTTATAATAATAATAATGATAATGATACTAATAATAATAATAATAATAATAATAGTGATAATAATAAAAGAAAATAGAGTTAACTGCACTGCTGAAATCAATTAGACCGTTGACATCTGTTAGCATCCAGCATATTGCCCTCTACCTGAATGTTGCACCGTCAGCAGCTTTGTGTTCGTGACTCTCCTTTGTTTTTTAATATCTTTGGCGTACTCAAGTCTTTCTGTCCCTCTCCTCACCTCTGTCTGCCCCGGGAGCCCTGATTGGCTGAACAATTTCTGCACTACAGTCTGGCAGCTCGCCAGCCATGCTGCCAGTGGCTGCCGTGCCCCCTGATCAGAAGAGAATGTGACATTTGTGCAGAGGTAATGGAATCTGCGTGCAATTAAATCTCTGACTGTGAAGAGGAGTCTATCTCCTCCCTGCTCCCCCCTCATCTCCTGCCATTGCCAGCAGCAGGGGGGGGTCAGGCGCGATGATGAAACCTTCCCAGCAGGCCCCTCTCCGCACTCTTCTTTCCCAATCTCAGTGTCAGGTTGTGTTTTTTAACTCTGCCGCACTGGCCCTGCCTCTGTCTGGCAATTAATTACAGAAAACATCCATTATGGAATCTCTCTAGATATTGTAGAAGAATTAATATTCAATTATAAAGGGCTGCAACATTACCAATGCTTTGATGAATTCTGCTGCAGGTGACAGTTGTTATTTTCTCATGACTGTTGTTGGGCATGGTTTGATCTTTTTTTTTTTTTGTGGGAGGAGTGTTGGAGAGGAAAAAGACGGAGGCAGAGGGCAGATTCATGCATGAATGAGGAGAGGGTCATATCTCCCTGCTCCTCTTTCTCCACTACACTTAACGCCTCATTTGTGGGCTTTGTGGCCAATGGCTTGAGTCTGTGATCTGTTGCCATAAAAGGCAGCTTTTTCCTCTCTGCTGATGGGGCACTTGCTTGTGGGTTAATACTAGACCCCCTCCATAGGCGGACTCATATCTAATGGATATGTGTATCCCCATCAGGATAGCTCATAAACATAAAACTCCTTGCTGCCATTGTACTCGGTGGAGCTGGTTGGGGAAGGACAGAGCCACGGCATGCAAGCATTTCCCTTGAACTTGTGTAGGAGGGGTTCCTATCTGTGTTCCTCGTGCAGACTGGGTGGACGGAGATGCAGGATATCCAGGTCAAGGTTTGGCTAAATCCTCCCTGTGTCGTTCACACCCTGCGTGGGTCTGTCTAAATGGCACATGCTTCTCTTCAGACCAGAAACTGGACACACAGTTCAGTGTAAATTTTTAGTTCCAGCTCATTTAAACGATGAAAGATTCCACTTTCATTTTCCGCACACTGCTGTCTGAAGCCAGCTTTAATGTGACTGTTGTTCAGTCACGTTCAGCTCCTCTTTTTTTTCACATTCAGCCTCCCTGTTAATGTATTTTGTCATGATGAATTATTAATGTCAGCGTTGGTTGAGGGGAGTGTTGTCTCAGAAAATAAGAGGGTCACTCTGTTTCGTCTTTCTTCTTTACCCACGGGTTAATTTGAACCAACAATCAAATGAACCTCCCTATTTCCTCGCTGCACTACGGGTCGGAATGAAAACTGCTGGGTCTTAACTTTATTCACCAACATCCTGCTGAACAAATACAACGCCATTCCTCTTGCCTCTCTGTTTCCCTCCCCTGCAGATGGCTTTTGCTGCGTTGTGTGATACAGAGGAAAAGGCTTCGCTGGGGGAAGGAGAGAGAAAGGGGCTTTGCTCCATTAGTGTCATTCGAATGGTGAATTAGATCAGTCTGACTGATAGATGCGGAAAATTGTTTTAATTGTATAATTATCTGCGGCAGCCACTTGTGCGGAAAAGTGCTGTGATGTGGGTGAAGGCCGGGGAAGAGCACACTTTGGCCTTTATGTGCTTATTTTGCCTTTGTACAGGAAATGAACAACAATTGGGGGTCCTGAGGATAAAACATAACACACCCAAGCCCGCAGACACTCACACTCCCCCCTGGGCAGGTTGTGACATGCTCAGTGAGATGCTGCTCTTTTCAAGTAATGCGTCTGGCCAGCGAGCCTTCTCCTCAGGCAAAGAGGAGGGCGTCTGTAAGCGCCTGATCAAGATGGCACAACTTAACACAAATGTAACAGCTCTGCAGAATGGCTCGCTTAACACTGCTGGAGCTTTGAAGAGAGAGACAGGGAGGGAGAGAGAGAGAGAGAGAGAGAGAGAAAGAGACAGAGAGAGAGAGAGAGGCCCGATACATGGGGAACTCGCTTAATCACATTCAGCTGATTTCTGATAAGATGTAAGATGCAAGACTATGGACAGATGGCACTAAATCTTTGGCTTTATATCTGTCACTTTATGTCTCTCCTGCACAACATTCCCATGAATGAGTTTGCATGAAGCTCCTATCTTAACTGCCAATTTGGTTAGAAAATAATAACAGTTATCAGCTCTTCCTGTTTCAAACAGTGAGGAGCTTCTTTACTGAAACAACTCTTGTTTTGTTGTACACAGAATGCTTAACAGGCTGATTTAGCTTAGACTTACTTCCTTCAACCTTTATCCTCATATCATTGTTTTTATGGTTTTGAATTTAAGTGGCCTCGCATTGCATCCTTTGCATGTAGAATGTCATCACTGTTAAAGCAGCAAATTGCCCGGAATTAAATAGTTCTGCTATTTTAACAAAGGTTTTGTGTATGGATTACACAGTTCGGGACGAGGGCTGTCCTCATCTTAATCCCAGCTGACTCATGCAATTTATCAGTGAAAACAATGAAATATGTATCAGAAGAGGGACCAAGTGTGTGCTAGTCTTGTCACAATACTGGGATTTTGAACTTCGATACAATACCTTGAAAAATATAGATATTTTATACCATGTTTGATAGCACCAGGAAAAGTGTGAGGACATCTTAGATTTTTATTAAAAGATAGATATCACTTGGCTTGTCTACTTTGTGTTAAGAAGAACAGCCTTTAAAGGAGTCATATTATGCTCATTTGCAGGTTCATAATTTTATTTTGGGTTACTACTAGAATGGGTTTACATGCTCTAATGCTCACAAAACACATCAGTTGTCTCATACTGTCCAGTGCTGCAGCACTGTATTCCCCCTCTGTCTGAAACAGCTCCTGTCTCTATTAAGGTCCCCGTCCTCAATACCCAGTGTCCTCTGATTGGTCAGCTCTCACATGCCTGACCCAGCACCGCTTACAACAACAGAGTGGCCGTGCTAAATCAATTCTCATGTGCCAAACTAGCTGCAGCACTAATTATGTGACATGTTGATGTAGTGTGATGTCACAAATTCACAAACTAAAAAGCCGGATTACTGATGAGCCGTTTTCAAGAACATTGTTTCCTATAGGAGGGAGGAGCTTCTGTTGGTGCCGACTTTGACCTTCTAAACTTTCAAAATCTTTTACGTGCAAAAGAAAATGTATAAATCACCAAAGGAAAAAGAAACTATGACGCATAATCGGTCTCCTGTAAGTTAATTTACTTCTGGAGGAGGTGGAGCTACAGTATGTGGGCATGAAAGCGATACATGCGTCAACTCGCTATTGAAGAGGAGAGCGGAAAGAGCAGCGTGTACTGGCTTATGGATACTGTGGAAAATGAGTTTTGAAATCATTTAAAGTATTCAGAATTTTATATTTTAAAAACAGTAGTATGTGCTCTTCCAGGCAAAATAATTCAGGTGCGTGACAAAACATATATCATTCTGTCTGATTGCAGCACTGTGCTGACCTTTTTCTTTGGTGCCCTCCAACAAAGTTTGTGTGCTCCTGTATGGTGTCTTCTGAGTATTAAACATACAAGTTTGTATGTGACCATTTTGATTTCAGTGACCATTCAATTTCTGTACAACACACAAGCAGCCATACAGAAGGCATGGATGTGGCTCTCAATCTTGACAGATCGGTTACTGAATGATTTTTCAAGCCTGGTGGGCAATGCGAAGCCTGGGCCATACACTGATGCGCTGCAGTCAGCAGCTGCATGCAATTTTCAGCTCAACTCAGTCAAGTGTAATAAAACAATGCAAGAAGTGCTGGAGGACTCAGGGTCGGATTCTCTTACTCTTGAAGGAAAAGTTGAAATAGGAAATAGGACAACAGGATGAACATTAAGTGGGGCTGCTGCCACATAAATTCTATTTTCTCATCCTCCTTTTGTCTGTCATCAGATACATTCTATCATAAAATAATGATATCATATGAAACTGTATTTGTTACAGTTGGTTACAAAATGCCTTACTGTAATGCCTCACAGAAAAAAGAAAGAGAAAATAATATTACACAGGTTGGTTTGTCATCCCAACATTCAGGCTTTAACACTTAATCAAATAATAGACATTCACACGTTGAAGCCGGTCTGATGGGAGTCTTGCAACACAAAGCAGTTTACAGACTGAGAGCTTGTCATGTCTCAGTTGTTGCCTTCGTCATGCTCTGTTGTTCAGTTGCATCTCCTGTGATAATGCACCGGGGGATTAGCAGGTAACAAGGCAGCAGCACTCCTTTGAGGACGTCGCGCGTGGCTTTGAATGTCTCAGACAATACTACATAAACGGGGGGGGGGGGGTGGAGTACCACCAAATGGTGATTTCCCAGCTACGCAGGGAGCCTCCTCCTGGATAATGTGGTAATGAAAGGTGACAGGAAGGACTCAGGGTCTGGAACGAAGCCGGGGCAGCTGGTCAGAGCAGGAGAATAGGAAGCGGTGTGCACCCGGGCTAAAGTGCAGCGAGAAGCAAATTAAAGCTCATATCTGCCATCTCCCTCGCCTCCCTGCACTTTCCTGTTTGGACTTGAAGGTGATTGGGAGCCAAGGCGGTGACAGTTGACGGAAGCTGCGCGGAGGAGAGAGTATTTATTTACAGTGAGATGCAGCGATGCTTGTTCAGGATGCGGTTTCACGCAGGATGTGCCGTCCCCCCCCCCCCTCCACACACACACACACACACACACACACACACACACACACACCTCCTCCCATCTTTCTCATCTCCACCCTCACACTACAATCCTCCAGGTTTGATCAAGAATGGGAAGTGGGTTATTGAGGAGGAGGGGTTGGCCTGCTGCAGGGCCGGCCTGGCTGTATTGTGTAAGAGGCTGGGTCTGGATACAGCCAGCAGAGAGCTCACTCAGCACGCCTTCCTGCCTGGCCCAGGAGGAGGCATCAAAGTCAGCACAGGTCACTGAGAAAAAGGAGTGTGGCGCCTTAAGATTGTTTGACAAAAAATGTCTTCAGGTCCTACAGAGAAAAGAAAATGATGATTTGTGTAGTAAATTTGAGAAAATTAACAAAATTGAGCGTGTCAGTAAATGTTAAAGAGAGGGTGTGTTTTAAGACAGTACAAAAGAGTGTGTGTGTGTGTGTGTGTGTGTGTGTGTGTGTGTGTGTGTGTGTGTGTCCTGCCAGGAATTCCACCTTGTAAAGCAGTGGGGTTGGGGGGAGTTGAAGGTCTGTAAATCCCAGTAATTACACCGTACACTGTGGTTGCAGCACAGACACCTTTGTTGTCACCATACAATACAATATTCACAATACGGTAAACTCTTCATTTTAATGTGTGAGCAACGTCATTTCATACCACCCACGAAATGACTTTATTAGCCGGATAGGAATGAACATGTAGCAGGCACGACTCCTCACCTGGTCCCGGTCTGGTGGGATGCCGAGCAGTAAACACGGGGGTGTGCTGAGAAAAAAGGTGAGCCATTCAGATCTGTGCTCGCTGGCTGTCATGATGGCATTAATCCGCCAAAAGTTTCAAAGGCAGGTTTTATGGCCTGCCTTACGGCCTCATCTACGTGGACAGCGGCATCTAAACTCTGGAGAACCTGCCACATAAAACGCACATCTGTTAAAGCCTAAATTGTAAAACAACCCCCGCGTGTCCGGGCAGCGTTGAGTTAATAATACACTCGGAGTGCAGCAGCTTATAACTCTCCCCGCAGCAACAACAGGACTGATTGTCACAGATTCACTTCTTTTGATCAGCTCTTATATCTTTTTCAAGTGATTTTACATCTTTTCAAAAATCTTGCCCTTCAGAGAGTAAATGTGTATTATTTTTCTGACATGCACAATTTATGCCAAAATAGATGGTAGTCTGTGTAGTCAAAAAGACTGGAGAAAGCTAGCAGAGGTTTTGATGGCATTTGTGAAGGTATCATGGGCGGATGGGAAAATCCTTTTTTCAGCTATTAAATGTTACAGTTATGGTGAAGCAGGCAATGACATCCCATCTGGAGCTATGGTCGTGGCTGTGTTTCAAGACCTCAACACATAAACTTAACTTAATTGTCATGCAAAAGATCACAATCTTGCCAAGTATATTTGTCTAATTCCAAGTCAAAAGTAGCTCATTACACTTAATATAAGACACAATTACCTTGAAAGTATAATTTCGGTGAGATAAATGGAACTTGCTGTCAGACACTTTTAATTTCTTCCATTGGCAGATTTTTTCCCCCTTATTTCAATACATTTTTATTCATTTTATGGTATTTTTTCCAATGCAATTGGTTATACACACGGTAAATTATATTTCTGTTACCTCTGGCAATCATGGGAAATTAAGAATGGCGGAAATAAAAAGACATCACAGTTTGGGTTGGAGTAACTTTGCTCCACACAAGGATGATCCACCCCGAACTGTACTGTACATAACTTGACTTACATAATTAACATACTTATTTTAACCAAAACCACAATCTTTTCCCGACCAAGCGTTTGACAATGTTAACTACGTAACGTAGTATACATAAACAGCATTCTTCTAATGTTGTCAGGTATCGTGTTGTCGGCAACAGACGTAACTCCTCATCTGAACTGCACATTTGATAATTAAAAACAGGAGTGAGCATAGCTCCTTGTAAACACCTGCATTAACCTGTTCTGTCTCACATTGCTGCAGATTTAATTTCTGTCAGAAAGTTCTGAAAACTGACTCCTGGATTTGCTTCATTGAGGGGAACACCAGCTAACCCTTATTGCCAAGTCGACACCAACCACTACACCACAGAATTAACACCACAGGTTATGTTTTTACTCATGTCCGATTATACACAGAAACTACTTTATGGATCCTCTAAGGATGGGTCTTGGCCCAGAATAGACCCAATAACGTAGGGTGTGGAGCCGAGTAAACGGACACATTCTGGAATTTCTTTAACATTTTGAGATTTTTTGACATTTGTGTTGGAAAAATGCATGGAAACTGAAAACTATCAGGTGTATTTAAGTGGCTGGCATCTAAGTCAGTACAAAAGGGGACTGTTGGGCCTTGGCGGAGGTATACACTCTACTGAGTGCCAATCAAGTTTTTACAGTAAAAACCTGCAGCCTTTACATCAAACACCTTGATTTCGAGTGACCGAATGAGTGACAACAAATTGCTATAAACACAAGAATAATAGAGGTTAGCTTCAGAGCTAAATTTACTATAGTGGCTTAGCATTTAGCTTCAGTACTATGTACAGATCTGTAAGTGATGCAACTTCAGCAGCAGTTGTCATTTACACGGACGCAGTTATTACACACTTTACCCAGCTCAGTCGCTTAAAGAGGAAGTGTGGTTTCTACCCCTAAAGTATTCAATCATTGCTCCTAACTGTACTCTACTGTATGTTGATCTCCCTCTACCACCGTCGGTTATCTGCGATTCTGTGTTGTTCTTTCAGGGGACGCCAATTTGCTTTGCTTTGGGCCTGAGGGAGGGACGGACGCATGCACGCATGCACGCACGCACGCACGCACGCACGCACGCACGCACGCACGCACGCACGCACGCACGCACGCACGCACGCACACACAGCAACACAAACATAAATATCAGGCCTGATTTGAGGTTTGTTCAAAGGCATCTGGCAAATAACCTGAGGGAGAAACGGTGTGCACCTCTGTCATGTACCCAGTGTAGGGGGTCAGACAAGTCACTATTCCTGCTTGGTCTGACATGCAGACATTGTTGGTTTGTACAGGATTGTGACAGAGCAAATTATCAAACAATTTGTTCAAAAAACTTGTCTCAGTTCCGTTTTATTCCAACTGTATCATGGCATGGTTTGTTAAATTGACACAAACTATGATATACAGGATTCCTGGGAGTAGTTTGGGTGGATCAAAGGTGTTCAAAATCCACGACTGTCACACCAGAACTAGGTTTGCATTAGTTTGTAGGCTTAAACATTAAAAGCACTTCAGTGAAGGTGAGGAAGAGATATTTTCAATTTGTGAAAGAGTCACAAATGTAATCTCTTTTTGGTTATGCTAGTAAAATACTGTGAGTTCAGAGTTCAGTAATAAAACATCAATTTGTGAAATAATGACTAAATGTAATCTTAAGGATTCCTATACATGGAACTAAATGTACTGGAAATTCTGTTGAGTGGAAAAAGGATGTTCACAAATCCTATAGATTAAATTTCGTCACTAACTGCATTGATACTGAGTTGTATATTTTGTACATGTTATACAGAGCTATGATTGCACTGGCTCAAGTTATTTTGTGGTGCTGTCCAAGTATTCATGACGTTGTTGTGAGTCTCAGTTTAGCCACCAAAGAAAAGGTGATACACAAAATAAGGCATCAATGAGTTAAAAATTTGTTGATGCAAATTGTGCAAATGTTTTCATGTTTTCATCCTAACAATAATCCTAATTATTGGTGATAGGTTTGGTAGTGGCCAAGATGAGGCATTTGGCATCACCATTTTCTGACATTTTATAGAGTAGACAACGAGTAAGTTATGTCATGTCAAACATGGTTCTTCTATATATGAAATACATTTTAGAGCATTAAAGCACGACACCTTCTGTTGCAATACGGTTGTCCATTCCAGTCTTTGTATAGAGTACACAGAGGCAGATAGATTTGACGTGTTTTTTAAGCTGTTAAAGGTTTTAGTAAATCCGTGGTATTTTGTATAGAAAAGTAAACATGTGTCTTCAGTTTTATTGAGTTGAGAATGTTCCTTAAAACTCTTCCATTGCCATCAACAAGCAAATTCATCCCACACTGAGAAGGCGAAATCGACTCCAGATTGGATTGTTGAGGGTCGGAGGGTCCAGCAGCAACACCTGTCACTGCTAAAGGCACGGAGGGAGCAATCTCTTAGAATCTACAATGTTTTTATTCACTCTTTTACTGACAGCACGGTTGCTTTGTGCATGAATCCGAAAAAGTTCTGTTATTTACTGTGATAGCAGAAGCTCTATTTGAGTGCAAGCTGGGTCTCTTAGCCTAATTGATGTTTTGGAAGATGAGCTCAATTGGATAAATCATTAGGCCTATAACCAGAATTTTGTTAAATGCCCCCACCAAAAAGGAGTTTAAAAAAGAAATCTCTTGTGGAATATTTCCTTTGCAGAATAACAGGAGGTTGGATTGATAAAAGCCAAATAATATATGTGTGAGATTGATCAGTGAGTAGCGACCCCATTATCTCCTGAGATGTTAATTACACTGTGCTCGGCTTGTATGTCAAAAGGCAGATAATTGAAGAAGGTAAAAGATGGGACACACTTTATTTATGCTTTCACTTGGAGCTGGGAGAAGAGCTTCTTTCTTCTCTCCTTTTTTTCGTCTGTGATGTATTTATTGTTGGGTAATATCACATTGTCAGGGTTGATCATTTTACAAAGATATTATTCACAGTCATTACCGTGGTCTCAGTGTGTGTGTGTGTGTGTGTGTGTGTGCTGGACACACAGAATAAGCTGTCCTGTTTCTGTATTCACTGTCAAATGATTTAGATGAAATTATCTAAACCTCTTTAAGAGATTGCATTTGTCTGATTTTCTTTTCCTTTTTCTCTTTAGCTCTATTTTACTTTTAAACTACTTTTAAAGTAAATCTGAAATCTTCTGCTCCTTCCACCGTTGTTAAAAACGGTTAGGTCTGAGAGTGGAAAAGTACGGCCATGCTCCTCCCTTCTCAAGTTTTATCTCCTCAAATTTCAATGATGCAAACAACTGTCATTCACTGTATTTAGGTAACGGTGGTGTAACAGCAATCTCCTATTTGCAAATGAAATGTCCTGGTTGCTGTAATCAGTAGTGTGTTACAGTGAAAACAGCACAGCTGCTTGACGACGACAGCAAGAGTGATGAAGCGTAACACAAACATCAAAAAGAAAGGGATAAAGAGGATCGGAACATTTTTGGGAGAATCTCACTGCCTTGCCAGGGCTGAAGTTACAGTTACTGTCAGGCTGGCCCTCTGAAACACATACTGAGGTGAGAGGGCGCAAAAAGCTTCAGAAACCCTTTAAAAGTCTTTTTCTTTTTTTAACATTGTTTCTGTTTTGAGTGCAGTTCCCCCACCCGCGTAGCTCGGTGTCTGTAAACTTCCTATTGACGGCATATGAGCCATAGGGGACACGCTGTACTTATAAAAAAAAAAAAAAAGAAAGAAAATCTTGTTTGTGTTTTCGCATGCTTATAGAGATAGCGTCAAACTCAGTTTCCTGTGGTTTCCTGTGGTGTCTCTGTGTGCTGCAATTTAAGTGCACGTGAACGCTGTCTGCACTTCCAAAGCGATTGTGCACACATGCACACACACACTGGCACAGTCACAGTCACAGTCACACACACATGCACGCTCCTGCGCCTTCTTCTCCTTTCTGTGTTTTCATCACGACTCGGGGCGGAGCCTCAGGGGAGTGGTCAGACTGTGGTCATCACACCTCAGGGGGACTGATGGACAGTTGCTGCGCAGATGATTTAGTGCATCACCTGGTGGACACTGCTAAGATTGAGCACCGTGTGATTAAACCACTTTTACCACAGGGGCAAACAGCGTGGAGATCAAAACAATGTACATGGCCACAAACAGTGACATTCTTCATCTTTTCTTCATTCTTCTTCTGCATTTTCAGGTTGCAACTAACAATTATTTTCATTGTTGATTAATTTGTTGTCACTTGTTTGGTCTACAGAATGTCAGAACATGGTGAAAAACGTCATAGATATTCAGTTTACTGTCATAGAGGAGTAGAGAAACCAGAAAATCACATTTAGAAGCTGAAATCAGAGAATGTTTTGTTTTCTTAAAAATTGACTCTGATTGAAACTGATGAATCGATTATCAGAATAGTATACTATGAATTTAATGTTTCATAGCTAATCCATGAACGATTGCAGCTCTATTACACTTCATTACATTAGCTTGTTTTCCCCTGTCAGAAGTGGGTTAGATACCTCAGAATCAGCAAGTGTTTACACTGATAGCATTATAATTATAGAAGAGGCACTGATTAAAAATAAATGGAACTATTCAACTCTTAAGTAACAGTGGAAGAGAACAAAAAAAGACAGAAGAACCTGTTTCAAGCCCTCCTCTACCTAAAGGAAACTGAGTCCAGGGGTGCAGCTGAGGGCCATAGTACAGGTTCACCTTTCCTCTAATATCAGTTGTAGTGTTAACAACCCCTGCGCACACACACACAGACATGAAAACACACACCTTTACTTTCCTCTTTCTGACCGATATCCAAAATCCATTAGCATCTTTCCACTTGTTTATCTCCTTGCCAGCAGACCTGAAGGCTCCATAAGGCAGACAATGAACTTCATTGGATTTTAACTTTTTATGGCATTAAGTTCAAAGTGTTTTTCTCTCGTTTTGGCCACTTTTTGTTTGCCAGAGAAAGACCTCTGCTCTCTCACAATGTGGGCGAGCAGTATTTTGCTGTGGCAGTGCAGTCTTATCTGCGCTTGAGGTCTGTACTTTAATGGGCTTTATTGATCTAAACAACATCAGGGGTTGCGGTGATGTTATTAAGGCAGAGATAACTTCTGTGTAATTCCACTCCAACAATATATTAGCCTTTTATTGGTCTAAATAACTTTGCCTTTTAGACAGTAATGCACCAGTAAGTCACGGCAGCTCTTCATGTCGGCAGGATCTTAATAAAGCATTTCCTCTGGACATCCTGCTGCAGAGAGAGTGAAAAACGACAGGTTAAAAGGCATGCTGGGAAGTTTCCATGCCATCACTGTAAATTATCTCTTTTGAATACATAAATAAAGGTAGAAGAGAACTGTGAACGGGAAGGGAGTGTGTGTGTGTGTGTGTGTGTGTGTGAGGGGGGGGATGGCTGCAGGTTTGTGCAAACATGTGTTTCGGTGTGTTCTCTGTTTCACATGTGGAGGAACACAAAAGAAGATATGTGCAACATCATGTAAGAATTAGCAGAACGGTGTTGTGCCGTCAGCTTGTGGGTTTTTTAACTGCTCAAATAGAATGGACTTATTAATATGTCATTAGAGGTGTTGGTCGGACATTTTAAAGCCCCCCTCCAGTCAGAAATATGTTTTTTGCTCTTCTGCCTATAGTTGAATGTTTGAGCTTCACTGTGTAGAATGATGTATGTCCAGAGTCTGACACTAGAAGGCTGTTTTCACATTCATTGCTAAAAGTTGAAATTTCGTCTGAGCTCATTGAAAATCAGATTTTAAGAGGCGGGCCTATGAGCACGATTTGTTACATCACAGGTAGTTTGGAGGACTATACTGGTCAAGTATTCAGCGTACAAAAGTGTGATGTGCAAACCTGAAGCCTCCTGTGCACCCGAATATACCTTACAGTGAAGCAGGAGACAAGTTGTGTCCAGCAGGAGTTTCAAAC
The DNA here is from genome assembly GCA_963678695.2 of Diplodus puntazzo. Taxonomy (NCBI): domain Eukaryota; kingdom Metazoa; phylum Chordata; class Actinopteri; order Spariformes; family Sparidae; genus Diplodus; species Diplodus puntazzo. The sequence continues at coordinate 29,072,638 of OZ023157.1, read as the reverse complement.
ATATGCTCACCAAGTGTTTCTCGTCAAAATGCTCCTTAGAGCCGTTTTAACAAAACACATTTTAAATCATGCATTGTTTACATCCATGTTTACTAGCTTGCGATCTTAAGGATATTTTTGACGAAATATCTCGATATTGACATTGTGAAAATACTATAGGGATGACTGTAGTTACGTTCTCAAAATAACAACACAATAGGATTTCTTGTCATAAACAATCATTAGTAAAGTGGATACAATGACTAGGGGGGTTCAGTCAAGTACCAGAACAAGTACAGTCCGGTAAGTTCAGAGAATGACACTACTTTACTGTATTGCAGCCTTTAAAAACCAGACAGAACTTATATATCTCGATATAACAATATCCAAAATCTTATTTCAGGATAACAATGTAATATTGATATACTTCCCTGTCCAAATGTTTGCCCACGGGCACACAGGATACACATAACATGAGGACCCAATCATAAAGATATTGCTCAATTGTAGAGCAGTTTTTGGGGCTGATGCCGATACCAATATCAGGGTGTAAAAAAATTCCAATATCAACGATATACACACATTTTTTTCCGTGGTCCCTAAAATGTGTTATCACACTTGTGACAAAGATATGTCATGGAGGCTGACTATTTGAGTTTTATAATAAACTAAAATTATGCTGAAACTTCACTCGATATATCTGTGAATCCCATCCAATCCTTTCCAATCCAGAGGTGTTCCTTTAAACTTGTAAAATGAAAAATATTTGCATTGTCATGTATTCTGGATTTCCAGTAAGTAACTAATAGGATTTTATACTTTTTCTTGCAAAAACACACGATTATTTATACGCCTTAATAAATGTGTTGAGGGAATCTTAAAGATACAGCTAACTGATAACTTGTGGTTAGCAATTGTTCATTTAGAAGCACTACAACACAAAACGCCATGAAAACACAAAAAATAATGTGGAAAAATATGCGTGTATATTCTGTTATATCTGTACATGCAATGTTAGTGGTCATAATGGCGGTACTGATAGGTTATTGAAAATGTAGCCAGTGATTCATGCAGAAAAAAATGATATGACTGTATTGTAAATAATAACAACAATCACAATGTATATAGATTAAAAAGAGAAAATGGGATACAAGCATATACAGCCACAGTTCTAAGTTATAACTAGAATAAGGGTTGTAATGTGATGATTTAGAATCAAATTATTCACAGTTTAGGATGATTGTTGTTTATTGATAGCTTTTTCTGTATTAATTTATTGTGCACACTGTGTTCTGTGTCTGCAAACTTCCTAATGGACAGTCGCAATATTTCTCTCCTTTCAAGGGCAGCATATATCTAATATTTATATGAAATAACGAACCCATTTATCTGGAAGTGTATTTTCGAGGGGTAGTGGGGGGTAGGGCTTCATAATTTGCAGCTATTTAAAGCCTTGGTTTTGGTAATGAATTATTTTGTCATCTCGACTGTGATGAGATTCATCTTTAATAACTGTAACAATTATTTTATTAAAAAGAGAAGCCATGCATTATGGCTATCTCGCCAAGGTCTCAAGCTGGAAGGAATTCTCATTAAGAGCATTATATTACCCCGGTGCGCTTTCAGCTGGATGTCCCGCTGAAATTACATTAGGTGTCAACAGTGTTTGTGTTAGAAGTAAGCAGTCGTATTTACAGAGGCCAGCTTTTTCATTTGCTGCCTGACACTGGGAGATGTATTAAAAAAGATACTAATGCTCTGTATCTGATTAAGTCACTTAGAGAGAAACTCCTCTAAAGTGTTGACTTTTAATATATGGCGAGCACTGTTCTGTCATCAACGCGGGCATAAATCTTTATTCAGAGATGAGGAACTTTTGATTGCTGGAGATTATTTGGTGATTTATTTAGCTGGCACACGTGCCCGTTATCATTCCCAGCACTTAGATCCTTTCCCAAACTCTAACTCACATCAGGTTGTTTGTGTCATGATTGATTTATCCGTGTCTTTTCATCTACATCCTGTGTTTCTTCTGATGGCTAGCGTGGTGTGCAACATTGTGTTTTGTTAATGGTTTCAGGCCCAGGGTTGCCGCTAATGACATGGTTGTAATTGTTTGTCAGTGTGATAATGTGTGATTTCCTATTTCCATGTGAAGTTGGACATTTGATGAAGGAGGGATCTTGTCAGGAAGACAAAGTGCCGTCATTTGTCACCGGCTAAATGAGCTTCTCTCCACACATCCTCTCGTTTTTTTTTCACCGGCGATATTATATTCACACATCCTTTCTGTTTTAGGGGCCGTTGCCGCGATGATTTTCACATGATTCGGGGTGTTGTTTAAACGAGCCGAGATTAGGATCAAATCAGCAATGAGTTTCGCTCAGGTTGTGTTGTGTGCTGACATATAGAAATCTGTCAACTGTATTTCTGAGAAAGACAGAAGTGAAATTACAGAGTGTGGTAATCTTTTATTCTTAGTGTGTGCTCGGAGTCATCACTTCCTTAAACTTGACATTTTTAAACTATTTCATCATCTTCAGAGGAAAGGCTGTGTCAGTTCATGTGTACGCTGAGTTACTGTGGATTTTCTGATTTGATTTTGTAGTAGAATAGCTGCCTTTAGCTAATAATCAGTGATATACGTCATCCCTCAGGTTATATCATAAACTTATGAAGCACATAATTGCAGCGGTTGAAGGACAGGATTGTGGGACTGCCTTCATACTTTGCAAAGTCTTTGATGTAGTCGCCCCCTGAGCCGGCTGCTTCTGTTTCTGATTAGGCTGATTCCATATTGTGGGGTCGGGGGCAGATCCTTGCTAGTTAACAATCTAATGAGCTAAACAAGCCAAACAAGGGAGAGGTATAGTGAATAGGTCTCCTGAGGGAGCTACTTATTGTCACAATTGCCCCTCTGTCTTCTCTTCCCACTCCGTATCGATTCATGTCTTCATTGGTTATGCTCCGTCCGCTGTAGCACACATGGGTGGTGTAATCAGCTAAATGTAGCCTCTGCTTTCTTATTATTACCTGGGTGCTTAACACTCGTATTTCTTTTTATTTTTTTCCTTCAAGGACAAATGGTGTAGGAGAAGGCAGATCCCGTGTGAAGTCCCCGAGCTCTCACCGAGCAGCAGATCCCTTTTCAGTGCCAGCTGTTCTCTCAGATACACCAGGCCGCGCTGAAATTCTCTTAATATAATTCTGGAGGCTCAGGAGAATTGTGCAAAACAAGCGTGCCAGCCAGGAGAACGTTGAATTTTTCATCAGCGGGCCTCAACTCGCTGAGTTAGTGGGCAGCGCTCTCATTCATGAGCAGATGTTCAGTGCAGTTACACTCTGCAGTTAATGTGAACTTACTGGCCTCTCTGCCATTGGCTGCAAGGACGTTGGCAGCGACCTGGCATCTGAGAATTACTCCCAGTAAAAGGCGCAGGCCTGGAAAGCGTAGCCCCGGCCCTTTTTTAGCCACTTCCCAGCCCAGGAGCTGGATGGTGGACAGGGGAAGGCACTGACAGCCCATCCGTCTTCAGCCCGACAGTGATGAAACACTCGCCACCTTTTGCTCGGGGAATAGCAGTGAAATTCCTGAAGATAATTTCCACAAGTTTTTATTTCTAACGAGGGGCTAAACACGAGCCAACAGTGCTCAGCGGGTGTCATGTGTGTGAGATATAAGTACATGAAGGTTTCTATGGAGCGATTTTTCATGCAGTGGAATTATTCCAGTACCCTTGAAAGAGGAAATTCATAGAAACAAGGCACCTGTGAGGTGTATAGCTGAGAGCAGCTGGTGCTGTGGTCAGTATCCTCTCCCAACCTGGTGCCTCAGACATCTGCATGGCCAAGCTGCTCGGCCCTGGTTTGATGTGGCCATACAGATCCGTAATAGTTTCCTTAAGCAAAATGCTATTTGATTTAAAGTACCATTAACTGGTCGGAGTGTGTACGTGTACGATCAGGTTTAGCAGGCGGCATGCCAATCATCCTCAGTGTGTGTGTGTGTGTGTGTGTGCGCGTGTGAAAGTCATCACAGCGAAGTTGTGCATATGGGACTTAAACAGTGGAGATGACAAGCTCTTGTTTCCTCTGCACGTCTCATTTTCACTTTCTAATTGGTCGTTTTCAGGTTGGCTTTACGAGAGCAAAACTAATTAGTGTTTCTAAATTCAGCGGGAAAAAAAAGTCAGTCGGCTTGATTGTTCTGGTTTCCTCTCTTGTGTCAGGCGCTCAACAATAAAATAAGACTCTAATCATTTTCAAATTGCTCGTATTTTTAAACCCCTGAGCTGAATGTCACTCCCCGCTCTCCTGGCATTTTGTTTGGCCAGATCAGGGAACCGTTTTCTGCCCTCTCGACTGTGCTCTCTCTTTGCGATTCGTGGGAAGTTCGGACTCGGGGGGCCGGTGGAAAAAGAAAAAAAAAAAAGAAGAATGAACTGTTGTGTTTTAGGTGGGGTTGTTTCTGCTTTGATTGGGAACGTCCTGCTGACAGGAGCAGCCGAGCAAGTTTACAGTAGCTGTGACATTGCTGTTACCTTTATTCAAAGTGCTCCAGCTGCAGCGAGCCCTCAGGAAGCCCAGTGCGGGCCCACATGGGCGGCTGGCGGCCCACAGAGAGGAGAATGAGCCCTGTTTGAGTTGGCAGACACTCCCCTCTCGGGGAACTTTTGCTGCCTCTGCAGAAAGGCCAGTGGCGGTGGCTCTGGTGGGGCGTCAGTGATTCTCGGGGCAGGATGGGCTTTTTCCACCTCTCCTCCCTTTCAGGAAACACATTTTGCTGTTTCTTCCCTCTGTGTTTGCAAACGGAGGGAAGAAGTTAAGGCTAAGGGGCATGGGGCGGTGGGACTGAATGACAGAGCTCCACTGTGAGAGGCAACTTTAATACCCTGAGTGTTCACTCTGCTGGAGCCCCATTTATATATGATACGAATATGATAAAAAAAAACACTGTAAAACTGTTTATATTTTCCCATCAACACTGTAGGGATTCAGTCTTCAGAAGGCAGTAATTAAAAAGTGCTTGATCTAAGGTTAGGAGGAGCAGTGTTTAAATGCAATTAGTGCAATTCTCAAATTAATTTGGACTCATTTACAGTTTTTGGAATGTGTCATTATTTGTTTAATCAAGGGAGTTCTCGTTTGAGATACTAAATATGTATCCACAGATATGTAAGGGGGGGGGGAACACTGTGAGACCTATTTAATTCTGCCTTGATGAGAATTAATTTGAAGGCGACCTGTTTCGTGTCCCTCCACACTCAGAGGTGTGTGTGTGTGTAGGCTCACACACCGAACAGCATTCAGCCGTCTGAGGTGGCTCTGCTGTAATAAGGTGCTTGTGTTTGCTTACGGTTCCTCACCTTCATGTTTCAAATCATTTCCACTGTTTCTCTGTTTTTCTTTCCGCTTACACCTCCCCCCCAACCCCTGACTTTCCTTCCTTCCTACCTCCTCTCCTCTCCTCTCCTCTCCTCTCCTCTCCTCTCCTCTCCTCTCCTCTCCTTCTCTCCTTCCCTCCATATCTGCTGCCTGCCGGTCCAGCCAGGAGACTCCAGTGGTGACATCCTGTGGAGCCACAGATCAAAGTAAGTACTTCTTGTGCACGTCAGGAGACACAGAAACACTGCGGATGGGTCAGCTCTGCTTTAGACTCATCATTGTTTTCTGACATGTGAACAGACTGGTCTTATGTCGTTTTAAAGAAGGGCATTGTATGGAAATTGTTGTGAGTTTGATGTGATAAGAGGAGGTTTTGCATAGTAACCGGTCCCCTCACTTCCCCATGCAGTCGCATATTTACATCGCTTTGAGCGACGCTGACAGCGACGAGGTCAGTGTTGACCCGTCGAGAGTTGTCTGTGAACCTGCAAAGCAAGGAAAGTTGCAGATCGCATGCTGGATCGTGTCTGCATCCCCCTGACTATCCTAGAAGTCATTACTCCTTGTGTGGTGTATAAACACGTCAAAAACAAACAATGACCCCGGGCAGACTCCACACTGCAAAACAATTTCAAAGCCTGCGGTGTAGTGTAAACACAAAACATGGCTAACCTTCACGCAGGGAAGACTTCACCTTAAACCCGCTGTTTGTTTTATGGTCCCTGTCGACCTTGGTCAGATATAGTTTACATCTCTTCGCCTCTCTTCGGGTTCTGTGCTGACATTTAGGCTGAGGCTGTCAGTGGACCTCTGTTAAAGGTCATAATGTTCTGCTTTGATTGAGGTTGCAGGTATTTATTATTTAAATGTAAGTCAAATACATATTACTTATTAAAAGCATGAATGTTTTTTCAGAGATAGGATAAAAGAATCAGAATCAAAATGTACTATATTGGCCAAGTAAATGTGAGTGATACAATGATATGACTCTGATTTGACATTGCTCAGTATACTTACACTGAAATATATATATATATATATAATATATATATATATATATATATATATATATATAGCGAGGAACGAGGGCAGGATGAAGTGAATGAAGGAGTAGAAGGTAAAGAATGAGGAAAGGTGAATCTACAGGACAGAACTGTTCAGCAGTATGTGCAAAGAAAGTAGGTTTAACCGGCTAAAAATAGCTATTGCTCTAAAGTGTTTAATAACTTTTGACCTGCTAACCCTGTCCACATGCTTAAAAAAACTCACGTGAAGCGGAGTTTCTACGCCTTTCAGTGATATCGCACGTGTCTTGTTTGGGCAGTCAGGAGCTTTGTGGTGAATGCGATTACGCCATCAAGTTCTGCAGCATTTATTTGTTAAGGAAAAGTGGTTTCCTCAACGAATCTGGTCCTCTGGACCAGTAGGCAATGGTTGTAGCTGAGTTGCTTTTGTTATTCATCTTCAAGGAATGATTTTTTAAATCTTCTTATCTCACTTTTCTTTTAGTGTCTTCTGTTTGTATTTGAGAACCTTTCTATATGCGTGCTTACTTATATTTAACTGAAAAACACGGAGGATACTATGATAATAAATGTCTGCAATTTGCTAGGCAAGGTCATGTGTAGACAAAAAATTCAATATTCAAATCAATTAAACAAAACATCCTTCGGTTCTGTCGGAATGCACAGTAAAAAAAACAAAACACCAAATTCTGACTGCTGTTTTCTTTTTCAATTGTGGTCTATTTATCCATTCTCAGACAAAGTAAAAAAATAGGGACTTTATAAGAGCCAGATTAAAACACTTTTAAGTTCTCCTGAATCAAATGGTTTATGACACTTGATGCTGGCTGCCAATATAGGGTGGGAAAAACAAAATAACTACAGGAGAGTCAGACACCCCAGAAATTATTGTAGGTCTATGAGGGTCAAAATCACCATTAAAAAGTAAAACTCTGAAAGAGTCTGTGTACATGTCAGCTGTGCTGTATGTTGGTAGCAGTGCAGGTAGCACAAAGAAAGTGTAAACGAATCATATACACATATTTATGTATACATGTATGTAATGTACAAAATCAGTCTGTTGAGGACATTAAAACCCTCAATACTAACACAATTATTTAAGAAAAACTCCTTACTGAAGTTATTTATCAGGTCAGCCTTTCAAAATAAAAGTGAAAACAAAATAAGAATCCCACACACAATCCTCCCACCTTCCTTATTTGTGGATGACACCGAGTGATATGAATTGAAATGCCAATATCATTAAGATGTTCCGGCAAACCCAGATGTTGTTCTAAACTGGGTGTACATACTGGTTTGCTGGGGTGTAGATTTCCCGTACAGGGACCCTATGTATCAGGTCATGAATATTCATTTTCTTGTTTCATACACTCTCCTGCCTCTGCGAGCTCTTTCACATTGAGCTGGGGGTGACTGTAGGCCGACGTGAACCCGTATTTTTAATAAAGCCCAGCTGCTGAATGATCAAATAGTGTCTCTAATTAAGGCCTGAGTGTACACCCATGTAAAACTCTCTGTGGAATGCTAACAACCTGTGATATTTCCAGAGGAATTTGCTGTGCAGGTCTCACAGAGGGGAGGGGAGTTGAGTGTTTGGGGCTCTGCAGGGAGGAGGGGCAGTGTTCATGTGGCAAGCCAACATGTTGTTCACATCCGTGTCAGATTGAGGCTAATGAAGGCCAGACTGATCCTTGGATGCAAGCCTTAAGTAAATGATCCCTCTTTGAATATATTAGAGCCGCATAGCGGCGTTGCGCCTCCCTGCCGCGCTGGCGCGGCTACGTGTTGTCTTGTGGTCTGACGAGGCCGGTCAGAATGGCAGTCACGGTGTTCGATCACGTTGTACACCATCCAGCCCCATTTTCAGTTTGTATTGCGGCGCTATTGTCGCTTCAGCTTGGCTGTGAGGAAATACACACGCTGATAATTTCCAGGTTAGTGCAAAAACAGTCTGATAGTAAATGGAAAGTATGAGTGTTGTGTTATTTGACGATGTAAATGAGCCATCTCAAATTTTTCCCCACCCTCTTAAGAGGGATTTCATTTACATAACAGGCTGGGGTTTGGTGCTCATGCAAATTATTAAAGTAGATGAACCTGAGGTTTCTCATTTTGCTGTTATTTTTTTGGTTTTATGTCAAATGAAATGATTCTGTTTATCTAAATATTAGACAATAATAATGATGAGATAAATGATAATAATAGCAGAGTGTGCGAAAATAAGCACAAATAAATAATGCTAATAAAAAAAAATCTCACTGACAGAACTTTTCCACTGCAATTTATGTCCACACTGGCACTTTGCATGTAAATGAATCCTAAACGTGTAATTACGAGGCACTTTTGAATATTGATTGGAAAGACAAGGACATAGAAATGAAGCACTTGTGAATGCAGCCCTCCTGAGCTACTGTAACAACCCATTAATAAATACCTTTCTGGCTCTTTAGTGCCGGGCCTGCCTTACGCTGAGTGAAACAATGTCGTTGGATTTTTCGCTGATATAGCATGTGTACTTCATAGATGGATGGATGGACGGGATGGATCCAATTAGCCATGGTCATTGCTCATGTATTTAAGCTGACAGTGGGAGTCTTGCATAGAATATCCCTGATTTTGGTAGTTCTGTTTAAATGCTCTTGCAAAGCACTTTAAAAGTCCATAAAGAGCACGTTGTGAGGAATGCACCTTAGATGGAGATTTGATTTACAGCTGTAGCAAATTTTCTCAATTAGACAAGGCAGGGAAATAATTTATCTTCAGAAAAACATCAGACCGTGATGGAGAATACTTAAAAGATAATAAAGTGACCAAGATCCATACCTTTCTTCTTTTGCTATTATATACAATCAACACTGCAATTACTTCTAGAGCTTTCATACAGGCTTTATTAGCAGATAATGCATCTTTTAATACAGAGCACTCACACTCCACAGCCTACACACCACACACTTGCGTCAGGATTGATAGCTTGTGACACCGGCTGCACAGGTGCACGTAGTGTCTCATAAGGCCTCCTGACCTTTCACATGATGCGGACCATGCCGGCCGGTTTGTAAGCGCGAGCCCTGTTTGTAAACACGGACAGAAGGATGAGAGCCGCATTTGCCCCGGTCGCGCTCAGCCCGCAGACGGGCACAACGCAACGTGACAAGCAACAGATGTGTCACACAGGCTGAAATCAAAACAGCCGTCCAGCACGGAGTCGTGCACACCATCAGACATGGCTGCTGTGACGAGGCAGAGAGCGCTGCTGGCAGATGAGACAAGGCAGCGCCTCTGCTGCTCCCAGCTTCCTGTCTGGGAGAGGACAGGCCTGTTTGTAGGCTGCTTTGACACCCCTAGTCACTTTGTCATGTGAGGCGCTCGCTGCAGCTCTGATCACATGTACACGGCGCATTCAAAGCGCGTCACATCAGCAGTGTGTGACAGGTAGGCTCCCAACGAGACAACAGCCAAAGGCGATGTCCTTTTCAATACACTGTGTGAGTACAAATGCACCGCGCGCCAAGACAAAATAACATCATATGACATCATTGTGAAAGCTCTTGTGCTGTCCTTTTTTCAGTTTGGAAAGAAGTTGGTGATGCAGTGTGTTTGCCAGAGACGGGGACTGCAGTCACACTCAGTCCATCAGCGATCACGCAAACCGATTGTTGTGTTTGACAGTGACAGTAAAAGAGCAGCAGCCGTTAGCTTTACACAGGGAACATGTTAATGATATTCTCAGCAGCTTAATCTGCCCATTGCCACTGCCCCATAAGCAAATAGTGTGGCTGCATGGTAAACTGTGGGGGGAGAAATAGGAATCCATCATCAGAACAAGTGAATGAACGAAGGTGCAGCAACAGCTGCTTGACTGATCATGTACTACAGACTGTCACCCCACATCTGTTTACCACTCCGACAGCCACATGAGTGTTTATATGCACGGGTGTAATTGAGCTATTTTCCTGAGGGCAGCTGTAACGCACACTAAGTTCTATCCCAACTTTCCATTAAAGCGTGGGGGGAAGTTTTACTGATAGTAATCACGCCCAGCAACACTGCTATGTAAATATGGCTTATCAGCTTTGCCAATTTGGTTAAGTGGCATGTACGTGGGTGATTCACACATTCAGCTCCGTGGCTCTGACACAGGCCACATACAGTCGTCATTTATTAAACATAGGTAACTTGCATTGTTAGCAAGTGTGTGTGTGTAAAGCAAGAACATCATCATAAAAACGATGGTGTGTCAAACCAATATTGCGTAGAACAGATGCAAATATGCTCACAAAGTCTTCAACCCGCCATGTGGGCTAACTTAACTGTCTGCGTTTAGCATGCACAGTGTATGGAAATTGAAATGGGAACATCTAGATCTAAAACACACCATTTAAATATTCAAATGTTAACACCAAACAATATAATGCATTATGGGCTTTTAGCATTTGCGTACAACTCTGTTTGCTGCTGCGAGCTGGGTGCGATACAAGGAAGAGAGAGAGAGATAGTGAGGGAGAAACACTGAGGGGAGGATGTGGAGCACACAAACAAAGCCTTTGTATGCCAGTCAGAGGAAACTGACATGTGATAACTCCACAGACTTTGTGTGCTTGTTGTTTAGACATAAATGAAAATTAAAGAGTCATTTTTTGTCCTTTCTGATCCGATTTTCATTTACATCCATTAATGCAACTGACTGCCTCTCAAGTAATGAGACAGGAGAGAGAACATGCAGCATTATTTTGTATGAACTGTTGCGTCGACAATGTATATTTGCGCATTTGCAATGCGATTGCGTTTACCCAATGAAAATGCTGAATGATGCTTTGAATATTAGCTTCATATATGTGTTTGCACCATGTTTTATTAACATGGCACATGATCCTACAAAACACAAGGACAAATCACGGAGCACAAAGTCAGTGAAGTGCCAACAGCTCAACAGCATCTGAAATAGGATTTGGTTACTGAAGAAACGGGTTAAATGGACACTTAAAATATACACCATTGTTTTTGAAAAATGTATTATCGTATCAATCAAATTGCGCTCAAATCTGACTGTTTTCTGTGTGTGTGTTTACTTTAAAACTAGGTTATAGGTGTAAGTTTAAACTTCTGGTAAAACATTGTGAAGTTGGTCTTTAGGAACATGCCTGCTCCGTACGTCTGTATTTCATTGCAGTTGCAGGCAAAATCACAGGAGAGTAAACCACTGACATGGCCCACTTGCAGAGATAATCTGCCACATGACAGAGCTGCTGCTAATGGTGCGCTCTCCTTCCACCACACAACTGAATCCTGACTAATTTGTAGTCACAGACGTCAACGAGTGTTTACACACTGAGCACCGAGTGTGTTTTTATTCTTGGTTGTTGACGACCATTTAAAATCAAAGTGAGCGTTATGCAAAGTGCTCAGAAGGTGTTTACATTTGAAAAGGTGCTGTACCTTATGCCGCTTAGGTAGAGCCGAGCTGAGTGACAGCTAATTTCTTCTCATTGAGCCAATCACAATGAAGGATAATCTAGCCAACAAACAGAGAATTTGATAGTGGAGTCTACTACTCTCAGGTCTGTAGCAAACAAAATGTTAGGATCAGATCAAATGGAGCCACAGGTTAACTGAAATTAGCGGTATTTTACCATCTGTACCCCGGAATTTCAAAATAAAAGGTAAAACACAAGGGTTTCTGATCAAGATTTCTGTTGCAGGTTGTTTCCCAGAAACCTAAAAATATTTTTTGACGTGGAAAAACTGCTTTTGTGAAACTCTGTTATACGCAAATGTTAATTGAGTAACTGTTTATTATAAAGTCGCAACTAGCGTTTATACACTGTGTATGTATTAAGATTATTAGAGACCATTTATTAATGATAGTTATTTGTTGACAGTGAAATAACCATTAACTTAAGTTTAATTAACTGTTAAGTTGCTATTTATTAATGATGATACATTTATCTCCACTGGTTTTGCCTCAAGCTGAACATTTAATTAAAAAAAAAGAAAAAAAAAGATTTTTGTAGGTTTTGGGGAGACAAAACCATAATAGCAATCTTGATCAGAAAACCTTTTGCACATGTTTTTTGGTGTCTGGTAGATCTTACTTTAATAGGAATTCTCTTCCACAGCTGAATTAAAGGAACACATTATATTAAGCGGTGTATTTGCCAACAGAGTTAAACAGACAAAGACCACGATGTGTTGGAATGCAATGCAAAAGCACTAAAATCATTAACATGTGTATATATATCATATATATATATATATATATATATATATATATATATATATATTTATATTTATATTATATTTATATTTATTTATTTTATATTTATATTTATATTTATTTTATTTATATTTTGCAGTACATTTATATACATTACAATAAACAAGCAGTTCTTATTTGAACACATTTTCACTCTCTCACCTCCTCCATCATCCTGGCAGTCATTCTATAGGTCAGACATTGAGACACAAAGGGAAGGTGATAGGAAGAAGGACAGAGGGGCAGGAGAAGGCCCCGGCCACCATGTGACAGGGTTAAACAGAGTAAAGGATTGTCAGTACAGGCTGTGACATCTGTAGCCACCACACACTGTAATTAAGAGGAATCTCCTCTTTTTAATTCTATATGCTGTGCAATAACAGCCCCCAGTAATGAATAATTTAAGGAATAAGGGAGGCTGTTACTCGACGCTTTTTCACTTTGCGTTTAAATTTAGCTGGTGTCATTGTCCAGCAGTGTGATTAATAGTTTATCAGTCCCGACTATACATCTCCATGAAATATCTCTTTCCATCTGTCATTAAACTGCACATGGAAATTGGTTAGATTTTCAATCAGGCATAGCTTGGACTGAAAAAAAAAGAGGGAAAATTACTAAAGGAAATAGCCACAAAGATGTACTCACATGCAGGTAAGGCTGTGACCCAATACAGGACATCATTGATGGAATAAGTCTTTGCAGCACTATGCATCTGCACATTTCTCCCTTGAGAAACGATACTTTTTTTGCATGAAAATTGGATTGAGAGCTCATACAAGGCACAATATGCACGCTAGATGTGGTTGCAAATGAGCCCGAGGTATGTAGCGGTGAAAGTGAGTTGTGAGAGAGGGGCCTACCGCAAGGGGTTGACCAGTGAGCCAGAGATTGGCTTGCCTGTCAAATAAAGATTAGGCCCTTATTTCACCATCTAATCCCTGTAAATCTCTTACAGTGAAACTTGGGCCGTTCAGGGCTTTTAATGGAGCAGCAGAAGCTTCACAGTCTGCGTGTCTTCCTTATCTGTGAATGTACACATGTAGATACAGCAACCTGCCGCCCCTCTTTAGTCGGTGTGTTTAAATCGGGATTACCGAGCAGTTTATGGTGAAACAAGGTTGCTATATATTTTTTTTTTTTTTCATGATTTCATTCATTTTTTTGTTAGCTTTTATCGCTAACAAGCAGCCATGGCACTGGCGGTTAGATTTAGCTTTAACTTGGTGCTGTAATGGGACTTCCTTGGCTTAAATTTTCTCACATTTAGTTATTGAATGTCTCCATTTTTTTCCCCCCCGCAAATATGCTGAACATTCTTTTAATTGAATTATTAATGTGTATATTGAATTATTGAAGGAAGATAATTTCTGATCAGATTAATATTAACTCCCTGTGAAATATTAATGGCTGATGTTAAAAACGATGAACTTCGGGATCTATTAATATAATCATAAACAGACACAGTAAAAAAGTGGCATGGAGTCAAATGTGCTGGAACCGCTCCGATCCCTTTTAATGCGCTTTCCCTTGAGGTCGCTGAATATGAAATATTGCACGTGTCGACTTTGTGCTCAGACGCTCGGCTCGTGTCATTGGCCAGTCCTGCCCCGGGGCTGATGGCGGTGTCACAGGGGGGGCATTCACCAGCGTTTGTCTGCAGGTTATCATTGTCACCTTGTCCACTGATGACCTGAACTATGGCCAGGGGAAAAGTTGCAAAGATGTTTTGGTGTTAATATTGGGCTGGCCCTTTTATCACCCCTGCTGATTGGCAGAGCTCCTCTGCCAGCTCTAGTATTCAGCTCCACCTCCCTGCTCTCGCTCTGAGGGCGGGTGGCTGAACTCAGATCAGACTGCTGTCTGCTTTACCTTTTTTTTTTTTTTGTCACTAAAGGTGTCGCAAAGTAAATTTCATCGAGCGGGCCTGGAGGAGGTTAAATCCAGTCTTTTGTCAGTTTTGATTAAAACTCTCTTTAGATTAATGATATTCAGCAAAGATTTGATATATCATTTGCAATTCTTTGGTTTGTTATTACGAACTGCCGATTGTATTCATAAAATATGGAAATCAGAAAAAAAATAAACCATTATTGTAACATAATGGCAAGCACCTAGGAAATATGGTTACATTAATTATGTTTTAAATGCTAATGCCAGTGAAGAACATAATAACCAAGACATGAAAGAGTCTCTATTCAAAATCTGATAGCCAGGGAGAAGCAAATTATTTCAAATATTTGATATTTAAATTATTTTCAAATGAACAGAGACATGAGTAGAGCAGAGGCGAGTAGTTTCCCCTGGTGATCCTCCGGGCGTCTTTGTTTCCTTGGTGTGTCTCCAGCTCATTAATGTTCCAAGCATGTGAGAGAACCAGACCATACTGCGTAACTCATAGCTGGGTGACACCCCGGGCCCCAACACACACATATACAGTACACACGCACATACACAAGAATCCCTCAGCCGTTTAAAGTCCACTGGCTCTTTCAGGAAGTGATGGCCGCCGAGCTGTCCTGATTAAAATGACAATAGTCTAATTAACTCGACCTCAGTCTCAGCGCACTAAAACGGCTGATGGCTCGCCGGTTCCTGTTTGAAAACCCTTTGTCTCCTCATCGTCCAAAAATATGACTTTTTTTTCCCCCCTCCCAAGCAAAATGCCTCAACCCCGTTTGACGAGATTTGCTAATGGCAATTATTTCTCATAAGCTAATTAAATCTAGGCAAAGTTTTCCATCCTTTTTTTTTCCTTATGTGCAATCCTCCGGGGATTTATCATTTGGGGGGGGGGGGGGGTTCAGTATCACAAGCACCTTCAAGCTATCTCGGTCGTTTAGATTATACACAATTCCAAAGTGGTGTTTTGATGTTTAACCTGATTTTTATTTCAAGCATTTTAGTCATTTCCCACTCCAGTCAACTCGGTGAGTGTACATTGGCCTCTACTCCACTGGTCAACAGGCCAAACAGCCGATAGAAAAAGGTCAAAGTTGGCACGCTCAAGCAAAAGGAGTAAGTTTTATAATCTCTCACCCTCTGCACCCGGCAATATTCGAAAATGAGACTTCACTTGCGCCCCCGTGATTCCTTTGCATTATTCGATTGACTCATCTAAAGCGCAGAGCAGAGAAAAAAGAACAACAACATTAAAACAAAAACTTTAATGACCGAAGAAGAAACCGCTTTTTGTTCTATTATCCTTCTGTTGGTGATTAAGGTCTATAGGGAGATAATTACGCTTTAGTCTGGAGTTAATGAAACGAAAACTTCTCTTTTCTTGTGAAAGAGGACGGGCAGATCTTTTTGTACTGCTATCTCGCAGACATCTCCCACCCTTGACAAGGCACGGGGAGAATTGGTTTTGTTTTAAGGTTGCAGCCCCCTCCGCTGCCTGTCAGTCCGTGGCTGATATGAGCGATCTGTGAATGAAGCCCAGAGTCAATGAGGTCTGTCTCCGCTGCACTGTTGCATCTGCCTGCCTGTGAAACATCAAATGAAAACATCACAACAGGTCATGTGGGATATGCGGCTGATTTGAATCAAAAGAATATATCTTCATTCCGTACTCCTTGTTGTAGTGTTGTTACAGCACTCACAGCAACAAGCATGTGTTCGCCATCAAGTGACCCCGCTCTGTTGAGCATAAAAGGAACGCGCAGATTTGAATTTATCACACGGCAGCACGGGAGCCATATGTGTCATCTGACTTGAGACGCCTCCTCGGAGCACACGGAGGTGTTGACCGGTGTCTGGTATGCCCAATCCGCACGGCGCAAGTGGTGGCCAGAGAGCACATATTAAACTGTCCTTGTGGAAGTTCACATCTGGTGTGTGGAGCCGTGTGTGTATGTGTGTTTGTGTGTGTGTGTGTGTGTGTGTGTGTGTGTGTGTGTGACTGTGGGGCAGCGTCCCCCCTCTGCCAGCACTCTCACATTTCATCATCTGTTCTCCAGCGCCAGGGTGCTCCGGCACAAGTTGGCCGCTCTGGATCCATCTGTTGTTATTATTTTCCACTGATAATTGGCTTGAACAATGGAATGCCTGTGTCCCCCCTCGCCTTTGAAACCCTACACCCTGTTTATTTTCCAGAGCTCTCGTTCCTGCTCTCCGACTCCCCTCAATTTCTCCCTCTCTTCCCCTTTTTTTTACAGCCTGCCCTCGCCCAGTGTCACCTCTCCCTTTTCCCCCCGTGATCCGTTTGAGAGGGTTTCACATGAAAATGACATATTTGACTGGCCACATCAGTATGTGTCACTCAGCATCTGACGCCACTCTGCAGATTTTCTGGAGGGGCTCAGCTCCCATTCTCCTCGATTTTTTTTTTTTTCTTTACTCTGACAGCCCCCCCCCCCCCAACACCATATGCTTCTGCATTCCTGTCCTAAATGAGAAAAAAAACGCAGAGTGGGAGACAGACAGATAGATGAAGAGTCTAAGAGAGAGGCTTTAGAAAAGAAAGACATGGACAATGGACCTTAGTATAAATCAATTTTTATGCTTATTACATTCCAGCTTTTATTTTTTCCCCATTTCCACCAGGAGGTGTGTGGACGAGCAGCGTATGTAAAGATGAATTAAAGGATCACAAGGTGTATTATTTTATTTTTTTTTAGATCCAGGACATAATTTAATGAAGAGCCACACCAAAAAAAAATGACCTACTTAAATTAATTAAATTTTATATTTTATGTTTTAATTAGTGTTTTAGGTTGTAATTAAGCAGTTTCATGTTGAAGTCTTCATGCTCTGGTCTGGTCACATCCTTGAATGGTTTTGTTTCAATGTGAGACACTGAGTTTTATCAACAATCTGACAAAGTCCATTGGCAAAATAATAGCCTGCAAAACATTTCTGGAACTTCAGCACCGCAGCGTTCTCTTACACATTTGAAGTGGATTGGGACTTTGAAACATAAGAAAAAAACAACCAATCAAAAACATAAAATGGCTCCTTACGGCTTGGCCACTGTACATGAGCTCATGCACTCACTTCAGGAAGGGTGCGAGCTAATGCTTTAAGCGTAGCGGCTACAGTGAAGACTGAAAAAGGTGTAAATAACGTCTTTCTAATCCATTTGGGATCTTCGTCTTCTGTGGAGTTGTTTTATTTCTACCTGTTCCGTATATGTTATAAAGCAAATCCCTGTCTACCTCAGTTGTTCAGGAGAAGGCTGCAACGCTGCAAACCTTTGCCGTGAAGAAGAAAAAAGAAATATTTTCTGGACTACAAAACTTTCCCCAGCTTTCCATTGGCATGAAGATGAGTAGATAATGAGGGAATTTTCCTTCTTGGGTGAACCTTTTCTTTGAAAGTAGAATTCTCATGCACGGTATCAGACAAGACAATCATGGCAGGAAAAAAAACAAATGAGTTTCAGTAAGGAAATCTTTGCACATTTGTTTTTACAGCTTCTCTACAAACTTATGTTCTTCTCATTAAGGACATTATGGAGGACTGAGGAAGTATTTCTTTCTTTTTTCCTCCTTCCCCTTCCTTTTGTTCTGCCTCGTGTGACCGTGTTGATGTTCATTTGTTCTGCCTGCTCTTGTCTAATTAAAAGAGGCCAGGACAGGTAGGGCTCTCAGCAGGCATCTGCTCTGTGCCAGTTCTTCATTTGCAGAGTGTTTGTGTTTATGCAAAGGGGCCCTCTTCCTGCATATTTAATCTGGAGCAGGGCACCAGCTTTTGTTGTGTTAGGCCCACATACCTCCAGTCCCTCTCAACACGGCAGCCTGGACTCTGGCTCTCTCTCTCACTCACACACACACACACACACACACACACACACACACACACACACACACACACACACACACACACACACACACACACACACACACACACACACGCACACACACACTCAACTACCACACACTACTTCAACTACTCCATACCTGCTACTTTCACTGGCAGCTTTCTCCTCTTCTTCAGAAGTGGATTTGAAAACGCTGGCTGCTTGGAGGGACTCTGCATCAATACACAGTTTCATGAACATGATAAAAGTCTGTTTAACTGTTCAGGGGTAAGTCTGTAAAGATTTCATTATCTTTCCACACTTTTCTTCTCCTCCCGCTCACGCCTTTTATGGGACGCTGGTGGATGTGTTTGTGTGTGTGTGTGTGTGTGTGTGTGTGTGTGTGCATGCCCTCCATGCGGATGTGTTTTGTAGGTGTGTTCTTTAGGTGATTGACAGAGTTGGTATATGTGATGTACAGTAGATATAAAGCAATGGGTTTAACTATAAATCCTGAGGATGAGTCATAACAAGTGTAGGTTGTCTGAGGCGCTGAAACATATTTTCGGCCTCCAGCTTCTTCTATCTAAGAATATTTATTTGTATTGTATTTTCTTATATCTTATATAATTGTAAACTAAATATTTTGGGGTTTTGGACTATTTGTCAGACAAAATAAGCAATTTTCAAGATGTCATTTTGAGTTTTTCAGAAACTCTGATGGACATTTTTCATTATTTACTGACACTGATGAGATGAAAAACAAACCACTGAATAATCAAGACAGTAGTTGACAGATTAATTCAACTGGAATGGCACTCAGTAGAATGCACACTTCTGCCAAGGCCCAACAGTCCCTTTTAATTTAAGCAAGGCAAATCCAATATCAAATAAAACATTTAAAATTCTGTGTCAAATCAGAGTCCATAGTCCAAACAAATGGGCTCCAGCGTAACACCAGAGTAACTTCTAGCTGGTGCTAACTGTAGCTGCCATTAGCTAGTAACTTCTGATTACTGTGCAGCTAGCAGTCATATTATCTGACTCTGCTGGACCGGGAGTCTGGAGCACTGGGACAGTGTTGGTGGTGTTGCTATCAGATCACCCTTTGGGGTGCAAACTGGTGAGGGGCTAGCTGGTTAGCATGCTATCCACAATAGACATCCCTGTCCTCGACAAAATGTCAGAGCTGTTGATCGATTCAGTTCATTTTTCCATGTTTTAAACTAAAACTTTTGAATAAAGTCAGAAAAATTCCTGGATCCACACCAAATGCTAATGAGGTGTATTCTGTGCCGAGACCCATCCTCCATCCAAGTTTGGTTGTAACCCTGTCAGTAGTATTTGTGTCATCCTGCTGACAAAACATAATAAAATAATTGTTTGTCGCTGACCTAGTTGTATGTGGGTGTTGAAACTTTAAGCCTAAATGCATTCAGCACAGACATTAGAGATGAAGCTTGCGCGTTCAAAGAGCCTGAATGAGGAAATAAACTTTATTTTTATTTTTTTTAAAACATTTTTTTAATGTATTTATTTAATTTACTAATTTGTCTCATGTTTCATTTATTTTCATTTTATTATATTTTTTCCTCTGTCCCGTCTTGTGCCATGTTATACATATGTATGTTCACATTTCTCACATGTACTGCAACAAAAAAAAGATTTTTTTGTCAGTAAATCTTAATGCAGTGACAATGAACAAAACTGATGTGGGTGTGCTGAAGGTGTATACGTGTGAGCTAATGTGCAGAAATCTTTCCCTTTTGACAGTGCAGCAGCAGGGTTGGAGGTTGGAGGTGACAGTCTGCGCTAACCCCATGGTGATGCGTGAGGGTATTAGTTCCTCCCCTCACTTGTCGCCTCTTGATCTCCCTTTGTCTTTGTCTGTGGAAATGGAATCTACAGCTTATTGATATTAATAGCGCACAGGATCTGTGGTCGGAGAGGAGCCGGGACCTGGGCGAGAGTGGAAACTTGATACGGCAGGGTAGAATTAACAGTCCTCCTACTTGACAAGGTGGAAAAGGGGTTGGTTGTAAAAATAGGATTGCATAATGAGTGTGTGTGATTAGG
The DNA here is from genome assembly GCA_963678695.2 of Diplodus puntazzo. Taxonomy (NCBI): domain Eukaryota; kingdom Metazoa; phylum Chordata; class Actinopteri; order Spariformes; family Sparidae; genus Diplodus; species Diplodus puntazzo. The sequence goes on along the minus strand of OZ023157.1, from coordinate 29,052,183 downwards.
ATTGAACTTTTTAACTGATGTAATTTCAGGTGTGAGACTTGTTTCATGTGCTGGGACCATTGACTGCCCCTGCTGTGACTCCTCAGCAGACACGATCACTCACAAAGTTTTCTGGTGTTTTGTCTCATGGATCAATAGATTAGACTTCCCAAAGACACCGTGCACTGGATATCAACCTGATAGGACTTTTTGTATTCAATGAGCTCATTTAAATAGTGTGAAGAAATGTGTGGCCTTGTTTGTTTTGGGTTTGGAGTGAAATTCCACTTCCTTGGTATTAAGGCTGCAAAGCTCTCTGTGTGCACTCTGTGTACTTTGTTCTTAGCTCAGCAAAATGTGAGGGCAGGTCCAAAGAATCTGGGGGGATCAGACAGGCCTGACATTCACCAGACTGCGCTGCTGCCTTTTAAGCTTAGAAAAAAAAAAAGAATCAGGAAAAAAAAGCAGGCAGAATAAGGGCCGACTGGATTGAAGTTGGGTTTAATTGGTGGGTTTTGAGTCTGTTTGCGTGTCAGAAAGTGCTGTTGTTTACAGTCTGTGTGGGTGTTACAATATAATGCCAGGATCCTGCCAATCACATCAAAAACATTGCTTGTTTTTTCACTTTTTTTTTTTCTCGTTTCGAACGCTGACTTTTTCTTCGTTTTTTACGAGACTTAGCCAATGTTTTTCATTTAATCAGTCCTTCTTAATAAAAGAGAGAAGAAGAAAAGAGGGGGGGAAATAGTGTGCAGTCAGCCCTTTCAGCGGCGGCGGATCAGATCGTACAGTGAGCAGCTGCGTTTGTTGAGAAGTGAGTCATGCTTTAGATTTTCCTGTGTTTCAGAGCACAGACAGTGACTTGGAAAATCTGCTGCACACACCCTAAAAACAAACACCAGTGACCCTGTATATAGATATCACTGACTCGACACAACTACGCCCTCTTCTTATTTACACAATGCTCTTAATACGGATCCACCAGCCTGGAGGAGTGTTAACCAGGGCCACTGCTTTTCTTTTTTTTTGTTTCTTTTTTTTTTCTTTTAGTCACACACATGTAGGCCCAGGCATGATAAATAGATAGGGTGAATCCATTCAGATGCTGATACTAAGTGATCGAAACATCCTGCACAGACTGTAAAGAAGCGAGAGACAACTCTGGCAGCCTCCTATTGACAACCATTGAGTTGAGCATTAATTAATATGGTAATGATGTGTGAAGGTTCATTAACGAGCCGCCACAGAAGTAGCCACAGATACAGTATTAAGCGTGCTCGGAGTAATTAATGGAATAACTTTACTTAGTGGTAAATATTCATGGGGCCCTCATCTTTTTGTGTGCGCCGTGTGAAGAGAGAGGAGAGCCTGTCCATTAGAGGAGCTGAAGAGCTGTCCACAGTGAATGCGGGCCTTTTGTTGGGATCGGGTACGTTTCAGTGGAGGGGTATTAATTCATATTTTGAACATGCAATCTTACAACAAAGCCAAAGGCACCGATAACATACCTGGGACTAGAGAGCATATTGTGAAGCCGTGACCCCCCTCACAAATAGGGAAGTCCACTTCACAGGTTTGTGGACAGAATGAAATGAGTCTTTGTTCGTGCTCAGATGTAGCCGCAGCGGTTCATTACCATCGCAAAAAACCCTTCTGATTGTCCATTGCCTCTTAAAATAGGGTGTTTGCATGTTTTTTTTTTCTCCCCTTCCACAACTACAGTGAAGCCTGTGGTATTTGCATAGAGAGTGGAAACATTTATTTGGTTCACCTGATCCTCTGAAGGTATCAGGCTAGCGGTCACGCACACAAGAGTTGTGACACTACCACGAGATATTTCTCTGTCAAAAGTCTTTGTTGTGCTATTTTCCACTTTGTTTAACACAGCACACCTACAAGACTTTACAAGAGAACCTTGCAAAATGCTCCTTAGTTTCCTTTGTCTTTTGAAATTGTTGCATTTTGATTCATCTTCTCAGTTTAAGCCTCTTACTGAGCATGCACATAACCCACCCAGGTGGGTAATTATCTCAACCAGGAGTTGTTCTATTCCCTAAAATCTCAATGTGGGAGTGTGTGATGGGCTCGGTTTTCCCAACCGGGCGAAGCAGCGTGTGCTTGTTTATCCTCACCCTACGTTCTCCGCACCCCCACTGTTCTAAATGGCAATATTACAGCCTTGTGCTGTTTGAAATGGAGACAATTATCTGTTTAGGCATTACAAGATGGGCATTATATTACAAGGAGAAAAGGCGTACAGCTGCTATCAGGATCCCGTTGTTGCCTTTTCTCTCCAATACAAATTTTCCGTCATTAAAATGATGGAACATTTATCTAAATGGATGTTATGCGTTGGGTAAACTCATTTAGCTCCCGGGGCTCTTTCAGGTGATGGGAATTAATGATGTTTAGTAGTTTGAAACTGAAAATATCTGTCATTTGTCAGCACTCGCCATTGATTTACGATTGCATTGATGATATGTTAATTGAAGTGTAATGAATCACAATAATAGGGTAGTTGGGTGGGAATGGTCCATTTTCGATGATTGTTCAACCCTCAGTAGAGTTCAGAGCGAGCTGCATGTTGACTCGCGTTTTCAACGAGGGCATTTAACACATAATTAATGCTGCAACCGGGCAAGTTGGACCAGTGTGTTGTTTTATCTGTGCTCAGTCTGCTTTAGATAAACACTCGCACAAGCGCCTGGCCGCAGTTTTGACTGCCAAATGTAAACGGCAAAACGGAACGGTGGGAGGGGGAGTTGGAGCCTCCCCCCCTTTCGTATTTGGATATGCTTTAATGCTTTTATTCAAATGCACCTGAGATATTGCCCCACAGTCACTTCTCAGTTTACCATAAAAATAAGATTTTGTTTCCTTCTCTCTTCCTTTTTTTTTTTTTCCTTCTTTCCTTGCCTGGGTTGAGTGCTCAGTTAGGAAAGCTGTGTGCATGCAGATCAGGGCCGCCCAGGGGGAGTTGAGTCAGGGCAGAGCAGGTACAGGTACACTGTGTTCACCACCAGGGGGGGAGCAAGAAGGGCCCCTACTGTGTGCAATATGAAGAGTTTTTGTCTTGCAAATAAACTGCTCGCTCGCATCAGACAGCCCCATTGTTCATTTGCTATCATCGGTGGGTGTAGTTGTAGTTAACAGACAGATGGAAATGTGGACAATAGTCGGCTACAGGACGATAAACGACAGGTGCCTCCGTCCCGCTCTGAACTGACGTGGTGGTGTAGCTGCAAAGGAAGGTAGGCCGACCGAAACAGCTCCATTGAAACAAAGGAAAGCTAACGGCACAGGAATTGATCTCTATCTGACAAACATGTGAAAGACTGTTTGTGCGCTGCTATGAATTCTGATCAAAAGCAACCTGTGGGCAGCGCTGGTTTACACCACAGAACTCTGTGTTCCTTTTGGGTGCTGATGACATGGCATGTGATCTGCAGAGGTAATTATTTCACCACACTAAGTAATTCTCTATCATGTGTCTGCAGGGCAAAGGAGGCTGTTTTTTTTCACCACCACGGCTGGAACTGAAGATTGCGTTAAATAAGCAAGTCATCGTAGAAGGTAAACACACAATCATTCACCAGACTGCAGCCCCCTGCATGTATGCAAATGCTGTAATGAATTGGCTTAATAATTAACTGAATGCAGTGTGGTTGTCTTGTTTGTGTACTGTATTTTGAGCCTGAGGGTGGGAGGGTTGTTACTGGTGGCCGGATGGGGGGCTCGACAGGTGCACTCTGTCAGTGTTTTGAGTGGTTTTCAGCATGGCGAGTAGTAAGAGGACAGTTCAGCTGAAGGTCAAACTGGACTCAGTCACAAGTCAGAGATATTTGAGTTCTCTTTCCACTGCTCAGTGTGGAGATATCTGTCTGTCTGTGCGTGTTGACGTTTGTTGGGAAAAGCTGAAATATGGTAATGCCATGTTTACCAAACAACAGGGGGGAGGTTTACCGCACTCAGTCATGCTATCGTTGAGATCTCAGCCATTCTGGTGGATATCTCGTGTTTGCGCCTCACAACCGTCTCCCTATCTGAGGAGATTTGGGGCCCCCAGGATGTGAACTTTTGTCTGGAGTGATCTGGTGAGGTGGAGTGTGTGTGTGTGTGTGTGTGTGTGTGTGTGTGTGTGTGTGTGTGTGTGTGTGTGTGTGTGTGTGTGTGTGTGTGTGTGTGTGTGTGTGTGTGTGTGTGTGTGTGTGTGTGTGTGTGTGTGTGTGTGTGTGTGTGTGTGTGTGTGTGTGTGTGTGTGTGTGCGTGCGTGATGTGAAGGGGGGGGTCTTAACACTTCAGGAGCCCAGGGCTTCGGAGGAGGAGTGTGTCTGTTTTCTGTCTCCTACAGCTTCAACCTCATTTCTTACACTCGTTTTCTTTTTTTGTCTGTATCATTTCTTCCTCTCTGTCTCTCCCTCCATCAGCATGTTGTGACTTGTAAGTAGGACATGTACAGTGATGTGCCAAAATAGTGACTGTACATTTGAGCAGTGTCATCCTCGTTAGAAGATCTTACAGACTGTTCTAAGCAGCAACATATGTGAAGTGTAACTTGAGTTCCGCAAGTAATATTTTTTGGGATTGCAGCTAAATATTTTGACATACACATTAGTAAAATTGGGAAGGATAGCACTGCTTATTCTCAGTGTTTTTTCTTGATGAAATATCTGTTTTCACAGAGTCATTTCCCTTTTCCATCGTGCTATAAACTTCTTCTAACAGTTTACATTATGTTTTATGTTCAAGGTCCAGTATGAAGGATTTAGGATATATTGGCAGAATTTATTTTCAATATTGTTTAATCATCTGAAACTAAGACTTGTTTTGTATTCATTACTGTATAATCAGCTTTTTTGTATCTACAGAAAAAGCAGGTCCTCTACCACAGAGTCCGCCATGTTGCACCGCCATGTTTTTACAGTAGCTCAGAAGGGACAAACCAAACACTGCCTCTAGAGAGGACCATTCACAGTTTTTCTCGTCTTTAGCAGCCCCCGTAGGGAAGGACGTGATGATGAGCATTTTGAGCTGATGGACGATGCCATCGGCCCAACCTAATAGCTATCACCATTAGTAGTCCCCTACTAACCCCTGACCATCGTAACATCGTGATTTAAAAGGCTCCCCACCAGAGAGCACAATTAAGAGGCGTGTCCCCTCAGGGTTGCCATAGGGCAAGAGGTGTTGTTGTTTGTGTTATGTAGGGAGAGGATATTAAAAGAAGTGTGTTGCTGTTCAGTGCAGTTACATTACGTCTCCATGTCCCATTCCTTAATTTCCTCATTAAACCAGCTCAGTAAGGCGAACCCACGACACTCGGTTAAATTTGTGGCAGCAGTGTTTCTTTTCCCGCTGGCAGCTGTTTCTGTCAGTCATGCTGTTTTTATACACAGTTTTCTTAGCTTAGCTTCCTTGGCTAGTCGGCAAATGTTTTGTGCGTATGAGGCTGAACAAAGCTAAGGTATGGACATGTGGTGCAGAGGCGAGGATGCTTTCAAACCTGGCACAGGAATGTGTGTCGGTGGTAACAGGAGTTTCCTCTGCAGGCTACTAGAGAGTCATGTCAGAGCAACGATGGTGAGCTAACAAGCAACTGCTGGCTCACGACAACACTGAGGGGACACGCTGTCTCAAATTCATAAACAACAATGTCACCTTCCATCACAGTGTTTCACTGTAGACATCGTGAAATGCCAGTTCGGCAGACATCGCCCAAACCTACTGCAATATACTACTCAATCCTACACACTGGACTTTGAGATTCCTTCTAGGACGAGTTTGTGATGGGAAAATGTCCAAATTTAGCATATTTTTTACACTTCAAAGGACAAAGAATTTACCATTATTACCACAATTATACAATTAACATGTCATTAACCTAACTACTTCCTGCATAGAGGGGTTGTTTTTCAAAAGTGTCGATTCTTCAATACTTTTCCATACCACTTGTTTAAAACGATGTGATATATGCATTTGATGGTGTTGGAAAAAGAAGCTAAAAAAAAGATTTTTAACCCAAGGCCGCACACATGTGAGCATTATTCCAGATGTGTTGGTATGTGTGCATTGACTCTTTTTTGTACACTGTGCACAACAGTGTACAAAAAAGTACAAGTAAAGCACACGCTACTTGACATACAATATCAAGTAGGGATTGACTATCTTTTTGTTTTCAGGGCCAATACCAATTATTGGTAACCAGGGAGACAGATAAGGTAGTTGGAGCTGATGTAGATTTGCAGTCAAAATTAGTGTCGAAGTTGAGAATAACCAGTGATGGAATGGAACCAAATACAGGTACTTTTATATTTCTATTGTCTGCTACTTAATACTCCCACACTAACTTTATTTGATAACTTTGATTATTTTGCAGGTTGAGGTTATTCAGTGCTGATAGGCTGTCACTTGTGACTTGTACTATAACCATCCCATAGTGTTGTGGGCGGGACATTGAGTGAGAACACAGAGTGGTGACTGCAATAAGAGAAAGGATGCTGCTTCGGAGCCAAAGTAGTGCATTATCAAATCAATGTTTGTTAGTGAAACCAAAACCACTGATACCGATTAGCAGAAACTTGCTGTCCCTTTATTTGGCCAGGCCAAAAATAAGTCTATCCCTAGTACCAAGTATTTTTTTGTGTTTTGTACTAAAGTTCTAGTTCCGTTATCACGACAACCAAAAAAAGCCATCGGTGATAAATCCTGTTCATATTGTATATTAACTGCCGCACCTTCTACTTCGAGTTTGGAAAAAGCCAAAGCAGCTGTAACTGTCATCGTCATATTTAGCAAAATCTGCAGCACTCTGTTCATCCCCACAATCTGTTCAACAGCCCGTACTCCTCTTTTATTTGATCCAGACAGTCACCCCCACATTTGGAAAACGGAGACTTGGAGAAAATTTAAGCGTTGCTGCTGTTTATCTAGAGTGCATTCTCTGCATAGTGAGGTCCACTCCAGCAGGCCCCTCGGTTGCTCGCTCCAGATGTAAGATCAGCCCTGAGAACTTCCAAATGGCAGTGTAATTAATGTTAATGTGGCAAAATCAGCCTAATTATTGACACAACTTTCCAATGCGATTCTGATCGAATCACTAATGCTAAATCCCTGTGGGAGCTTATGGGATTACTATGTCTTGGTGTTTAAAGCTCTTTTAAAGTGCAATAGACTCTAATAAGTGTTTGTGTGTGAAAGCAGGGTGTTGGCTGCATTTGGACTACCCGTGCTCTCTTTTATCGTTAAAATCTTTGCAAATTACAAAATAGGAATTTGAGGCGGAGGGAAAGCCTGAGAGCAAAGTTCTGATGTAGATATGTGGAATACTTCTCATCATATGGGCATATCGATGTAATAGGGCTGCCTCTGATATGCACTGCGTGTTTGGCCAATTTATTCAGACCTGATGACATCCGACTTTCCAGCAAAAAGAGTGCCTCCACTTAGAAGAATCCACAGACGGCCAAAACATGCGTCTCTGTTTTGAGGGCTTCAAAATGCTATCGCCTCATGCTGGACTTCATTTGAATTTCATGAATCCTGTGAAAAGGGAGGGGAGAAGACTTCATGCAAACGCTCCGTTACTTGTAATTTTCCCGTTGCTGTAAATGCTTTGCTTTATATTGCCTTAGTTTGTAGGTTGCTTTGTTTAATCCACTTTTTATGGAAGTGTTAAGAATAAACAAGTGGATTCATGAGTTGGACCTGCGGAAAGGTCGTGTGCAGATTTATGCTGGGATGAAAATAGGGCCTCTGTAATCGTTCCCTTGACTGCATTTATTGCTTACTTTAAAAAAGTAATTTCTTTATATCAGCATCAAGCTGAAAATTGCCATGTATTAGTATTAGGCTTGGTAAGCTTCTAATTCTGTGGCATTTACAGCCGGCTGTGTTTCCATGCATTTATAACACTTTGATTCTTAAGAGCTCCTTTAATCGCTTATGCCTTGCTCGGAACATAATAAACAACTCGCTGTAGCAAAAGTGCCACATGGGGGAGATTTCCAGCGAGAAAGTTAAACGCTTTCTGTCGCTGGCAGTTTTGTTGCTGTGTTTTTCATGCACTGTAAGTGCCGTAATCTACTCTCTGAGCTTGGCTGCTGTAGTTAAAAACAGTGACAGGCAGAATAGATGCAAGGCAGCGTGAAAATGAAAAATTATCGTCCCTACAAAGACGTTACAATGGAGACCACGGCGGAGACATAAAGCCACGCCGTGCTTCTGCCTTTTCCTGTTGATTGAGATCACAGGATGTGTCAAAGCCTTCTAAACACCCTCACCTGGCCGCCGTCTGCTTTCCCTATCTGATGCTCTGCTCCCGTGTCGGCATCAGCTGCTATCAGAACACACTGGCAGATCGCCCGCCTCGGTATTGTCTGGCTAAACAGGTTGCACAGTTAAATGCATGCCTTATGCTGAATACATTATGTCACCCAACAGAGCGACATTCCTATTTCCTCTTGCATCTCCTACAACTTTCATGTGAGTTATCTTCTGCTGTGAGGTAGAAAGAATTGCCCGGATAATGTTATCACAGGTGTGTTATCTCAAAGCTACTTAAAGTATCTTTTTGGGGACGAAAAAAACGCGTTTGGCAAGTTTCAATTTCTTTTTCTATCAGCATCAAACAGACATGTCTCCTCTTGGTGTGGAACATATCGATGGATGTATAAACTGTGGTCGGCTTGGAGAGTGAGGAGCTTTGATAACGTCAGCCTGCTACCAGGTGCAGACGGCTGACGTGACACGGCCTTTGTGCGAGATTGACTGAGGCGACAGAAGTAAGCAAATTCCATCCGCAGATGAGTTGTCTTACAGCAAGATGAAAAGAATATCACAGAAGTGAGAAAAAGGTGTCAGAGCTGTCTTTTTTAGCTTCGGCCTTGTGTGTCTGCCTCCGAAGAGATGAAATGGAACTAATAACCTGGATTGATTTGTTGTCTTCTGAGCAAAATTACTATACGTAGGGTTTCTCGTGTGGCCGGCATCTGTCAGACCGCCTTTACTGCAAAATAATATACTGTACTGCAACTAGTGGAATATCAAATATAACTTAATATATGTACATGCTGTCCCTGCTCCCAAAATCAATATCATACATTGATATATTATGACACATTAAAAGAACACTTGTTTATGGTTTCCAGAAGGTATCTGACTATGTAAGGAGACTCTAAAAAGTTCCTCCGAGGCGCAGCGATTCTTATTTGGATAGTTTTGACTTTGTTGCAATCACGTCATGTCATGGTAAATATCACTTTGGCAGTCCTTTGCTTTCTCCGTTTATTTTAGAAAACAAATCCCTTTTAGGGATAAAGCACCTGGTGGGGCTACTTAATGGAATGGCTTCAGCCCCACGCAAATAAACAGCTTGCATTTTTGGTGTGAGATTAGGAATGAGGCTGAGAGCGAGCGAGAGACACAGAGCTGGAGCGAGGTGGGTAAAAACCAAACAAAGAAAGTCAACATGTGGAGAGGACAGAAGTGGAGGAGTTGCCAGTTTACTTCGACTTCCGACTTTAGTTTACTGTATGTATTATATGCCTATAGAAATGCATGTTAGGGTTGGCACTTTGTGAGCTTTGAACCTCGGTCAGACTTTCCTTTTTCAGCTCCATGCTGAGTTAAAGCTCCTTTTTCGAATAGCTGACCAGTGAGTCAGCAGTCGGACATCATTCAAAAGGGCTGAAAAAAGAGTCTTTGTTTTCCACTCTCGCACTTCCAAAAACAAGCGGTTTTGCCTTTTCTCAACCTGGAAAAGATACCGTGGAAACTAGAGCCAAAGAAAAGGGAGTGAACAGGGAGGAGAACAAGTGACCAGTGAAACATTAAGCAGAATGAGTAAAATAAATCAACATGCTGTTGAAATTAGTAGGAAGTGGAGCCTTGTAAACCGGACGTATCACAAAATATCTTAGTTAATTCCACAAGTTAGCTCCCCCTTGTTCTGGCTCTTTACAGTATATTGTATACATGTTGGAAACAGTTATGTCCCCACTCACTCCCTTGTTGGATTGTCTGGATAGTGTTAAGATATTTTGAATACTTTGTCAGAATTATAGATGCAGCTATCTGAAACCCTTTGAAAGCTTTTTCTTGTGGCTACAGTCACATTATAGCAGATCATTTTGAATAGGTAAATTCTGTTGCCCACATTTGCATGTCAAAATTCATCTGTGTTGCCCCGCAGTCGCCCCCGGTTTGTGGAAGCTTGGTGACAGAGACGGTACATGCTAGCCAGTCGGGCAAGCTCTGGTCAGTTACAATAGCTGTCTAAACTTCTCTCTTTTTTCTCCATACTGGTATTTTGTCCTCAGAACTGTAAATCATTATTTTTTAATGAAGAGTCAGTGATGGAGGTTAAAACTTCTCCAAGCTAGTTAGAGAGATCACTAAGTTAACAGTTTTTATACCATTAATTCCTGTTCCATAGGATACTCCTGTTATAAATTGAGTTTTGACGTTTTTTAATAATCATAACTTTGCCCACAGTTTCAATTGTATTTTACTCAGATCAAGTTCTTATTTAGCTGCTTGTTGTAAGATTGAATGTTTGGAGGTATCATATTAGTGCTGGCATAACAAACTGACTGCTTGCTCCCTATGAACAATATTTAACATAAGAATTATCATTTAGAGGGTCCCATTGACATACTTTTCTGGTGATTTTTTGCTCTTCCAATGCAAGACCACTTATTTCAGATCCATGCACTGTAGGGAGTGTTGGATGGTGAACTGGTGAGTCTGTATGGAGGGAGGGCCAAACCGGAGATGTAAATATACTCTTCAAATTTAGCCGCCGTCATGTGAACCTGGCCTGGGAGGGACACGGAAAGCGAGAGGCTGTTTCTACCCAAATGTGGGTTTATTTATGTAATCAAATGAAAAAGGTAGAGGCATTTTTTAAACTGATATTTATTTACACTTTCCCTCTTCTTTTTTTTTTCGCTCTGGTTTTAGCCTTGGCTCCTGCGTTGTTTTCATAAACAAAGTCTCTCTGGCCGGCTAGAAAAAACACAGGGCAGCCCAGTACACTGAAAACAGGAATGACAAACACCATTAGCTGAAAAATTTCCATCTCATTGCAACTATGTTATTGTTTACTTTACCATACACGTCCTAATATGGTTACCTCCCTGTCAAAGCGGGCCCGAGCAGAGCCGAGGGGCCCTCGCAGGGAGACGCTTTCAGCTGCCACTTAGACAATAAGAAACAAATGTCACAGCTCGGCAAAATAGCCTGGCTTTCACAGCCTTACAGTACTTGGCCTTCCACGCTGCTTGGCTCGGGCTCCCGTGTGATATTTATCTACTCTCCACTGTTAGATGCCCTCACAATGTACCCCCACATCTCTCCTTCTCTGTCCCCTCTCTTCTTGTCTTTCTTCCCTTCCTTCTGTCTTTCTTTGTCTGTTTCTCTCCATCGATCTCTGTCCCTGTCCCGGTGTTAGCTATTTGGAGGTTGACTGATGGGCCTCTGTTTGCAGTCCTAAGTTATTTATCAGGGGGTGGGCTGATGTGTTTGGAGTAGCTGTTGCCCTCCTCCCTGTGGCCGAGCAGAGGCCGGTTCAGCTGCAGGTCACGCCCTGGCCCGAAGCCGGCGCTGCGTTTGAACTGGAAACATCTTGGCAACGCTTTGCGAGCCTTTATGATACTTGGATGAACTCAGAAAACTCTGGGTTACTGAAGAGGAAATGTAGCATTCTGGAGGCTGTGGTGTTTTTATTTTAATTGTTCTGAAGTTTGCTGAAGCATTTCGTTATAAAAACATTATTCTATTTCTATTTCAGAATCTACCTTTTTTTTTGGCAAAGGTGGACAGTTTAGCATGTTAGCAACACAAAACCCAGGTAAAGTGTCATCAAAATCCTGGCTCAAATTGCCAATCGTCCTGGAGTATTCTCCATGGATTTTCAGCATAATGGGCTATTAGGCGTTAGGGTCAGGCAACCTCAGTACAGGTTAGTCCGGCAATAGGCTTTTCTTTCAGATGCATGGGCTTTCTTTTCCCCAGCTGGTGGAAGACGACGGCAGCCTCACCTCAATCCTAAAATCCTCACGTTTATGATATTTGCCCAGAATTATCTGTGCCTGTGGATGAATGGGAGGACAGAGCATGAGGAATGTAGAAGGTCAGACTGCGTGATTTACACAGTACAGAGCCCGAGAATCCTTGGGAAAATACTTGGGCCGGGATCAAACAGACGTCATGTGATATGTTCTTAACACTGACCTTTAAATTCATGTGTTTTACTGCTCCCCTCCGGCATATGATGCACTAAACGTGAAACAATTTGTATTTTACACATTTTGAAGATAAAAGTTTAAGAAGTGTCTGTTTTTTTTTCCTTTTTCAAGATACCGGTTCTCTATCCGCACGACGATGCAGTCAGATTGCTTGTGCACTGATGATGATTTCTGTTATAAAAATGATACCAGACGCTGTGATTCAGTTCTGAACTTGCTGAATCAAAGCTGCGGTGTGACTTCTTTGAATATGCATAGACATTCATAGTGAAACCAGAGACTTTTTCTGAATTCCTGGAAAAAAGATTTGAGATCCATGGTTTTCATCTGATTGGCAGAAGGCCAGTGATGAAATAGATATTCTGAGTCACAGTGACTTTGATATTTGTGAGGCTCACACACACCCAGGGAGCTGAACGGAAGTGGTGAAATAATGAGTTGTAGGTTGACATTTTTAACGAGGGATGATTACAGTGACACAATTCAGTCATGTTATACATTTACTGTAGTTTGAATCACACTTCTTTTGAAGCCTACTATCACACTCCATTACACTTATATTTTGTTGATAAGCTAAAAGCACTGACCTTTCTGTTTTTTTTTAGTTTTTTTCCTGTGCGAGCAGAACAACTGTACCCTCTTTGACGTTAATGAACTTTGCGAAAGGGTTGTTTACCGGCTTCAAGGTCAGTTTCTGAGAAGGGCAGCGGGTTTTTCTTGTAAACATATTTACAGCCGAAGATGTGTAAACACTGTAAATGTATACAGGTGCAGCCGGCGCGATACTGGCCCATTTTCCTCTTTTTCTCTTTGTTTTTTTCCTGACCTTTCCCCTGTGACACACGCACAAAGGCTTGTTGTGTGCATATGTGTTTATTTCTGGAAGCACTTTAAAGTAATGTGTGCACTAACAAAAAGCGAAAAAAAAAAAAAAGAAAGAAAGAATAAAATTACTCTTAGAAAGCGTAATGATGTGCCTGCTCACAGCGTAAAAGCTGAGAGGGGAGAGAAGGAGAGGAGAGGCAGATAGCAAGGCAAACGCAGGACTAGTGGGGGTATTAAATATGAATTAATGGAATGTTGCTCAGGCACATCTCTGGGTGTAGTGTAGTGTTGAAAAATAAAATTTATGTTGCCAGCTACTGGCCGTGAAGGTGCATTTGGACTTAGCACGCTTTAATTAGAAGTGAGATATTAGCATTTCATAGGGCTTTATGCTGGGTGAGGGGATCGGCCGGCCACCGCGCCTTCATTAGCCAGCTTCTCTGTGTAATGAGTGCCGTCATTAGCTGATGGAGTGGATTTGCCCTAGCTCTACCTTGAAAGGCACATCTCTTACATACTTGCAAGGAATAGGGCCTTTTAATGGATTTCTTAATGAATAAAATAAGATGCCACTTCTTTAAAATTTGACGAGTGCATTTCTGATTATGTACACCACCGCTGCCTTTCACTGTTTTCCTTGAATTATTAAAAGAAAACAGTAATATTTGTGGTGAAAAGTGGAAAACAGAGGTATTTATGGGGCTTGGTGACATTTTGCAAAAGTATATAATGTAATCCATCATTAATTCTGAATTATATCAATAATACGTGGTCCGTAAAAGTGCCACATCAAAAGGGTCGGCTTTCATTCATATGCATGTGGAAGAAGGTGTGTGTGATTTGTGTCAGAGGTCTGAAGAAATGCTCTCTGCGCTCTGGCACAAGATGTTAAAACTCGCCATGTTTATCAAGGAAAAAAGGCAGGACAGCTATTGGATGAATCTGACTGCAAATGGTGTGTGTGTGTGTGTGTGTGTGTGTGTGTGTGTGTGTGTGCAGGAGTGTGTGCACATTCAACAACAGTCAAGACAGTCAGAGCTGTGGTGTTTTTTTTTTTCTTCTCCTTCTTCTTTGGTGATATGGAAGTCTCCTTAAGCCTTCGGCAGCGGCTCCATTCTCAGAATCAGGCGTGAAGTGATTAGTATTTTATTGATGAGCTCCTGAAGTGGCAAGTGTGGGAAATTGGATCTTTGATCTCCTGGAGTTTGGGAAATATATCCTGAGTGTGCGGAGCTCTCCAGGTAAAACACCCCCCCATCCTACCAGCATCACTACACCCACACACACACACACACACACACACACACACACACACACACACACAGACATGCGGAGACAGACAGACGTTTGGGAGGGATATTCCTCCCCTTCTCCAAAACACATATTTGTTTTGGATGTTTTCACTGAGAGTCTACATGGTGATTACAGATGTTCATTAACAAAATTGGGTATTTGTTTTAAACTTTAACCAATCACTTTGATATGCTAATTACAGTGTAATTTAATTTGAGCCCTGTAATGATGATGCTGTTATTATGGACATAAATGATGCAGTTAAGCTGAGAGTAATCTCATTTGCATACTGTACATGCCAGTAAATTAAGCCCTTTCCTGCGTTGCTTCAGCTTTAATTTTCCACTCCTTTTCACACAGCATCCCTCAGCCCCTGTGCCTAATAGCAGGCCAGCTTGTTTGATGTGGAGAGCCGCTTCCTCGCACTAAATCTAGTCACAATATGTAATACATAAAGGCTCTCATTATAACTCTAAGTGCTCTTTTAAGAAGTTGGTATTAATAAGCAGGCAAGCTTTTCACGCTTTGTAGTGATACACAAAAACAGCATAATCATCTTCAGAATTCCTTAATCTGCATATAAGAAATAAAAACCATCACGGTTTGTGATAACGATGTGCCAGGGAACAGTTAAAGAGCCCCTAATCATATTGTATATGTCGCCCTCCATGTGTTGATCAGAGATATCTTCAAAGACTGGATTGTATTTTCGTATTCCTCCTTTGAAAAAAAAGATGAAGGGCATTTGGATGTTTTTTTAACGAAGATTTTTCACCCTCACCAAAAAACTAATTGAAAAATAATGCCTTATTGTATGTTTAGAGCAAATAATTTGGCTTTTTCTCTTTGTACAAATGCTTTTTGATGTGTGTATAAAAGAGGCATGTTTCTGACAGAGGGACACGGCTGGCCTTGATAAAAGCTCCTGTGTCTTCATTAGAGAAGCAGCACCTCATGGCGTCTGATTGTCTGATGTTTGCAGTGAGATGGTAAACATGTTTGTCGTACAGGGGTGTATTTATGCTGATCAAACATGCGAGGTGGCCCGTGGTGAATGTTAAGAACTTTGTCTCACCGCAGGGCTCAAAAGCCTCACAATGGTCGAAACTTGCCCCGCTCGCAAACAGATTCCGACTTCCCCTCCACACTTTGAAGGTGGGTTTGGAGGGTGCTTTATGGACTTTTACACTGACAACACAATTGCCCTTCACTGCCAATGCGCCTCCATTTCGGACCATAAAGAATATTATTTTTCTGCCAGCCAATTTTCTCTGTTAGTCTCTAATTGGCTACATAAATCTCGGCCGTTGAGGGTGAGAAATGTTGCAGTGTCACACAGTGTAATCTTCACCCTTATTTACCAATTCATTAAGATTCATTGATGCAGGATCGGTGAGAGGAAATGACAACATAAATCAGGCCTCCAACATAATGACCCTAATCAGTTGGGAATTGCAGAAAATGTCATGATGAACTATGTCCTTGTATTAGTGCCACTGTACATTGTCATTGTGCTGCTTTATGAGCGGGACGCATCATCCTGACATGGGCTGTATTTAACCAAAAAGAAAGAGTTGTTAAAACCTGATTCCATTAAAAGGCAGAAATTCATGTGAGGTCTTTTGGTATTTAGCCCTGCGCCTTTTATCTTCAGTTTAACTGTTTAATGGAAGGCACAAACTCCCTCTCCTTGTTCACCCTCTGTGTCCTCGCTCTGGGAGGCTGGGGCTTTTAAAATAATGACATGCTTCTTTGGCTTTAAACGACCCCGGTACCATGCTCCTTCAGAGGCAGCAGGAGGGGTCAGTGGGCAGAGCCACTCCCATACCAGTGACAGCAATAGCAAAATGGCTGTTGTCTTAAAGGCTCAGTATGTAATTTCTGTCGCTAGGTGTCTCTGAATTGAAACAAAAGACATAAGTTGCTTTGGATCATGGGAGTAAGGGTTAGAGTGGGCAGCCACTGCTGATTAAAATCTAACTCTGTTACTCAGAAAGAAATGTTTACGGACAAGGTAATGTTTAAAAGTCTTAATTGTGTTATTTTTAGTCGGGTTCCTTTCCTCAGATGTTATAGTGACAGGCAAACAACCGCTGACCTTGACTTGAATTGCAATTTTTTGCACAAGTGTTGCACATTATATCTTTAAAGATGCCCAAACTTGAAGCAGTCTCCGGTAGAGCTGCAGCAATTAGACGATTAATCATTTAGTCCATCAAAAATGAATTGGTGTCTATTCTGATAGTCAATCGAAGTAAAAATGTCAAACATTTGCTAGTTTCAGCTTCTTAAATGAAGGATCTGCTGCTTTTCTTCTTTGGGTTTTGTGCTGATGGTTTGACAAAAGAAGAAATTTGAAGAAGTCACTTTGGGTCCCAGGATATTCTGATGAACATTTTTTTGTTTATGCACCAGCGAAAGCTGTGACCAGCAGCATTATATGTTTTGGGTTGTGTGTCCATCCCAATATCTCAATATCCCTAGTATATCCCCTTAGGACCCCTTTAAGGGAAGTTCTTCAAATTGATGGTACAAATGTCCGCTTGATCCCAAGGATGGACTCATAACAAGTTGTATGGTCAAAGATCACTGTCACAGAAAACATTTTTTGGCCATAACCCAACAATTAATTTATTAATTATGACGAAATATCACCGAAATTTCAACTAGGATAAAATGTCACTGTGAACATCATATTGTTCTGCATGAACAGTTTGCTAGCCATTGTTTATTTTTTTTCACGTTAAACTGAACAATTATTCGAGTAATCCTGAATATAATCAACAGAAACTTTGTCCATACAGCACAGGCCATGCATCAAGTGCAGCTCCAAGCGCTGGACGAGAAAACAAGAAAACAATAAAATAGACATTGCATCTCCATGCCACAAGATGTATTTAAATGTTAATATTGCGTCTGAAAAATCAATATCTTAACCTAATCTCATTGTGAGCAAGTCTAAACAATGGAGGTGGGAGAGCTACACCTGCTGTGTGTTTTTGTCTGCAGAGAAACATTTAACAGTGCTCAGAATCATTTAAATAGCAGGGGTTACGCCAGATACCACCGTTTCTTCCAGTCATCACGCACGCCGCTGAGAGAGGAATCATAATAAATGCATCGACCACACTTGATGACTTACTCCGCAGTAATTAGCGGCTTACTTGCAGAGCGTTGGTTTACCACAAGTCCGTCCTGATGATTCTCCCCCTCCTCCCCCTCCCAAAAAAATGATTAGGCTACATGTTGTCGGCACAGAGGAAGTTTGCACTCCAATGAGTTGACATCTCCCCAAAAGACAGCCCTTCTAATAATATTGTCCTCTCTCTGCGTAGGTACGCAATATTAATTAGACAAGTTCGTCGAGCTTAACCTTGGTTTTCCCAGGAAAATGCATCTGACACATTTCCTCTCCACAAGTTCGCATTCCCACACCCCGTGGGATCAACCCTTCCATGAATTCCAGTAAAAATGATTAAAAATATATGACACACTTTAAGTAAAACAATAAGCGCTTTTGCAGATCCCACAGGATGCTGCTGATAGACTGAAGTTGTGTTTGTCTTTTTGGGTATGCACGTTTGACAGGTCTAATTGGTAAGACGAGCTGGAGGGCAGCAGGGCCTGCTTCTTTCAGTGCAGTGAGCCTGTGGTCAGATAGGAGGCCCCCCTGTCTCCTGGTGTCTGTCCTCTCGCTGTCGTGTTAATGGGCATGAGCCACATGTGAGCGAGATTATCAAAGTCAAATGAAGGAGAGCGGCGGAGAAAATGTGTGGCGAACCACTCCTAAAAGAGGCTACACATCCCAGAATTACTATTCCATTCATGTACAGCCAGATTTAAACTCATTAGACTTCTCTATTTACTTAGTCTCTATCGGCCCTAGTTGGACTAAAAATACCATGGCCTGCCTTACTTTGGCACATGCCGTCATTGTCTGTGCACAGCAGGTCTTTACACCGAGGTGTTTCTCAGATGGCTCCACGCAATGGAGACAAACCGGTTTGTGTATTTTCCGAAATTATGGATCTACTCAGCTTCTCCATTGGAGACTGCCTTCTAGTACCCTTCTGATTGTTAATTTATCAGAGCTTGTAGCGTGATAATAGGTTGATATTCGTATGAATCATCATACTCCACACTGCACATACTCCTCTGCTCGTGGTGTAGTAATGGGTTTGGATCTAGATTTCATGCTTGAGAATCCTATCACTGTCGTCCCGACGTGTTATAAATATGTGTTTGGCACCCTCGCTCATATTTTATGCCTGTCTTGCTGTTTTTTTGGTGACTAAATGAAATCACTCGGGGAAGTGGAGACGGAAAACTATGGATTCTGGGTAGAGAAGCCTTGTTGGATGGCTTCAGCTCAGCAGATGGTGAGTTGTTGTATGCATGAAAAATTTATAGTCAAGGTGACATGCAGCTTGAAAGTCCCTGCACTATATTGCCTACCTTATCTTTTGTAATCACTACCTATTTTGTTTGATGGAATCAATTATAGTAAATCTAAAAATCAAAGCCATCCACTGATTCAAGATCGATAACATCTTTATCTGTTCAGTTCCAGGTAATACCTGTTATTTTGTTGTTGTTTTTTCCCCTCTGTTCCCTGATGTGCCGGCTCACGCAGCCCTCAGACATCCTTTGTTATTTCCACAAACCCAGTTACTGAATAATTGAACGAGGTAAATGTTTAACATGTTTTACAAGTTCCTTGCTGCGCTGTTGTGAAGCGCCACTGTTTGTTGGGTCTGGAAGAAACACTCTGTTGCTTCGCTTGACAATGATGCGTTTCCATAGGAGACCACCTCGCCGGCCGCCCACCCCCCGCCATCGCCCATCTTGTTTTCATTCACGGTGGCTCGCTAGCAGCTGCAACACACCAGCCTAATGCGTCTTCAAATGTCAAAAGAATGACTTTTTGTTTATCCTGACTTCTGCCTGGCTGTTTATTCTAGCCCAAAGCTGCATTTGCATCGACCTTGATTCCCCAAAGCCTGGCCCCCTGTCTCCCCCCTCCTCCCAGAGCCTGTTTACACTATGCCTGCCCCGAGTGTCACCTAGGAAATCGGCTGATCATTCCACCTGGTTAATATTAAATGGCTCCTGCAAGGAGATGTGTTTGTTCATAAACACAAACCCGCTCCCCCTGTTTACTGTAGCCATGGCAGCAATCACTTATTAAACAAACAGCTGCTTTGTTTGCCAGCATGAGTGGTCCGCTTATACCCCGTACAAGGTCTGGGAAGAACTTGGAGAACGCCTCTGTGAGTCTCGTGTGGCGCGGTGATGTGGGGTTTCAATGGAGGTATTAGTTGCAAGGGGCGGTGTGCGTGTTCGTACTATATCGTCACAGTAGTCTGGAGATATGCTCTGCTTATCTGTGACTCGGTTGAAGTGGCTGACAAGATTACATGGTTGTTTGGTCTGACTGTGAAGTCTCTTTGGCAGAATGTCATCCCTGCCGTTAGTTCCTCGCAGCACAGAAGGGCCAGAGAAATCCAGATTGAGTCTTTCTGATTGAAGTGGTTATAGCTGCAACCATTAATGGATGAGTTATAAACTATAAAGTTAATCGCCAACTATTTTGATAAGTGATTAATCAGTTTGAGTAAAATTCCAGCTGCTTGAATTTGAAAATGATCTGGTTTCTTCAGTCCATATTCATCGTTGGGCGCGTTAATTCCAAAATTTAATGTATTACATATTACTGGTTGATTTCATTTGGAAGTATTGTATTGTATTCTGTGTAGAGTAATGCATAACTGATTACGCTACTTTTACATGACTTTGACTAATAAAACTGCAGGAGTACAACCAGGCATTAAAAAAATGGAAGAGGGTCATATTGTTTTATAGCAGGTAAAGCACAGAAGCTCAAGTTTATTGCAGTTTATTATAAAGATCCAGCCCAGTCATGCATTCACAATGCAGTGGTCACCACTATGTATGAAAACCACCCGCTTACATAAGAATAGTGTGATGATGATGTAGAATTATATAGCCCACACCTTTTTTGACTAAACAAATACACTCGGACACAGAGATGGGCAGGCAGATAAAGGATGAAAGGGGGATTAGGATGACACTCAGTAGAGCGAAAACCTCCACCTAGGCTCAACTGGCACTTTTAATGTTATTGATCCAATATAACACATTTTAAATCCACTAGATCCAGATTAGAACTTGGATCTAAATCAATCCATCAATCTCAACAATGTTAAGAATACTTGAAAATGTATGTCTGACTAGGGTGCCATTTTGGCATTTCACCGACACAATTCTTCTACGTTGGATATTTTTTTGGGTTGAAGAAGTCGTGTGGTGTGGATGAATATGTAAGAAAACATTAAACTTGATTTCAGTTTGTAACATAGTAATAGACATAGTGATTATAATAATATTACCAAAATTCCGTTAGAAATGCAATAAACTACTCATTATGTTCGTGTTACTTTTATAGTACGTTACCCTTAACACTCCTCTAAGACCGTAAACTAAGTATCTTTGGGTTTTTGATAAAACAAGATGTTTGAAGATGTCATCTTCAACTTTGGCAAAAACTGATCGACATCTTTCACCTTTTATTGTCATTTTATAGAACAAACAGCGAATCAGTTCCTTGAGAAACTGGTTGACAGATTAATGAACAATGGAAAAAAATGGTTAGTTGGACAAATAAAGGAGGTTCTGGTTTGCAGAAGGCCCATTTCTGCAGATAATACGTGGAAGGGTGTGGGACTGCACTTTGGAAAGGTTTTTGGGATTAAGCCCAATTTCTGTGTCTGTTGTCCGCTGGATGTTTCCAAGAGACGGAGCGGTTTGTTATCAGCGATAAGGGGCTGTGATAATGGATTATTTAACATACAGCTCGTGTTTGTCCTCTGACTTTTCCCTCGAATCAGGAGCCAAAATACATCAGAACACAAGACAAACCTTGAGAAGCATTCTGTTGCTGCACCTTCGGTACGGGCTGATGTGTTGTCTAGTCTAGCAACCGAGCTGAACCTAAACAGCTCTAAATTGAACCTCTCCCCATTGTCTCCTCCTCGGTGTCTCTTTATCTCCCGCCCAAGAAATGTTGTGCTTTTGTTGTGTGCTTGTGTAAACAAGGGCTGTGTGAGAACTTGGCCAACCGAAGCAGGTGGCCGCCGAGGCTTTACTGTCATGAGCATTAAAGAAAAACAGAACATGAAGACGGGTCAGAGCACAGCTGCGCGGGCCCGACCCTACCTTGAATCGACTGCTGACTTGTTTGAGCTGTTGAATTCCAGGCAAGCATGACAGGGGGACAGGCATTAGATTTCCAGTGAGGGAGGCGGGGGAGGCCGGGTTGATGAGCTCTGGCCGCCGGCTGTTCTTAACCTTCAACCTGTCTGGTCAGGTGGGAAACACATGTGACTCTTGTTTGTACTGTACTGCCCATATTTGAGGCTGGGAAAACAAAACAAACTGTAAACAAACAGAAACTCTGACCTTTTTTATTAACCAGTGTTTGTTCCAAACACTTGTTTTGTTTTGCAAGCAACTCCCCCCCCGAAGAACAGACAGGCATCTAATAATCAAAAGCACAGCCAGTTCTTTTTCTACACTGTTGTTGCTTTGTTTTGATCTCATGGAATTTCCATCATTTTGATTCTTTTTAAAACTTTTTTTTTTCCAAGCGAAGAAAAAAAAAAAGGGGGGCCTGACATGCTCCATTAATAACAAGAAAGAGTTTTTTCCCTCATGTCTCCTTTTGTGTGTTGTGTTATGTTGAAATGTTTGTGTCTGGAGAATGAATACATATGTTTTTAACCCCAGTAACTGCACCCCTTTTAGAAGCACTCTTGACCCATAATTACAGCTGAATTCGTATAAATGGAACGGATGGAAAAATCTTGGAGCTCTTTGAGTCATCCCAGACGAGGCTATCCCCTGAGCAAAGTGAAAATAAATAGATAGATAAACAAACACGGGGCCAGGTCACGTGGCCTCGTTGCCCCGGCTGATGACGGCGTCCCTGCCTGAATGCTCCCTAGATTAACATTGTTATCAGCACAACTCTCTAATAAGGCTCCTTCCTATCTGCTTGATATTTATGATGGATAATGCCCATTTTCCATTTTCTTTTTTCCTCCAATGTTTTTGCTCATGATATTGCAGCTTTGAATTATTCTGTGGCAAAATTAATGAGAAAGTAGATTTATGGGTTTCATTTGTTTGTCAATTCGAAAATTAATTGGGTGTTAATTTTAGCCATCCCCTCATCAGTGCCGGTTCTAAGCATGCGCGCATTACTTTGCATTCATTGTGGCCCTCTCTCTCCTTTATTGTGGGTCACTAGTTTTGCATACATTAAAATAGCCCCGCGGCTCATTCTCTTGATTACTTTTGGAGATGCCATGCATTTGGAAATTTACGCCTTTCTGTTATAATTATGAAAATTTTGCATGGAATGACAGTGCATGTATAATAGCCATTACCCCCTCCCCCCCCCATTTTTATGTAGCTTTGGAAAAAAGAAAGCAGGCCCTTCTTTTTGTTCTATGTGGAAAAAATGTCTTTTATTTGAAAGAGAAGTGGGGGCGAATAACGTCAGCCCATGGCTTATTTCAAATGGCATTTAATTTCGCCCCTAGAATGTGTGTTTCTAATTGGTGTCTCAGAAGGGGAGTTGGTGCGAGCAAGGGCCTGTAGATGGAGTCGTGGCTGGCTGCATCCCATCCCACAGTATTTCTCTTGCTCACTCCTTGTTTAGAAAATCCCATTATGGAGCGAGGCCGTGCCAGACTGGAGGGGTGAGCCGGGTCAACATCTGTCTGGAGGGAGAGAGGGGGGCCGGCTCTAGCCCCAGCCTAGAGAACGGGGCCTGTAGGCCGGGTCCAAGCAGCTCAGACAGGCCCCTGAGTGTGGGGGCGTTGTGACACACAACTGAACCGGCACAGGCCACAGTGTCAGATGACTCACTCGGATATGCTTCTTGCAAAGAGGGCTTCTACAGGAGAGGACATGTAAACCAGAGTGAACTGTAGAGTTTTACTCCGGTTCTTTTTTACCCCTCAACTGCTACCGAAGACACCGAGCTGGGAGCGGCAGTGCTGCTCATAGTGCTGTTTATTTTTTAATCATCCCATTCCTAGATTATTATCTCACCTATGCTCTGTAAATATTCTTATGTGACAAGTTGTCAACCTCAATTTCCTATCTGTCAGCCCGAGTGTGTGTCCCCGCGGTGTCTGGGTGTGTGTCTGCATCTTGTTTAGATCTGGATCTCCAGAGACTCCGTGCCTGTGTAGTTGAGCACATATTAATTCGCATCGGCCCTCCTATTACATGCCTTAAATGCAACACCATAAATCTGCATTTAGTTCCATTTTCACCTTCTTTCATGATGAGGCCCAGTGTTTTAAAGGCATTTATTCTGCTTCATATAAATAATTAATCAGCCAAGTTAATTCGCTTCTGCCTGACTCGGTCAGCTTCATTAACCGCCCTGAAATTGGGAGGCTAGTCGCCTTGCGCCACTGAGGCCTGCGACCAGCGCACAATAGCTGTAAATCATTCCACTGATTTGCGGAGTACAGGCGCAGATATGCACCAGAGTCACCAGCACTCAACCCCAGAGAGACTGGGAGGGGGGGTTGCACGTCTGTCTGGCTTTTGTGTATTCAAAACCGATGTGACATGTAAGAAAATACCTGTGTATTCAAATCTGATGCTAAGTATTAATATTAGTATCAGGACTGCGGCTACTGATTTATTTCATTGTTTATTATTTCCTCGATTAATAGATAAGTTGTTTGGTCAATGAAATGTCAGAAA
Organism: Diplodus puntazzo; assembly: GCA_963678695.2. NCBI lineage: Eukaryota > Metazoa > Chordata > Actinopteri > Spariformes > Sparidae > Diplodus > Diplodus puntazzo. Next base: position 29,028,034 of record OZ023157.1, on the reverse strand, counting down.
ATATTGATGCGTGTTTCTCAAAGACCAAATTGACATTCTCAGATGTCTTGTTTTGTCCTTACTGGGGAGGAGTAAAGAAACCAGAAAATATTCACAGATAAGGAGCTGGAATCAGAGAATTTTGATCAATTCATTATCTAAATTGTCAATTAATTGATAAATCTTGGAGCTGTTATTAGTATATTATACTTTTGAGTTAGATAAACTTATGAAAAACAACATTTTTCCAACAACTCAAAGGGTTTTATTTATATTCAGACATACATTTTGGTGTTAATTGAGCAGCCCTGAAGGGTTTAACTTGTTTTTTCTCCACGGCTTCATATTGAATGTTTCTCATGGAGATCCTTTGGCAGGCCTCACAAAGTCTCCCTGTTTCCCATTAAAAAGCCATTCTGCCGTGGTTCTTCTGGGAGCCATGCAAGTAAATATATCCATTTCCATAGAAAGTGTTTTGTTTTGGAGGTCCAGTGTTTTCTTGGGCTCCTCTGCTCTCACTCAACTCAGGTTGGGTTCCTCTCCGCTCCGATGTGCGCCGTAGATCCGACCCCTCCACCGCACCCCTGCATATGCCCCATAATGGAGAACACAAACAAAACCTGAGTCCCTCTCCGTCTTCTCCAGCCCAGTATGGACATGTCCTAGGATCGGGGGGAAAAAAATACCAAACAAAGGAGCGCTTCATTATTCCACGGAGAAGCTGTCTGTGAGAGCGTGTGCATTTGCCTCATTGCATATGCTACAAGCAAGCAAACAAACAAGACACAGCGAGGCACAAACCAACAGGGAAACCTGCAATAAAAGTGAAATTGTGTGGGAAGGATATGACAGATGTTTATAGTTTGGCCCGGAGTTAACATGCGACCTCATTGCTGTGTGTTTTAACAGCTGTTCCTCTCTGTCCCTGTTTTCTCTCTTCTCTCAGGTTTTTAAGTCATGATGCAAGAATCTGGGACGGAGGCGACGAGCAACGGACCAGCCAGTCAAAATGGAGGAGCCAGCGTGGAGGGCGGGTCCAGGGAGGGGCGACCCAAGAGCGCCACGCCGTCAATGGAGGTGACAGCAGCTGACCTCCTGCATCTCCAGCAGCACCAGGTAGACCAGTCCCCCTTTCACACCTGCCTTCACTTCATGGAGCCATGTCAACAGCAGGCCCCCCCCCCTTAAAGTGCCACTTAATATTTAATTCCATCTCAAAGTACATCGAGTACATAAACACATTATTATTATTATTTATGTATATTGAGGCCCTTTCTGAATATTTAAAGATGGAGAAGTGCTCTCTCTGTGTGATTGTGTTTGGTTGTGAGCGTGTTTATCTAGGCATGCAGCATCTGCATGTTGGTCAAATATTTATCAAGCTGTTCCGACATATTTAAAGTATGTAGGTGCCGCAGGATTTTGTAGACAGTTAAGAAACCATGACATCCAATAGGGTGACAGCATTTTCCTCTGGCTCATTGTAAACACACCTCACACTCAGAGCTAATGCCACACTCGGAGGCGTTTGCCAATGAGGTGTGGAGTTGTACGCCGGCGTTCTCGACGACGGAGCCCAAAACATTTTCAGCGCCTCAGACTTGAGGCAAACAGACAAGCTCTTTCTGTCGGTGTCAGCGTTATGTGTGGCACACGACAGCGTGTTTAAGGAAACAACATTGAAAAGATCAGTGTGTCTTCTGCTATCTCGGTCTATCCGACAGGACGACCAGGGTTGTTGTCAGGAGCTGTTTGGTGATGATGCACAGGCGCTGCGCCGCTGTCTGTTGTCACAGCACATCCATCAGCGTTTGTACAGGGAGGGCAACAATGCTGCAGCTCCGTGCTGCATGTGGGCTGTGGAACTGTAACATATAGAGCCGGGCTATAATTCACTATTATCATTTGTCATCTTTCAGCAGAATCATCACGACATTTTGATGATAGGATATTGTAGCACAGTGATACACAGTTCTGATGTCAGAACTGATGATTAACATCAAATTCAGTCATATTTCATGATGACAACAGGAAGTATGACACATTGTCCCTAGTTAGCTCAGCATTTTGAAAAGTCACTTGACATAATATGCAGGTCAATGTAGTGATAATCAGTTCAACTATACACATGTGAAAAAAAGTCATTAATATCAACTATAATGCTCAACCCTACTTATAGATCACTTGAATAGTAATGTGACCTCATGAGTGATTTCATTTACATTGTGATATATTTTAATTATTACCCCTTTTAAATTTAGATTAGATAGATGTATAGATAAATGTTAGAGGGGCAAACATATGTAAAATACAGGCCAGATGTGATAGAAGTACGTGGTGTGTGCCTCTGTTAATCACACTTTTAGTTGAGCTGCAAAAATGAGTCAAATTATTGATTAGTCAGTTGAATGAATATTAGTTGCTGACTATTTTGATATTCTTTTAATCGCAAAAATGTCAAACATTTGCTGATTCCAGCTTCTCAAATGAATTTGCTACTTTTCTTTGTCAGTTAAGACAAGAAATTCTTGCGTTTTGGACTTCAGTTGGACATAGGAAGCGATTTGAATGTGTTACTTTGCTCTCTGAGATATTGTGATGAACGTCACTTTATCTAACATTTATAAACTAAACCATTCATCCATTTATTGTGAAAGTAATCAACAGACTCATGTGTAATGAAAATAATTATTAGCCCCAACCCTGTTTTTCAGGGAAAGAAAGGTCCAGTGTGTAGGATTTAGCGGCATCTAGAGTTGAGGTTTCATATTGCAACCAACTGAATTCCCCCCATTCTCCACCTCGACTAAACCCACCACTAAAAACACAGAAAAACAATGTGTAAGGCAATCTTTTCTGGCCAACTGTATGAACTCCACGGAAGAGGAATCGCTCCTTCTGTAAATACGAAAGGCTCATTTTAAGTCCACAAAAACTCAACAGTTCTTTGTATTGGGTGATTAAACACTAATGACAACATCAATAGGAATAGTATGCTTCATATCTGCCCCTACACTCTACACACTGGATTTCTGAGTGGTACAGTATTGGAATACATGGCAGTTAAGAAGTGTAAGCTGATCGGTAAGTAAAATGGGCGTGTCAGCGTGCGTCTCGGCGTTAGGCCTTTAGCCTCCGCCAGATCTGTTCTTCATCTTCGCTCACCCAGATCCAGTCCCAGAGCCCACCTCCCACCCATCTTTTTTTCCAGCTCAAAATGAGCATGTCGTCAGTGAGAAAATCACAGCCATACTGAATTCATTACTGCAGTAGTCACACAAAACCATGGATAAAATTTCAATAACTGCAGGCCACAGTTGAGTAAACAGTTGCACTGAAACTTAATTCCTGTTGACTTTTCCTTCATTCTTTGCCAGGGGCACATTCTGATTCGCTCTGCAAAGACAACAGGGTTACAACTTTGATGAATTGACGCAGAGAGGGAAAGAAAAGTGTCATGGATGTGCACTTGACACCAAGAAGGGATGAAAATAAAGCCTCCCCGCTAGAATAGAGCTAGTCGGCCAAGCATGGTCCCTGTTTTCTAGTCATCCAGAAAAGAATCATTACTCTCCAGGATCTGCTCTGACATTTAAAGGAAGGAAAAACTCCCTCCTTCCCAATTCAATGTACTACAGACGCATTTTCTGCCCTGTGCTTTCTACGTGGTAAATAGCAGACACTTTGTGCTTTATGCCTTTTGAACAAATCCACTGGTTAATTTCTGCTGCCCGCGGTTGGAGTTGAAACAGAGGGAGGCGTATTAATTGTTGTGTGTGATAAATGGCGCATGGATGGGGACTAAGGACGAGATGTCTCACTCTCTGCTCGTGACACTGGGCTTTTGATAGGCTACTTACCAGTGTAGTGTTACTGGGAAGGCAGGCAGGCAGGCAGTCTTTTTATTCTCCCATTAGACTAACCCAGGATTTTCACTCATGCACCATGAACCATGTTAATTGTCCCCAGGGCATTACGATCTTCGCTCAATTACTTGATAACTTTTTACTTTTGTGGCATTTCACAGTCTTTTCTTTTAAGTTTTATTTGCGGCTTGCACTAATACGCCTCTAACTGACACACTGAGGGTTTGTCTTTTCTTTTTTTTTTTTTTGCATTCTTTGTTCTCCTCAACATCCAAGATGCTATTACTCCTTTAGGTGATGCAAAAATCAATCTAAAATCTTCTCAAGACTCAAAGTGCACATGTCTGAGAGTCCCCTGAGTGAGCAGGAACAACAAACCTGGCAGTGGCATATCATTTATTCTTATTAGGGAACATAACTAAGAAAGACAGTCCTCATTAATAAAGATGGGGGATGAAATAATTGTAATCTGTTTGATCATCTTGATTCTGACAGGGGAATTCATCTTGTGGACTAGTCAGATTTGGGGGAAGTGGACCATAAGCTTGGTTTAAGCATCTCTATTAGTAAGTCAAACACTGTTTGTTAAGAAGGGAGGATGAAAAGAAAAGCGCCGTCTTTCTCGCTTTTCTCTAGTATTCTGTGGACATTTAGCACATTTTACTTTATGAGCAACTCAAAGAGGTATCTGTTGTGATGTAATGGTTGGAGGTTTGAGTGTTCTAAATGTTTGTTTTTCAGGCAGTTTCTTGTGTATAATATATGAGTATCTACTTTTTAAAAGGGAAAAAAAACCCAACACATGAATATATTTTTTTTTGTGTTTGCCCCAGAACATATTTGCTTTCTCTGTGTTTTTGTTTGTGTTGCAGAAGTTGTGGTTTTAACGTTATCCTCATGAGGAAGTGAAGATACTTTAGAAGAGAAAAACACAACAAAAACAATAGTATGAAAGACGGGTGTTAGGCAATAACCTGTTTTGTGATTTGAAAGATTTTGCAACAGGAAGCTGTGTTGTGTTGCTGTGGCCTAATAAACACGCAATGATAATGTCAGGGACTCGCCCGTCTTCGGGACATTCGACGCACATTTCCTGTGATATACGGTCAATTTCAGCAAGGCATTTGTAACATCTCACATTTTTAACCATGCAAGTGATTCCTTCACTTGAAATTTGGTTCAACTGATACAACTGTAGAGCATTAAATATTAATATCCTGTCTTTTAGAAGAGCCCTTTTTAATCAAGCGATTTCTAAAATATCAGTCTGTCTCTTCCTCTCAGTGTTACTGTACAAATATACCCCAACAATGTTTCAAAAGAAAAAAAACAGTGATGAATAATTGCTTTTCTTTTATTGCACTCACATCCATCCAGCCTGCTTTGTAAAACAAGTGCCTTTTAAAGCTTTGTCACATATCGCAAGATAAGGCCAGCCAATTATTTTTTCTTCTCCTTCGACCCTCTGCCTGTGTGGTTGAGGTGTCCGACGTGTTGCGTGTGCAGAGAGGAAAGAGTGACACGCAAAACAGTGGCCACAGAAAGAGCTGAGCGGGCACAGGTTTCCTGTTTGCATTATGCAAAGGCTTACACGGTCCCTCGCGGAGGCTCGAGAAGGTGGAAATGCACGTCTTAGCCGCAGTCACAGAGCCACGTTCTGCCGAGCTTCAGGGGGGAAGTGCCGGGTGATAAGCCTCGCTGTCACAGTGCACTCAGATAGGTGCACACCCACAGATATACAGTACACATAAACACATGCATGCTCAGACAGAACAGAGAGGCTAAAGGCTAGGCCTGCTAGTGCAGGGCCCGCTGCTTTCTGGCGTCCAGTCCACATTACGGGCTAATGGTCAGACTGAGGGAGTTAACAGCGTCAGGTCGGAGAGGAGGTCAGAGAGCGTCTCCTGCCTCAGATCTCTGCTAATCGGCATGTACTCTGCCGCAGAGCTGAGGGCAAGAGTGCTATGCCTGGATTGAAATATGGTGTTTCACAAGGAGAACGCAGCCTTATCACCGCACTTCTGAATTAAATTCCTGCCTGTATCTGTGTATTTGCACTACCACAGAACTATGTATCTGTGCTGCACAGCCCTGAATATTTGACATGTGTGATAAAGGCTCCTTTGCCTTGGGTGCTTTTTGACCAAAAGCTGTTGTGCATTATCCTTCTGAATGTGTGCTTCCCTCCTGAGCCATGTCGTCTAGCTCATGCACACACACAGAGCGGATCACAGCAAGTCCACAAAGTGTTCCTCCTTCATCTCTAGGAGCTCTCAGGTATCTCCATGTATACTGTTCATATTGTCACAGGAGGCCAAGCACAGGCTCCAACTTATTGGAAAATCTGGCAGAGAGGATAACATCAGTGTTATGACACTGCATATTGCCCTAAATTGCTTTATTGGTAAAATGATAGTGCTCGTCCAATTTGAATAATTTTATGGAATCCCTCACAGAACAGTTTAATTATGTTATCACACAACTGGCAACATCTGTCTTTATACCACAGCACATGACAGTTTTATTACAGGCTGAATTTCTTTGCTGGTTCTGGCAATTGATGTGTGATCTGATTAATAATCACACAGATGGAGGTGAAAATTGAACAGTGATGCACTGCTATGTCGAAAAAAAAAGGGAAATAATTATAAAAGGAGAGAAAAAAATATAGGATGCGTCTCAGAAAATATCAGGAGTGTTTTTACTCTGGCTTAAGCGGCGCTCACTTGAATCATGTTGCCGTTTTAAACACAGTTGCATGCATTTGTTTTATCAGGCGGACGATCTGTTTAGTCTAGGTGCAACTTTTCAAATCCTTTTGTCACTCAGGTTTTGTTAGCGAGGTTTTGGGAGGTAAACCACCCCAGTACCTCTCTCCTTTGTTTTATGGATGCCTTCCAAGACAGCCAGCGTATGAACTCATCCATTTTGTTGAGTCTACCTCCAGCCGCCGCTCCCCAACTGGGAGGAGATGAAGCACAGGTTGCATGTGTGCCGAAGCCATAGTTTAAAATAGTTGACTGTTGCTCCGGTCGACATCCTGTTTACACACCCTGCTTATGTGGGCAGCAGGGGGGGGATCACAGGAGCTGTTCGACGTTGTGGTAATAAGAATGGATGCACACACACACTGGCCACACACACACACACCCACACACTCATTACATAGTTTCCATTTGTTCAAAAAGAAAAAAAAACAAGTGTGTTAACATTTAATGTCATTATGGCACTTAATAGACCTACTGGAATGAAAGCTCTTCTATATTTACTAAAACAATGTTTGATGAAGACCGATTTTTGTTGCTGCCATTACAATGTTGTTTTTTTACGATTCTTTTCAGACTATGAGACTCCTGAATTCATCCTCAGCCCTTCTGCCATTATAGGTAGTTTTAATTTTATGAGTTATCCAACCCCAATAAACTGGAATCCGACAGACTATAATCCGACTGTAATAACTACACAGAAACCGTCATCTGGCTGATGATCGTGTTTGTTTATGTAATTCATAGAGAGACATTAGTTTTAAAACAGACAGTTTCATAACCATTGAAATGTTCTCCGTTGTATGTTTAATTAACAAAGGGAATCAAAGATCGCCTTTGTTTGATCTGTTCTTCTATCTGGAGTGAAATGAGTCCAGATAGTTTCCAACAGCTGACACACCAGTCACATCCACTCGAAGGGTTAACCGTAATTTAATTACAGGAATTGTTTTTCAGCGTTGCTCAAAGTCCATGACTCAACAATCATTATTATTTTTTTATTTTAAACTTACAAAACAAAAGAAAAGACAAATGACACACATACAGATGAACCTGAACTCCAGAAAATTAAAAGTCCAATTTTTAAGTTAGTTGATAGTGATGTTTTGGGTTGTTGGCTGTCCCAACCTAGCAGCCCAAAGCGTCAATATTGGACGAGTTGGGGATGAGACTCAACAATCAACTATCTATTCGACCTTTAACTAAACAAGTACATGCGTTTCCTGTAAGGAGTCAAGACTATGGACACACCACGGTAATTACACTGAGGAAGCTCCTAAATCTCTTCCTCTTTCTTCGTTTTTGGTTGCAAACATCAAAATAGCAGTCAGGAAGTGTGTCAGACACAGCCTGGTTGTTCTCAAAACCACTATTCTAAGCTGCAAACTCACTGAAGAACATTAAATACACGTAAACTACCTATGTCGTGTGATGTGAGGATGGGCCAATGTGGAGACAAAAAGATTTCTTTTCACTTTATGTAGGAAAGACATCATTTCGCCAGCTGTTACCGTGCACATTTGCATACATATGCTTTTGCATATTTGACAAGGATGGATAGCTAACCAACCTTTTTAAGAATTTTAAATGCAAACTCATAGAGAGGAAGAAACTGCTCACAGTCTTAAGTCTGTCGGGTCACTGCATTCTCTATTCAGTGCTCAAACTAAACAAGCAAACCTCTCAATGCTCCTGAATCACACCCCCAAACCAGTACTTTATATAACAAATTAGCTAAGAAACATTTGTTTCAGAGTGTCCCTGATCACCTATAGGTTGCATACAAACTGATGATTGCCGAGCATGTAAATGCATCATTTGATTTCCAGTCACTCATATTAGTTTCATCTCTTGTGTGCATGTAAACGTAGTCAGAGAAAGACCGGATTCGCATCGTCCATCTTGACGGCTTGTTATATTGTACGTCCTCATACTCTCAAAGGCTTGTGCACGTACAAATGCCTCCCATGTAAATGATGCAAGTGTATGCTGGTATCATTAGGAAGAGTGAAGTGGCTCTCGTTGTGTGGCGCCCGGATGGTCTTTGATGGCCACGGTCTGCGTGTTTGTGCTGAAGTGGGCAACTCTAAACTTTGAGCAGGTGTCTGAAGCAGCTGGCTGGAGGCAGACAGGGAAACACGTCTGCGTCAGTTCAGTATTAAAAGGCTTAGAGAGAGAGGCCTCGGCTAGCCAGAGGACTAATGCATCCTCAATGTTTTATTTAAAGTAGTGCCAACAACTGCTTCTGAATGCTCCACATCAAGACACACACACATGCACACACACACACACACACATGGAGGCACACAGGGTAATTTTGAGCTGTTTAGCTGAACAACTTGTGTGTTTAGTGTTGTAAATAAGTAACCGTTTTAACAGGGCCTCAGGAGACTGTGGTCGGGAAAATACACGCTCAGACATGACTGGCTTTAATAGCCATTGTCAAAACGCTGTTTCAACAAAAGCCTTTTCTTCACCCAAATGGAATGTTTACATTTAGTTGAATAATAATGCCAATTTAAGGAGCAGCTATTTTTTAAGGATAGCCAATCTGACCCAATTTATTAGGCATAGACTTAAGGATGCACAATTCCTCTTGGGAAAACATTCAAGCGCAGGGCCTATTCATTTTTAATGAGAGCACTACTTTAAAAACTTCATAGAATTAATATGTATCAGTGAAGTCTTTCCTGTGCAGAAAACTTCAGGGTAATTAATATTCATAGGCTGTGCTTGTTAACACCCCCAATGCAAGTGCAATGTAGATCCAATTAACATAGAATGGACCCCTAGGATTTGGGCAGATACGGGTTAAATGAGCTATTGAAATTGAAACTGGGACTGTCTCCTCTTAAAACACTTATTTGTTTCAATAAGACCTAATCCTTGTTGCAGATTAAGGCATCTTTTGGGCGCACATGTGAACGACTACAAAGGTAGAGGGACACTGTGGAGATTCTGTGGATGCACATGCAAAGTGTTGATGTGTGCACATGCATGCAGGATGCATGCAAGCATGCGCACTTGCTTGTATACATGTATGCATAGAGGGCATCACCTACACAGCCAGGCTAATGTGAAAATGCTGTTGCGAGCCTGGCTTTTATATCTTATTCATAATCTCTTGACACAATGTGGGTAATAGGCATCAGTGTTCATTCTTGGCGTCAGACTGCAAGCCCCCGCCCCCGCTGGATCACAGAGGGGGAAGTGCTGGGGTTCTAAGGGGAGGTAGGCGATGGTAGCAAAATGCCTGTTTGCCACCTGCTGTCGTTTGTTAGCACACAGATTGCACTTATTGGTCCCCAGGGCATTCTGAAACTGTGCTCACTGTGTCTCAGCTCCAAAAGGATTCAAAGTTTAAACAGGTGAGCTAACTTATAAGATGACATGAAGATAAGACCACCTGAAAAGACTGGAGAGCAGAGATTTAGCAAACCCTTACCTTTAACTTTAATTTCATGGAAGTTGTGTCAGCAAAATTGACTAAGTTTAAATAATTTAACACCAAAAGCACAATCACCACCAGTTTAAGGCTTAAAAGGGCAATATGTAAGAATTTCACTTTAAAACAATAAAAAATAATAGTTGTGACATAAGATCCGACTATCTTACTAAGATTTATATGTAATTGTGCCTTTACTTGATGAATAGGACTGTTAGCTGCAAAGCTAACTGAACTAACTAGCTAATGGATGCTGCAGTTATCATCAGTTAGCTGTTTAGATGTATACTGCCCCATATCCGTTTGAAATATGGATAGACAGGTGGCCAATTCTTACATATTGCAACTTTGAAATATTTGAATATAATGTTGTAGTGAAATTGTCCAGCTACATTTTGTTTTACTTAAGAAATCAAAAATGTTTGTATGTTTGATCTAGAATTAAATCTTATGTAACTGTGTTGTAGTAATTCAATTCCAGTTATCATTTCAGCACTAGTGTACAGTGTATATCCTTTTTTTTCTGTCATATAGAAAAACACTTGACAGCTCTGTTTTTGGCTCGCAGGGTGGAATATGATAAATGACCCATGCTGATGATCAAATGAGCCTTCATTGAAGTAAATATGCATGGACAGCCACGCCATGTGTAGGTGTCTTTGCGTAAATTTGATTGTTTGACATGTATTCACCCATCAAAGTATGTATCAGTGATTAATAACAACCCCTGTGCACGTTCTGCAGTGACATGGCCTCTATTTGAAAGAAAAATGGCACAGGTCGGTATTCACTGGTGAATAGCTGTATACCATTTAGAGAATGATATGCCATGATGGGATGTCTCGTCATAAATAACAGTGATGGCACCTCCGCATCCTGTGAATGGCATGTGCCATAAATACTTAGCCAGGCCACAGACAATGGTTCCTATAAATCCTTGCGCAACCCTTTTTCTCTGTTCAAAAAGATATATATTATTTAAATGGACAGTAAAAACAAATGTTTTTTCCTCCTCAGTTGGTGGCAGAGAGACCTCCAGAGCAGGACAATGTGTGCTGCTCCCTCACTGCGGTCTCTGATGCGCTGTTGTTATTTGCTTGTTTACAATCTTGACATGATGTAATGGGATGGCTGTGAAAGTACTAGCCAGTAAATGGCACAGAAAATAAGACGGTCCTTTATGTCTTCCCCCTCCTCTTTTCTCCTCGTCTCCCCCCTCTTTTTTTCTTGTTTTCCCCTGCAAACGGGGAATATGTTCTGCATTTGACTGAAGGAACATGAGCCTTGAATATAAGTAACTGTTTTTTGCATTAGGTACTCCCTGGAGGTAGGGGGAAAATATCATGTCCCTGCGTGAAATGTGAATGTGAAATCTAGCAGAAAGAAATATTTATGACCATTTTCTGCTTGATTAGAGCTGGATGACATGCCTTAGGAGACAGTGAGTGGACAAAAGGCAGCCGTGCTGCTTCTGGGCAGATGTTAAAGAAAGGGTTGTTTAGGGAGGAGGGCATTCTGTCCGGGGGCTCATGTCTTTGTGTGTGTCTGTGGGTGGGACGGGCTGGGCTGGGGGGTCGGGTTTGAAGCATGGGAGAGGAAATTGAGTAAGTCCAACAGCGGTGTACTGGGAGGCAGATGGAGAGCACATAAGATCCATCACTGGTCTTGTTCTCAGACACAGAGTAATGTCTCTCAGATGCCTCTGCTACAGTTAATCTTAATATAACTGTGATACAGTGAGAAACAAAACTAAGCATGTTTCTGTGTAACTTAGACATTTCACTTCTGGAAACAATTTAGGAACCAGTTTAAGTGAACTGGGATTTAGTCTAAGATGTGGTCCTCCCCCGGTTTGATATCAGTCTGAATGTAACTTTGATTTGACTCCTCTCTCCTCCTCTCGTGAAGATTTGAGATATTACATTCACACAGCAGTTTTTAATGTCCAGTGTTTATGATAGAGGGACAGTGTGGGGACAGAAATGAAATGTAATATTCATAACCATGTTTTCACAAGTGTATATTCACCTGAAACTAACAACCCTGGTGAATGGCCTTTTACGTCTCCAGAGGGAACGGGTCTGCCATGTTGCACTGCCGTGTTTGTACAGTAGCTCAGAATGGACAAACCAAGCACTGGCACTAGAGAGGGACTTTCACGTTTTTCAACAAAGGGAAAAGTAAGACGAGCAGTGTTCAGTTGGTTGCAGTCTGCAACCTCACCACTAGATGCCACTAAATTCCACACACTGGACCTTTAAGCGGTTCTGCCATTTTAGTTTCCATTATTCTGCATAATGCCTTATTATATAGGTGCCTTTCAAAAGCTAAAATTGCCACTTAGAAACTTGATAGTGTGTGGAATAAATCCCTTTGTCAACTATAACTTAATGCTGTTTTGTCTGCACATTAGCATATTTTATACGCAGGACATTATATTAGCATAGACGGCATACAGCATGGCGAGGGCCAAAACAAGGATTATTGAAAACCTACAGGGCCCACGCATGGGTAATTGAGTCATATGGATGCGAAACGGCGCAAGACACCTGGTCTAAGCAATTTTGTATTTGTAACTGTTGTCGGTGAATATGCATCCTATTATGGCACTATATGTAATTCAGGGAGTGTGTTAGGGTGTTAATGTGTCGTCTAGCACTAGGTGCTCAAGGCCAATAGCGTTCTCCCCGCAGTCTGCACCTATTGACACAGCACACTGTCAGACGGATCCCTACTCTGCTACCTGGTGTAACATTTTGGATAATTAAACACATACTGAGTGTTCCTGTGTCAGGCCAGAGAGAAACATCTCCATAATCACTTGCAACAGGCCTGACAGTGTTGTTGTGCATCAGGACGAGAGCCAACATATAAATAATCAGTTAATTACTGTATTGATGCAATTGTGTCCGTCGCACAAGCAACATCTCTGGCAGCAGATTGATTGTGTTTAGACGGTGACAGGGGAGAAGCCACAGCTCTTAGAGCAATTTCCAATGGATCAGAAAAGTACAAAACCGAGAGTATGATTAATTTTTCAATTTCTCTCTGCGGATATCTAATAATTGTGCCCACAGATAGCCAAGGGCTCTTATTAAACATTAACATGCAAAAAAAAAAAAGTTAGAATCAGAAAGATGGTATTTTGGATTGAATAATGTAAAATATCTGTAGGGCAACAGGGAAAGAAGCAAACTAGTCCAGGTTTATTCTTCAAATGTTTTCCACCACCGCAGTGCCTACTCCTAATTACTGAGCTCTTATCTGCACACTCAACACTATATTTATTTTTCCTCATTGCTAAATGCAAATTTCTCCAACCTTTTAATAACATATACATGTCAGTAATTTTTAAAAGGAATCATTAGAAATGTCAGTTGGACTTTGCCAGGATTGTGTTTTTAATTGGTATGTAACTCTACTAGACAGACAAGTTTTTATTTTTTTAATTCAGGTTTTTGATAATTAATGTGAGACTGTCTCCAGCATATAAATGCTCAGCTCTTTGATCCGGTAAAGGGAGTGTTTTGTGCGGCACATGGTTCTTATTAAAATATACCAGCGTGTTATCTCCTGGCTCTCCAGCAGGGAGACACTCTGCCTTTAAGAAGAGGAGCGTCCACCTCCTGGTCTCGCTGTCTCCTCTCCTCTCTCTTTCTGTCCTTCTCCCGTTCTCCCTGTGCTGTCTCCATCACTTTGCTCACTCGCGCATAATATCATCTTCATCTCAGATAGCTGTGGCACAGGGGAACTGTATTTGTTGATCAGATTTGGCTTGGCTGACGCCTCCTCCCCAGAAGTATGAGGGTGTGCGTGTAGTGCTTGCCCGAGCTGGGCCATCGCTGGCTGATTGAGTGGTCCGGCTTGTCACAGGACAAGATAACCACATCAGTAAATACTCTCCACTCCTCAGCCCCTCACCACTACACCGACACTACTGGGGCCAGCGCTGTTCTCTGCACACACTCGATTCATTTGTGTCGTGGACGTCTAAGAGCCGGAATCATGAAACGTATTTTGTCCATTCTCTTATAAATCCTTTCCTATCACAGCTATGAAGCACATAAAGGCACGTTACATATTTAATGCACAGACATATTGTACCAACTCCCTGCATCTCCAAAGGGAATTCTGACTCAAGTTACAGTTCGCTTTTTCTTCTCAATTTGATGAGGTCTCTAGCCAGTATCGCACCACCAGACTCCAGTTTCACAGCGCGATCTTTGGATATTGCCCTCTCTTCAAAACATCACCGGCATCGAGGACGGATTGAATTAGCGATTTGTGGCGTATTTATCTTGATCTGAGAGTAATTTCGTGCTCTCTGTCTTAGCACTCAAGCTCAATGAAAACAATAAAATGGTGTCCTTATCTTCTGGAGTGAAATCAAGATAGGCGCAGCAGACTGTGAGTTATTTGTGGTTGATTTGGAGGGAAAGGAGGGGGGGCGGGGGGACAGGAAATGGACACCCCCCTCACATTACCTCTCGCCATGCAGTGGGAGAAAGAGAGAGGCAGAAGGATAGGTTTTTTTAATCAGTAGAAAGCTGTGCTTCTGATGTAAAAGTGTCAAAGATGTGCCTTAGCCCTGCAATGAGTGAAATCTGGTCAGGTCCTGTGTTAAATTGAAAACGGGGCCGCTGGGATTTGGGGGGTGAGAGGACAGGGGACTGAGAGGTAGCAGCATCTTGGTCAATTATCACAGTCTCCTCTGCGCTGTGCCACTCCTGAGGCCTCTCCGCATCTGTCTGGCCCTCTACAGAGCCAGGAACACAAAAAACAAGATCAGTGGATCTTGAATAATGAAAATGTTTACCAAATGGTTTCCTTACTTTATTTAAAAGGGCAACAAAAACATTTCTGGAGCTTCAGGGCCAAAATATGTTGTAGCATACTACTAAACAACTGGAATAGATTGAGACTAGTTTTAAAACATAAAAAAAAGGAAAAAAGAAAATATTAAATGGCTTCAGACAGCTTGTCCAGCATAATCCAATTCTCCAGAAGTCCCAAGATTGTAATTTGCACCCTTGACACAGAGTTGTGCCAGTGCTAACACTAATGCCTTTACTGTGGCAGCTCCAGTGAAGATTTCAACTCATAACAGGGTCTTTTGAAATCACTGTGGGTTCTCTTGGGCATCCGGAGGCTTGGGTTATGCCAGAAGTCCCCATCTACTTCATTTGTTCAAGAGAACGCTGCAACGCTGACCTTGGAATGTATAATCTAGAAAATGAATGAATTTTTAACTTAAATTTTTTGGGTGAACTTCTCCTTAAGAAGACAAAGAGACATTTGCTTTGCGTCAGTTCTTTGCTTGCTGCGTTACTCGTGACTCAAAATCTGCCATGTGCGCCTCCGCATTTCCCTGCCTGTAGGAGCATCAAGCTAAAGGCTCACGCTCCAGCTGCATGTCCTGGCATATCCCAGCAGCCTCTCTGGCTGGAGAGTAAAGGATCACTTCCTGGCAGGTGCGTTGTGGGGAGCCACAGCAGCTCCTGCCCTTTTCGCTGACTCTCCACCACACGAAAAAAGAAATTGTAAACTAGATGTGAGGAAAAAATGAAAGTTACCCACCACTCTATTTATATATGTGTGTGTGTGTGTGTGTGTGTGTGTGTGTGTGTGTGTGTGTGTGTGTGTGTGTGTGTGTGTGTGCGCGCACACTCTATTTTAACCACCTGAGCAGCAGCCAGGAAGTCAGCACTTGCCCCATATTTTAACCAGATGTTGAGGAGGGGAGAAAAAGCCTCACCAGAGTCCTGCAATCAAAATAATTATCTTTATGGGTGGATGTTTACAAAGTGTTAATGTGATATTCTGCAGGCTGACTAACTGAGCCTGCTTTTATGTGTTAACCATGATAAATGCCTCAGTCTGTTAAAAAGACCGACACCTTTTACTTGACGCTGGAATGACGCCGTTTATGGATGTTTTTACAGCTTTCTTTAAAAAGAAGGAAAGAACATCTCTTGCTAAGCCGTGATCCTCCTCCTCCTCCTCCTCCTCCTCTCTGTCCCACCTCCTGTTTCTTCCCACTATGAATCATTGCAGACAGGACAGACAGGAGTGGATGCGGCCTCTTTGATAGACAGTCAAAGAAGCAGCAGCAGTGATTTGTAGCCACAGGGCAACAGTATTGCTGTAACCTGTTCTCCTGCCAAGCACTCGTATCAGATGGAGGCATAGGTGCAGGCGCTTGTGCATATGGTTGGTCATAATTCACATTACACGAGATCAGATAGCGATTTCCTGAGTTGATTTTGCGTTATTTATTTAGTACTTGATTGGGCAAGTCAAATTGAAATTTACGGTATGTAGGCTGACATCTAATAGAATTCCCTCTTTTGGCTGCAGGGGAGTTTGTTTTTGGAGCATATGAGCTTTTGCCGCATTGTAGTCTGACAGACGTTTTCTCTCAGGAATCGGTGTTTAATTTGAATAATCACAAAAAAGTGTGTTCTTTGGGTTTGCGGGGACATCGGTGTCCCAGATGAATAAAGGAGTAAATGAGGGGAAGAAAAACAGGTAATTATGCTAAACCAGTAAATGAAAGACCCACTGACCCTCAGTCCTAATTGATTCTGTAGAGGCAAATCGTTTTTATCAGCCGGTTTGATGTGTTTTTGTTAACTTTTTTTGTTCCTTTTTTTTTTTTTTTTTCTATAGATGTAATTAATTGGTTACATGAACAAAGAATCAAATACGAGAAACAGGGTCGGAGGAAAATCTGTGTGTCTTCCATTTACCGGCAGGTCGATTATAGTTGGCAGCTTGTGCTATGTGGACGATGTCATATCCTGGAAGAGGAGCAAAGGCTTCACCTCCCACCAGAGTCAGGATGCCGCAAATGTTATTTAGCTTTATTTGCCATTTAAAAACCCTACATGCATAACATTAATATACTCTTAGCTGTTTGGTGGAGTAGTCGGGCTTGTAGATGCACAAATTATGCAAATGAAAAAAAGGACAAAAACCAGTGTGCCGCAGATGTGTGTATTTCAGAAATAGCATTGTTCCGAGAGTGGCCGCCCCGGGTCAGGCCGTCAACCTCACAAACAGTTGAAAAAAATGTGGCGGTCAGTGGGCGCGTGCCAAGTTACAGTGCAATGCTATGTGTGCGAGCACACAGTCTGGGGTGATGACATGTGCTACTTTGCATGTAAATTCTTTAGCAATTCACCTCCATGTGAACCCGCTGAGAGTGATTCTGGTGCTGGCTTAAAGACAGAGGTGTGTTTTTATGACTAGGTGAGGCACGTCCTCTCCAAGGCCCTCAAGCACTGTATCCCTCTACCCTCCCCTTTAATCACTGTATCAACCACTCTCATAAACTCCATGAGGTGTAGTGTGTGTGTGTGTGTTTGCCTGTGTGTGTGTGTGTGTGTGTGTGTGTGAATGCCATGTATATGCGTCCGTGAGCATGTGCCCTTCCTTGTTTCCCCATTTTTAAACTTAATCAGCAAAAATAAAAGCCGTTGTAAGCTAGCTCATATTAAAGAGGTGATTATTGGTAATAAATACTTTTTATACATACTTATTACAGAGGCAGTTTTCTTCTTGCGCTTAATGAGAGTAATTTGATTTGCTTGAGAGATTACAGTTTCCTAGAATTAATGCGGCAATCCCCATTCCAAGATAGAGTGAGATCTAAGATTCTTCACAGGTCGTGTGCTGCTAGATGCACCCCTCTCACATAGCAGCTAATGGAGTTGAACAGCAGTCTGTCATCCCCCCGCCCACCACCCCAGCAGCTCTATAGCCCACATGCCCTTGGTTCCTGCAGTGCTTGTTGTTTGGGCTACTTCTGCCACCTGCATTTTACTTTTACCTCTTCTTCGCGCCAGCCGCTGCTAAGTACCTCTCTCTGAAAAACAGGGAGGTGGTGATTTATTGTATATATGCAATGTTCAGTCATCAATGAAAATTCAACATCTGGACAAATTATTCAGCCAACTGCATTATTTTAACTGGTTTCCAAGTTGCATCAGGGCCTTTTTTTTCTCCCCCTATCTAGTCCCTCAGTTTGTTACATATTGTTAATATTTCCATCACATGTTTATGTAAGCCCTTCAAGCTTAGTGCATAACTTAATTTGAGTTGTGATCATCTTCTCGAGCGACATTTATTGAAGCCTCCAGCCTGCAGGTCTCAGCGCCTAAAGCTGAAGGTGGCTCAGGCAGATTGAGGGCGGCCAATTCTGTCACCGCACCGCTCTCCGCATGTTAATTAAGCTCGAGGTGGTTTGAAGAAGTGCTTACGCTCAAAGGACATTTTTTTTTCATGACTTGTTAGTCCATAAACACTCACAGAAAGGAGCTCGAATGAAAGAGGATTTGTAAATCAGAATTTTTGAAGTTGTGATTGTGATTGGTCAAGCTTATCTGAAATCCGGAAAACTATGAGTACTTCTGATGGTAAGTTCTTATGTTCAGCGGGTAG
Source organism: Diplodus puntazzo (assembly GCA_963678695.2). NCBI lineage: Eukaryota > Metazoa > Chordata > Actinopteri > Spariformes > Sparidae > Diplodus > Diplodus puntazzo. The sequence continues at coordinate 29,009,537 of OZ023157.1, read as the reverse complement.
ATGGACTGAAACCTGGAGATCAGTTGTTGCTTGACAGCTTCAGGAAACTCGAAATCATGAATTTGTCATTGAGTTGGTGTTGGATTTTGAGAAATTATACCAAATGTTCAAAAATCCCTCCCTTTTCCTTAAACTGTATTCCATTTATTTCCTGGTTGAAGTGCTTCATTCTGAATAGCCACTAATTGCTTTGTCTCTCCACTCGCCATTGATGTGCTGTGCATGACTTGCTGAAGATTTAGTGAAGATTGCAGCAGTTCCTTGTCAGCATTTTTCAGCCGACCATCAAGTTTTTCCAAGCTAAATGTGAGTTGGCTACAGCCCTAGGTGGCTGTGTGACGTTAAACAGTTTTGTTGGCTAAATCACCTGCCAGTCCTGACCCGATGTACAGACCCTCACTGGGAGATACAAATCTATTTTGCCATTTATTGTTATGTTGAATAATTTCTCTGGCGTTTTCATGCTACATCACTAGTCAACAGAGAATGGACAAACTTTCTGTTTGGCTCCATTTGGGGTTGGATGTTGGGAGGATGCTCTATTGGATTTCCAGATGCGGTTGCTTAAGCTCATGTTGCTCTAGTATACAGTTTATGACCGCTGGATTCTTCAGTACATCATTGCTTTATGCTGAGGTTCAGGTGTCACCAAAGGACTCTGATGGGCGGTTTTGTTGGTTGAGGTCCTCTTGATTACGTTTGCACATATTAAAATTCATCCTAGTGGTAAAAAAAAAAGCCAATTTCTAAGATGTATTTTTTCATCTTATAGCATATGTAGAGATTAAACATGATTCAAGATAAGGTCTTTTTTATAGCTCTAAATTAGCTTATGATCAATGGAAGATGAAGCTTTGTACCTTTTTAACCATTTTTCAGATCTCTGCTACCAAATAAGGCTGGGATCTTCATCTTCCTTGGCACCAGAAGTGGCAATCCTTTGTTTTTCCACACGCCCTCTACATCTTTCTGTCAGTCAATAAAGGATGAAAAAAATATCCAAAAAATCCATTCTTGCCCCACCAAAAAAGTGAGGCCCACCATGTGTCACGTCATCTGCCTGTGAGACAATAATACATTACAGTCCAGTGTGACGGGTGATGTGTCTGACCCTGCTGGAGATTACTCCTCTTTATGGCCGGAGCAATCAGATTTTTTTTCCTCCTTTTCTCTCCCCTTCCTTTATTCCTGGCGGCATAGGATCATATTACCCATCTTGGAATGACTTCAACAGAGACACTGCTATTCCCAGGGAGCTGTCTCTCCCCGCTGCAACTCAATCCATAGCCAATTGGACTGGCCTGTGATTTATAGAAAATCCTCTCCTTCGGAGGAACTCTTGCTCCACACACACACACACACACACACACACACACACACACACACACACACACACACACTGGGAATTCTCCCTCGGCAGCTCATGATGTGTTAGGTCTCAGGTCAGGACAGTTCAAGGCAGCGAGCATCAGTGGGAAAAGATGTACAGTCGAAAACCACGGCATCAAGACTACGGCACGGTGGTTAAATGCAAGATGCAGACAACAAAGGCTTGTTTACTTCACAAAGAGAGATTTTAGCGTCTAAATGAAATTGACATGATGCTGAGGAGATGCTCTTTGGGCAGATGTCATTCCTAATCAATGTCCACTGTCAGATTTGCTCAGGGCAGCGTCACGCTTGTTGTCTGTTTTCCTGATTAGCGGGATTATTCATCTAGATGAGTTCTTTTTGCATCCACACGGAGTTAATCAACACGCCCTGCAGTGCAGAGGCCAACGAGAGTGGTCAGCTGACAACACAGGCCATCAAGTTCAGGCCCTGAGCACTATGACGCTCCATGACTGCGATCACTCCTCCCTTCACCGAGCACTATTCTATAGCTGTGTGTAGACTACATTCATCTATATTCACCACAACTAAATTGGAAGATTAGGGGTTTTACTGGTCGTATCCCGGATGTCTCGAGTGTATCAATAATGTTGAGTCCTCCGTCTATGAGACCAGGGCAGACAGATCTTCCCATTCTAAACAATATGATTCACGCATGATAAAATCTGCTCACAGTATTCTGGGTCTCACCCTGGGCTTTTGGAAGCGCCCATTTTCCCAAGCACAACACTCCCCGCTACCAAGTGATGCAACACTTCCAACGAAGATGCAATCGGGGAGGAGCGCGTGTTTTCTAACAGTCCATCTAAGCACCCAGCACAGTTGGCATGCCTCGGCTCTTTTCCTCCCACTTTATCAACTTGACGGATTTTATCGCTGTATTCAGTGGTGGGCATCCTGAGGCATCATGTCCTCAGAACAAAAAGCTAAGGTCAGGGAGAGAGGGGCTGCTGAGATCGGCCCACTGCATTGTTCCCACATCGTTTGTGCTCTTTCTTTTTTTTTGCTCTTTTTAGCTCATTTTATCCTCCTCTCACCCTCACTCCTCTTTTTTTTCTCTGCCTGTCTCTCCATCTGCCTCTAAATGACACCCAAGCATTGACTGCTTCTCCTACTGATTTGCCTGTGTGTGACCTCCCTCCTTTAGTGGAGCCATTCACAGGCAGTGCTGAAGTAGAATGCCTGGCTCTTGGCGGGTAGACATAAGAGAGACAGTGACACGCGGCTGTGCGCTGATAGACTTTCCACTGGAGTGGATTAAATCAGCATCAGGCTAGTGGAGCTGATTACCCCAATATGAAAATGCAGTATCTTAATGGTACATATTTTCATGAGGCAGCCCAGTTGCCTTCCATTTTGCAGCTAATATGTCTATTCTTATGAGTCATTTACTTCTTTAATTACCTTTAGCAGCAGATGCACAATGGAGTATTAATGTGAATGATTTTTACTGCCACTTTATCATACTGAGCCTGTGAAGTTGAAAGGCGTAATTGAGGTGGAAGAGCGACTCATGAGAGAAACAATATTTAGTTGACAGCTCCTCTTGTACTCCGGGAGGGTGTTTATGAGTTTACACCGCACTAAAGCTGTAATAAACACAGCATTCGTTTGATAATGGCGGGGGACGGAAATGCTTTCACTCAGATCTGCTCAGTTATTGAATCGTCCCAGGAAGTTGTTTGGTATAATCAGACAACGCCGTGCATGTGCTGCTCACTTGCTTGTGTGTCCTTGCGTGCTTTTTTTTTTTTTTTGCGCAAATGAAAGTGTTTGCAGCAAGCAAAGCCTTATTTGCTGTTCTCCCGTTTGCAGCATGTGCAACTCTGACAATCCATGTCATTTGCATGTGTGTGCTCGAGATGCGTCTGTGTGTTTTGTCTGCAGCCTGTGTACTTTCCTTGGTGTGATTTTCTGATCCGGACCGCTCTGAATAGAGGCCTTCTTTAGCCATCTGTTGTTAAGCTGCTGGCTAAGCAAGGCTGGGGAATCCAAACAAACGGCGAGCACACAGCAAACGGAAGCTGTCAGGCCCACATAGCTGAGCTGACCTCGCCGGGTTCGGTGAGGGGGGGCTGCTGACCCCTCTGTACCAGGCTCCGAGCGCCCGCGCCGCCTGGTTGGGGCGCTGTTTACCCTCCCCTCTGCACCTCCTGCAACCTCCGCCTCCCCTCTGCTACATTCTCCTCTTACCCCCTCTCTTCCCATCTCGCTTTTACCTCTCGCTTCTCTCTTCCTCCATCTGTCCGCCTCCCCTTTCTCTCTTTTCATTTCACTCCCTCCATCATCAGTCCTGCTTCACAGCCCCCTCTCTTCTATCTCCACTCACACTTAATAACTTTGCTTTCGTCTTGTTTTTCTTACAGTCATTTCTTTCCCTAAAAAACATTTGTCAGGGCGCTGCATTACCTGTTATGGGGAGAGAGAGAGCGGGGGAGGGGGTTACAGGGGGTGTGTTGGACAAACAAAACAGGGGTTTTTATTGAAGGCAGATTTCGTCTTATGTAAGTGCACGCTCTCCCTTATTGTTTAAACGTGGATATTTGAAATGTTTAGTGTTGTCATAAATATTAATAGATTAGTTGAAAAGTGCAGCGAAGGAAGGGAATCTAATGGTTTGAAGTGGGTATAAAACGCTGATTTATTTATGTATTCTACATGAATTAGTTTGGAAATCTAAACACAGACTGGAGAGTGTTGTTGCGAGGGCCCTGTAATGTGCAAGGTTTGAGCATCAGGGCCTGTTTTCCATGTGGAGTGGCTTTTTGGAAATGGCATTAATTATATACTTACTGGGAAACCAGACTTTCCCTGCTTTGCATTGCAGATAAATGTCTGTATTACTGAGAAAAAGAGAAAGGGGAAAAAATGCAATTAATATAAATAGACATGATCCTTGCTGCTTATCCGCTTACATGTTTAAAAATCACCCCCTGCCAAAAAATAAAAAAGTATATGCATTTCAATTAAAATGACAAGTATTCCAAGTGAATTCCATTACTATATGTTTGCATAGGAAACGCCGCTCCACCACCACATCCGTCACATTGTGAATATAGAACAAGTTGTGCCCTCAGCTTTTCCGACTTTATTGCCACCGGCAACAAGAGCCATTATGATTTATGCAATGATTGAATGACTTTGCTCTCTTGAGCGGCCTGTGGACGGACAGCACATTAGCTTAGCATATTAGCAACCTACATGGAGGAGTTGGCCTGACTTGGTGAGGCTCCCGCTGAGGAGCAGAGGGCCTTGCCTTCGAAAAAGGAAACGGCAGAAGTGATAAATGTCAGGTGAGCTGCGACGTGTGATCAGTCAAAAAGTCAAGCAGATAACCTTGACATTTAGGCCGCCGGTGCTGGAGCCCCGCAGAGGCTGCAGGGTGACACCAGAGGGCCCGGTGTCTTCTGAGCCGGACTACATTAAGAGCTAACCTATTAGCCGTGTTGTTGCTTGCTTGTCTCTGGGCCACACTCTCCTGACTATTAAAGGCTGTTGAAACGTGGCTGCTGAGTAAATACACTGAAGCACACACGCACACACATACACACACACACAAGTGCAGAAACACACAAACAGATGCACATCTTGTTCCTTCTCCTTTTCTCTGAGTGGCCGCAGGGATCCGGTTACACCTGCCTGCACATCTTCTAGCAATTAGGAGCAATCTGCTTGAAACCATTTCACGTTCAAGGTCTCCGCCAGCTGTGGCAAGAGGAGCCGGACGTTTATAGAACCACAGAGGTCTCCCTGTTGATGGGCCTGAACAAACAACACTGTCCCGTTTTGCACCGTCTGACTCCCGATGGAGACACCCTGAATGATTCCCCCCTGAACTTTTTCCACTCAACATTTACTCTGTTTTCTGTGGACCTTCTGTAGCATTCCTTTCTATTCGTATCTCCTTCAGAATTTTCTGTCAGAAAATGTGGTGTGATTGGTGTGTGTCCATCACACTTGGAGGATCTTTTATTCACACTTATATTTTGCCTGTTGATACCTTTTTTGATTGGAGCTGTGGGTCAGTAAAGTTGGATAGAATTAGGACACCAAGGAGACACGTACAGTAGCTGTAATGTGTAATTTTTTTGTCATAGTGTGAAAGAGGTGCAGTGAGTGAGGGATTCAGCAGAGAGCAGACTTGACTGTGTGGCAGTGCTCTGAGCTGGGATTTGTAAGACACCCAGAGCTGGCTTTAGCAGCAGGAAACCCCAAAGCCTGTAAATAATCCACATGTGCAGACTGCACATAAAGACATCCAGTACTTAGCAGTTCCCTTATCACAGCGTGATAGCCCAGGGACATAAGAGACGCTCCTGCCTCTATTCACTAATATGGTGTGAAAGTAGTTGCAGATAAAACGCCTGTTGTTTATTGAGGAAGTTGCGTTAACACGGGGGAAGAGGGTGTGAACTTTGAACACATTTGGAATGGGGGGAACATAAAAGAGGACTGCAAATGACAAGGATACCGAATTGCACCGGCTTTGTCGCTGATAAAAACCTTTGTCATGTGCTGGAGGGTGTTTTCTAATCAAAAGCACCTGGAGGGTTCACTCTGTCCATGGTGTGTGTGTGTGTGTGTGTGTGTGTGTGTGTGTGTGTGTGTGTGTGTGCGTGCGTGTGTGCGTGTGTGCGTGTGTGTGTGATTGTTTGTGTGTATTTGTGTGCATATAGACCCACTAACAGTGAATGTATGTATGCTTTGGGGATTTAGGCGTCTATCTCTGCAGTTTTGTTTCTCTTACCAGTAGTAGGGCTAGACAGTATTACCTTTATCGTCATATGAGACTATATATCATCTTAGAATTTGATACGTTTGAGGAGATTTAATGATATCATGCCTAAAATGATTGCAATTGTACTTCAATGCCATATCACCCAACCCTACCTCATAACAAGCTCGTCTGCTGCACAACTCTCAGTTTGTGATTATACAGTGGGCCACTGTAGTCTTGTATGTTTGCACAAAAGATGGTGTAATCTACACAAATTAAATGTATGTATCAATCACAAATGCTGCTTTTTTCTAGTTTTTAAAAAATAGTTTTTAAGTTGCATACACCTCAATACATAAACCTTACACTCTCAATGCAGGGCTGCCCAAAGTGGGGCCAACAGGCCAAATTTGGGCCAGCAGATGTTTCTTGTACAAAATTACAATTAGTGAGGATCCAACGCTAAACTGCCAACACCATCACCATAAAAGTATACACGGTTCTGTAAGTTCTGTGCATTGTAAACTAGGCCTCCCTGATATGTTGAAAAAAAATCATATTGCAATAATTGTGACAGATATTGCAATTTCGATATGATTCAAAATTAGTGGGACTGATTGTAACAATTGACATTTTCACTGGAAAAAAAACGATCAAAATCTTGATGTTGGGACATTTGTTGCAGTCTACTCTGTACCCAGCAAACATGTTCTTAGATCTGGAGAACAAGATTTTTTTAACCAGGACACCTTTATCCAAAAAGGCTAAATTTCTCTTAGTCATGTTGCGATTTGGTTATATTGTGTTTTGTTGTGCATCCCAATGAACACTGTAAGTAGTGCAAAGAAGCAACAGAAGTAGTGCAAAGAAATAAAGAACAAATACTGGATAAATATAAAAAAAAAATGTTTTTTTGTGTATTGATCAGCCTTGAAGATAATATATACAGTATAAAAGTATGATCCTGTCCAGTTCATTTTTCTTATGTATAGTACATTTCTCAGGGCGACTTACTGTAGTTATTATGATGATAGCACAGAGACAACATGCTGTTTCCCTCATCTCTCTGTGCTTCAGATGCCTTTTGCCTGTCATCAGCTTCCAGTTTATCACATTCGCCTGGAGCAGCTCATACACTTGCATGTCTATCAAGCGTCCAGTACCTTTGAATGGAAGATCAAAAGAAGATAAATTCCAGAGGAGAAGGAGCAGGAGGAGGAGGAGGAGGAGGAGGAGAAGGAGGAGGAGGGACGAGCTCTGAAATGGAGGAGTGGTTGCTGTGTAAACATGGCAGTGACAGGTCACAATAGGTTATTTTAGCGCAGCATTAGGCCTCTCATGCCAGCTCCAGTGGCCTTTTTAAAATACAAACATGACAGCAACATTCCTGAACAGTGGAGTGGAGCTCACAACACAGGTTCTCAGCCCACTCGTCCTCTTTCTCTCATTGTTTTCCATGGCGGCAACAGTGTTTACCCATCTCGCATCTTTGGCTGTCAAACGTCACATAGAACAGTTGTTAAGGCAGGCATGTGCTGTCAGGCAGCGGTAAGACTTCGGTTAATTCTCCTGTGTCAAGATGATTGTTGACTGTGTTTTAAAGTGCGTGATCACATAATTATTGCCCTTACTTTAATGTGATTAAGCTGTTGACGTGAATATCAGGAGGCTGTGTTCATTTTCCCCTATTTATGTGATGTCGCAGAAAAGGCGGTCATCGTTTGAAATGTCATGTGGCTCGGTCGCTTTAAGCTCAACACATTAGGCAGTACCTCAATTCAATCATAGTTATCCCATGTCATGTAACTTTGCTGTAACCAAACGATGTACACATAGACAGTGTGAGTACAGACACACATGTCTGGACACCGTGTCTGTCAGTCTGACACATTATCTAAGTGCGATTGCATGACTGATACTCACTTTGAGTCACTCGTGTTTATATCGCAACATGAGCAACAAAATTATGAGAATAATGTACTCGTAAACAGCCCACTGTTGGAACAGCGCACATTACTTCAGTGCAACAATTTCTTTATCTACATGTGGTGACTGATCGTCAGGCAGGTTTACAGTCTGCTGCTTTTATATAAAGATGACAGTGAAAGAAGACTTCCCAGAACTGTATCTCTTCATCCATTACTGTTGACTCAACTCTCTTTGTTCCAACACCCTCAGTTGTAAACCCAGACACACACAACGCACACACATTTCACTGCATGTGTCATCAGTAAGAGCGGAAAAGAAAACAGCTAACTTTGTTTACTCTTCAGTGTGCCCGTAATACCACGCCTTGGGCGTCGTGAATTACAGCTTTTATCTGTCTTTTGAATTTCCTTTTGAATATCAGCGTTTCTCTGTCTTAGTCATGTGAATTTTTTGATCACTCGACCTGTCATTGTTGGATTGTTTGTAGCTTACCAGAGCTGCTAATGCAAAATATTCACACTACCTTCTCAGTCAAATTATATTGTTGATATGAATGTTGTTTGAAACTTTGTGACTTCAGTAACTTTGTTACTTTGATTTGATGCTACGGTACCTTTTTAAAACATTTTTTTTAGGTTTTTCTGTATATTTTCCTTCCTTAGATTTTTTTGTTATAACTTTATGGCAACACTTTAAGATAACTGTCATTAATACATGTTAAAATGTATAGTTAATTCAACTTCAGTTAATAGTTATTTTACTTTAGACAAACAATAAAATGCTTTATAAACCATTTATTAGACAATTGTACCAGCTTGTAAATATTAGTTGTAACTTTATAATGACTTTCCAAATGATGTTTGTTTAGTAGTTTAGTGTTTATTAACCATTTACAAGTATTATAAACATTAGTTGCAACTTTGAAATAAATACTGAAATGCTTTATAATCATTTTACTAAGCATTTTTTTTTATTGTTAAGTTGCAACTGATGTTAATAAACTTTTACAACTGCGTCATAAATGATTTATTAAACATTTAATTGTTTGTTAACAGTGAAATACCTATTAAATAAAGGTTAATTTACTGTTATTTTACCATGTGTTAGTGATGGTTATTGTGAAGTGTTACTTTATTAATTTTTTTAAGCTGTGAGTGGAAATCTATAGAGGACTAAAACTGCCCACATCAAAAATTGAGTACAAAAATATTGCTCATAAGTTCATCATCAAATGCACCTAAAATAATATTAAAAATTAATGTAGGCATTAGTTAATTTAGAAAATGTTATTTAAATTGTTCTTTGCATTTAAATTTGCATCTTTATTTATCTATCTTTGTTTTAGTTTGCCTTTTTGTGTACTTTTCTTTTTAATTTACAGTTTTGTTTATTCATTTAAACGTATTACTTTAAAGCATTTCCCTACCTATTTATTTCCACAAACTTTTTTATGTCTGTATTTTATTTTATTCTATTTTTTTTTTTTTTTGCAGTTTCAATCCATGATAGAAATCATGGGGATGTTTTCCCCAAATATTATAATAAACGAAAAGAAAAACTTAATGATGTTTTATTTTAATTATATAAATTAAAATTGAATCTAATTTAGTTTTTGAATGTAACGAACTTTACAGTTACAGTTTTTACCTATTTAAAACAAACTGGTTTTAACAATAAAAAATGTTTGTGCTGAAAATATATCTCCACGCTCTTATGATCGCAAGACACCGTCTCACGATACCTGGTATTAGTATTTTTCAGATCCCCTCCCCAGGTCCCGTCAGTTCACACCATGTTGTTGTTTCTGATTTTTCCACCAGATTGTACGTCGCTTTGGAGAAAAAGCTAAATACCCAAAATGTAAATATTGCCTTTGTGTGGGAGTGAATCTTGCTCACGTAGTTCTTAGTTTCAATTTATACACTTTCTTTATGAGTATGCTTGCACACGGGGGGTTCCCCTTCCCCACAAATTTCGAGGCGGAGGACAATTAGGCATGCATTGCTCATTTGCCTTCACACAAGAGCTCAGAGAAAGACAGAGATGGACAGAGAGGAGGAGAATTTATGTACTTTAAAGTTAAGCCTGGTGAAATGCCAGGAGTGTGGCCTCTTTGTAGCCTGTGGTCATATTTATGCCTCATGATGTCATCCGACAGCCGTGTGTTTGGGAGGGTCAACGCACTCACCCACGCACAGACCATCATACAGCTGTTCGCTCCTCTCCCCACTCTGTCTTAAAGTATTGTCAGACTTTACTGGCACTAAGACCAGTTCTCAGACTTATCTCGATCTCTTCATCCGTCCACAGAGCTTTCTATTTTCCCTTTCCCTGTAGACATCTTACTTTCACACAGTCTTTCACAGGTTTCACTCACTTGTTCACACGTCGCTCTAACTTTTTTTTCTCTCTCACTATCTTCTCATCAAACATTCCACCGTTTACTTTTGCAATTTCTGAACTTTCTCAGATGATTGAGTGGACAACTTGCAGACCGTCCATCTGTGAGATGAGCTTGGATGTGCCCCCGACTGTTTGTTTAATTGTGGGAGCAATCGTCTGAGGGACATGGAAAGAATGAGGCCAGTTATTTACCCAGATGGTTTACTGGTGGAGGTGTGAGGCTGGCCAGCTCACTGTGGGAACACAACGCTTGCTTTTCTTGGTATCGCTGACCGTTTTCAAGACCACTGTGTTTTTTTCCCCCCCAGCTCTCTCCGGCTTTGTTTGCTCTGGATGGCATGTTTGATTATTTATCGTAAGGGAAAAGGGAGTAGCTGGAGCAATAAACATGTGACTGCACTGTATTTTGTTTTCCACTGAGAAGGCCGTGTCCTTTAACAGATATTTGAGGCAGTCATGGAGCCTTTTATTTGGGGAGTTTGACTGAGCTAAAGGAGGATCAAAAGCTCTGATTAGTGTCTCTGTGACACGCATTTGTGTTTGCTGTAAGTGGAACTTATCAACAGATAAATATTTCTTCTGGATGGCTGCACTTGGTTTTTTGTCCTCTTTCTGTCCGTGAATTTGTTTTGACATCTGATCATTGTTCCCTGTGTGTTTGTGGAGGGATTGTTTATGCCAGCCCTTTAGATTTATGACCCTGAATAGGAGAGTATTAAAAGATGGTCTGTAGTGTTTGTTTGTTATCTACCAGGCCAAGAGGGTATTGTTGTAAGGGGATACATCTGCTCTGATAATAGGCATCAAAGCGTTCTCGAGGGACTTTTAGCATTTCTTCTTCTAGCCTTTCTATTGGACATTTGTTGAACTCTTTATTCGTATTTGTCTCTATCAGGCTCTCCAAGTGGCTCGGCAGATCCTCCTCCAGCAGCAGCAGCAGCACCACCAACAGCAGCAGCAGCAGCAGCAGCAGCAGCAGCAGCAGCAGCCCCATTCACAATCTCAACAAAACACCGGCCGCAAATCCCCCAAAGCCAACGACAAGCAGCAAAACCTCCAGGTACAGTCTCACACACTCACTTATTTATTAACTCAATGATGATCAGATGACTCGGGTATTTGACTTTGTGGTTGATCCGATGCAAAAACAAAAAATGAAGCAAACTTATGCAACTCTCTCTAGAACACAGTGTGCGAGAAAACAGTGCTGGGCTAAGTTCACAAACAGGAAATTAATATTGGCTGTGCAACATTTGCAGTTATGTATGCTCACGCATTTTGTGAGATTTAGCAACACGCACAGGCACACATGCACGCACAATCAACCGTGTGTCTTATGAGCATGAAAATCAGCATTGTTGTGAAATGTAGCCCAGAATGTTAGAAGAGCTTGTATGAAGCCAGTGTTATTCACATGAGCTCATCCAGAATCACTCCAGTGCAGGAACACGCATCAGCACGTGTAGCTGATCCTCTGACCTCTGCACTGGAAAAGGCCTTCACTGTTGACCGCACTTGAGGTTCAGGAGTTGTACAGCTTTTGGGTGAAAGCAGGAAAAAAGTGTATATGAGGGAGAAGAAAGGGGGAAAATGAAAGCGCTTCATTCCTCCCACAGAGAAATGAATCAGGTCAAGCAGAGGAAACTCTTTCCCTGTTTGCCTTTCATCACACAGCAGACATGAGAGAGGAGGCAGGTCCCTACCACCAGCAGCAGGAGGTGCTATAGAGCAAGCCCATAGGTGGGGTGGGTGATCCAGGTGGAGGGCTCGGAGTTGGAGGGACATGCAAGGAGTGGGAAAGTGTGAGGACAGTTGTTTGAACTGTCTTTGTGATGCAAAGAAAAAAAGAAAAAAAATGTGTTTTTCATCTTGTTCTGCTTTCAGTATGAACGGCGTGTCTGATGCAATATTTACGTTAATTTCGGATCAGCTGCCTCAGAGATGTATATCTATGTTTGAACAAGGAGCGCTTGTTTGTGTCGGTGTGAAATTGCAAACGACTTCAGGGCATATTTGGTAATTAATACAGAGGCCCTGTTCTCTATGTGTGTATATATATAATATTTAATACCCCTACTATCCCATTGGGGGCCCTTTTTAATGAGCTATTGTAGCAGCTAGGTCTAATGTCAGGTTGTGAAAAAGCCTCTTTGTTGTGCAGATGTCTTCGGAATAGCTCCAGAGGATGAAATATGACTGTGATGACCTTTCAGTTGTGTGCATATTTGTCAGGATTCAAATAAGTTGAAAGGATCAAACTAAACAGTTTCCCCAGCCTGGCAGGGAATTGTGCTGCAGAGGTCAACAGAGGGGACCACAACGGCAGATTCCAGCGTACAGCCAGTTGTTGGTACATAGTGAAGTACTAGACCATCTCCTGCAGACAAAGACAAAATTAAAATTCTAATTTATTAATGTATACAGAGAGCTTGGCCAAGCTGTCACTCAGCTATTGAAAAGAGAGTCGGGCCCTTTCCCCCCCGCTCCCTCCCCCCCTCCCCTCCCCTCTCCTGCCCGGTTCTTGTGAAGAGAGCACAGGCTGGCTGTAGTATCTAACTAACACTGTAAATTGCCTGCTCTCTAATGTCGTATGTTGCATTTTTCCGGGTTGAAAACTGCCATTACGGAGAAGCCACAGGTCCAGACAAGTGTTTGTTTATCTGGGAATTACATATTCTGCTAATTAAACACACCCCAACCACACACACACACACACACACACACACACACACACACACACACACACACACACACACACACACAGTTTAAAGCCAAGAGTTCATACATAAACATCAGTATGCCGTTCTGTGAGAGGATGTATTACATTTGTTTTTGTTGAGGTTTTTTTCTTTTCTTCTCATGGTTTTCTGTTGGCGAGATTTCTCTTGTATTGTTTTTTTTCCCCCCTCATGTCTCACAAACACATTTTGTGAAACACCAGAGGGTGACGGTCTGAGTCTCATCTCCCGTCCGCTTTTAAGAACAAACCTGTGCTTAGAGGAGCCACCTTCACACAGAGCATTCCCTATCTCCATCACACAGCCTGGATAATGATTCTCTGTTGAGCTGGACTGGGTCATCAAAAGACATGATCCAACAATTATGAGGCTGTGTAGTAAGCTGACACCTCATAAAAGCACCTGATCTGCGGACGAGGCTCCATTCATCTCAGCGGTCTTCCCATTAGGCACGAGGAGATGTGCAGAGAGACTTTTACTCATTTGGAGATGTGACTCACTTTCCAATTCCTTCTTATTCAAGTCAAAAATAATGAAGCACGGTATATACAGAAGATCTGAAAAAAAAGGTGACCTGCATAGAGTAGTGGAAGGGGGAAAAATATGAGTCAAACAAGCCTCAGAATCCTTGATCAGCATTAAATGGCTCTTTGGTTTTATCTCTCCAACAGGGGTGCTCCCCACATCCCCCTCACCCCCACTCCGCCCACCCCTGCCTCTGGATGAAGATGCCTCCGCTGTATACTCAGCAGCCTAGAGGTGCTTTAATCAGACTGGATATACAAAACAGCTGCTATGCAGGCTGGAAAGCAGCTAAACATACTTGACTGGTCAAAAAGCCAGTAAATTACATTGACAGAATGACACGTGTGATTAAAAGAATCCATGCCGCTTTTACCTTTCTGCGCTTCACACCTACAGTGGCACGACGACGAGAGCCGGCAACTCCCACCCCGCTAATTACCATTATCAGTGAAATGGTAGGGTTTGACTCATTAGTTCCATGTGCATTTAATTAGAGGCAAGCTGAAATTGGATTTAACTTATTACTTTTTCATGGATCACTTTCTTGTCATCACTTCAAATTGGATTGCAGCCCCAGGTAACTAATTATGCCAGCCGCAGGATCAGGAGTGGAGAAATAGGTAATTAGGAACAACACTGTCGGACCCTCGCTGATAGTCCACCAGCACCGAGGTGGGAGGAGGGGGAAATTGAAGCTCGTTTGTGGCGTTGCTCACAAGCCCGGCTGGTTAACTAGACCTCATTGCAAGAGATCCTAGGTAGGCATCCACCTCCTACAGGGGATTATGTGGCATTCAGCTGGGCTGAAGATGTTGTGTCAACATGGAGTCTTTGCTATCAGTGTAATGCCCAGATTATGCTTGTTTCCCGTCCAGGATTGTGCCTGAGATTGGCCCTCATTATTCATGTCACTGGTACAGTGTGAGGAATGGCCAGCAGCCAGCTGAAGCTCCCTGTGTGGACGCTGCATGAATGACATTGACTGGTTTCTGTCTGTAGTACGACTGCACCGATTCTAATGAGAAGACATGAATGACCAGTTTGAGGAGAGGCAGGTGGATAACGTGCGAAAGTAAAGATATTCTTCACACATGTATAGCTTTCACTTGTGATTCAGAGCAGCGGTAGTCTGCTTATAGAGAAGGGTAAAGGAAAATGATAACACCACTTTACTCACTATTGAGAGCTTTCATCTTTAAGTGAGCTTCTTTACAAAAGATTGGAAGCTAAAAGAATATCTCAATCCTTTGAGTTTCATTGTTTTTTCATATTTATTGTAATTATGTGATGGCCTTTTTGTTTTGAAATGAGAGGCACCACTCAGTATTCTCTGATAAATGTTGCATTGAACATTTCCGCGATGTCAAAGGTGCATCACTTGTTATTCTTCAGAAACAGAAAGACTACTGATAATGTTTTAAAACCATGCCAGCAGACTATTTTCTTATCTATACTATTACCAGTTGAAACCACAATCCACGCTTCTTACTTCTCCTTTTTCTTTTCTCTTCTTTTCTCTGTCTCTCCTTGTGTTTTTACACCATAGTGTACAGCCTCACAGAGGGCATCTCCAGGTCAAAAGATAATGTCTTTTCAGTTTACAGGATGAAAGCCTTTTAAGTTGTAGAGTGCCCCTCCGACGCCCCTCCTCCCCACGTTTGCTCTTCACATCCTTCATTTGTGGTCTGTTGGGGGGAAGCGTTATGTGACACAATCCAGGGGCCAAGCCTCTGTCTGACAGTACGGGGAGAAGCCGCCGGCTCTCTTTCTCTCTCCCTCTCCTACTGTTTTTGCAGTAGGCCCATGGCATTGTCCTGACACATGTATACCACAGCGCTCCAATCTGTAAGTCATTAGAGCACTAGGCCGAAGCCTGTCAGCTGGAGCTCAGCCAGTGCTGCAGGGCGATCTGAGGCAGCAATTCGAGGTGTTCCCGCAGACCGGTCGGCCCAAAGTGGTACGGCAGTGTGGTGGCCCACCGGCGAGGTGACGGTTAGCAGAAGTCTGGATTTATGTTCTGGGTTAGTTGTCCTGAAATCAAGATTAACTTTACACAAGGGAGACTTGGCCAAGACAGCTGGAGTGTTTTCATGTTCAGCCTAAATTCATTGGAAGAATTTTAGATGAGAAAAGAATACTCACAGGAGGAAAAACAGCGTAAGAGAAGAAGTGCTGAACATGGAGAGAGAGAAGGAGTGGTGGCACCCTCTCAAAACGTGTTGCCAAGCTTGCCAAGATTAGCCAGTCTATTAGAGTTCAAACCTCTGTTGGTTGATCAAGTTGATTATTTTGTGGATATAACTACAATTAACACAAGTGTTCATAGTTTGTCTCTTTTTTTCAAATTGTTCCAGCTAAAGTGTATCAGTACTTTCACGTTTACATTAAGAGTTAGATTAGACCAACTCTTCTGTCTGTATAGTAAATTTGTAGCAGCTTAGCTTAGCTTAGCTTACGTAACGTAAAGACTGATACAGGGGGGGAAATAAACTAGCTTGGAGTCTTGTTGTCGACAGGAAGTTGCAAGACAAACAAAAAAGACTCCAGGAAGTTAAACACACTGGGTTTTTGGCACCCTTAAACAGAATCTGGTTAGCTTTTTACCCCTGTTGCTAGCCTTAAACCGCCTTTTCATCTTACAATAGTGCCATAAAAAGGACTGACATTACACTAGCTTTGCTTTTTTCCTTATAAACCAAACAATGGCAGCATAATTCCGCACCAGTGTGTGATTTTGGATATCATGCCACCTTTCCGGTAGCAAAAGAGGCGTAACATGTAACACAACAGGGCATGTAACTGTGTGTGTCCCGTCTTTCCATCACACTTTTTTTGCTGTCTTTGCTTTTTTACCTTGAGCATATGTTGACGTGACTATTTTGGGGAAATGTCATTCAGAATAGCTGCCCTATCAGTCTGCGAAAGTAAAATCCTATAATTCATCAGGTCTGTGCGTGATCCTCAGAAGGAGTTCATCACTTTGTGTTTATAAAAAGTCTCAAGGTGATGCTGTAATGAACCCTCAGTTTGACGCGTGCATCGCTTTGAGGTGATGCGATCTGTCAGGAATGATCAACACCACGCAGAGGCCGGTGCTCGCGTGGAACCCCAGGATCAGTCCGTCTCTTTCGCTGCTTGTTTTCCTTGTCATATTGTAAAAATGTATTATGTGTATATGTATAGATTAGAACCAGGTTTGGGATAATCCTGTCAGAATGAAGTCATCTGTCCTAATTCCACAGCCGAGCAGAGACTGGGGGGGCTGCTGTGTTAGGAGCTCTCTCCCAGCCAAGACGATGACTGTCGAATTGACTCCAGTCACAGCGCTGGGAGCCACTTACCATTTTCAGGACCCTCTTTTCATTTCAGGCCTGATGTTTCCCTTCAAGCAGTGAACCCTCTCAACCCTCCACCCCACTCAGTCATCCACCCAGCTAACACACACACACACACACACACACACACCCTTAAATTTTGTTGTATCTTTGTGTCATCCTCTGGCACTATGTCTTGATGTCAAGCGTGTGTTGTTTGGAGTGATTCACACGCCCTTTGCTGAGGGGTGGAAGGATGGATGGATGCACAGTCGACCATAGCATTAATAAACACTAACAGCTATGCAAGGTGCAGTCAAGTCAGCATCAGCTCTCGATGCAGTTTGGGCGTCGTCACACAGTTTTGACAGCTCGGCAATTCTCTGATTCCATTTTCACTTTTTCTTGGGGCTAGGAAAGAGAAATACTGTCTCACTCAGACAGCACGAGAGAGATCCAGAGGCAGAAGGGCCTCCAGCCACATTAGGATATGATTTGGAGTTGTATTTTATGTTTGTGTTGGACACGGTTCTTAGCCTAGCCTTCCATACAGCTACAGCCAATCTGCAGAAAGCTTCAATCCAAAGTAACAATAGTTTGCCTTATTAGTTCAAAGAAATTAATATGAAGAGTGCTTATTTGTATCTGTTCAGTGTAAACTCAATGTGACATCACCCATTGGTTTTTAGACTACCATTTTTAAGTCCAGATTTTGGCATTACAGTTGTTGAGGTCTTGGTTTGTCGAGTCACAAGTGACTGTACAGGACAAGAAGGTGGAGCTGGAGATATCCCAATTGGATCTGGTTCCGGGCATTCTGTGGTAGCAATTAATCAGTCAAGCCTTAACCTCTATTTTACTCTAAATGGGATGATCATTTACAAAATGAAAATGATGCTGTGTTGAAGAGAACTCAAAACTAATGATTGAGACGAAACAGTCATTATTAAACTTTTTATTGAGGTAATAAATCAAGTGAGAATTAGGTTCATTTTCACATATGCTTTCATACAATCAGACTGCATTTGGCAACCAGTAGAAGATGGCCCCTGCAGGTTTAGAGCTCTTCATTTTAGGTTCACTTTTCAGAGCTCTGTCCATATTTTATAGTCAATGATCTATTACCTCCAGGAATGTTCCTGAGGACATTTATTGCTGAGTGTTGGAAACACGATGGACTTGCAAATAGTGTTTAATAACACCACAGAAAAGGTTAGCTAAACACTTAATCGCAGCGGTGCTGTAGGCTTGCTGTGTGTCCTACATTTAGAGTCTTCCTTAAAAAGTCATGACATGAGCCACCCACGGACAAACTTGCATGTACTTTGCTATAATGTGAAGATATTCATCCAATCTCCTGTATTTTTATATGCATATCAAACCTTGTAAATTACAATATGATATGATTTAAAGAAGATTCAGAGTTTTCGTGGCTTCAGATTTAGTGGTCGGGTTATTTTGTACCTCTACAGCCCGCACAGAAACAAGTATTATTGCTTATCAAAAATACAATTTCTGTACATTAATATAGTTTCTGATCTCAAATCAGAGATGAATCAATCACCAAACGAGATGAGGCAGAAAAATTCCCCCACCTCCTCATAATGTTGCTCAAACCCAAAAGTGTTCTTGTTTTGACTACGTGAAAAACCACACTAGACGTTATACGCTGGCTGGCATATCTCCTCAGGAAATTTTGCAAATACAGAGTTTACATGTGCTGACTAAACAATGTTCCTGAATACTGAAATTAAAAGTAAATAACCAAACCCATATAAAATAGACCTGGAGGAACACGGTGACTCAGCCGTGACTTACTGTAACTGCATTGTGCTTCAGGTGATAACCTCATTCACTCCAAAATGACAAATATGACCAAGTATCGGTGGGTTGCAGATGTTGAACGCTGAGTTCACTGTTGTGACATTTCTATGGAAATACACTTTATTTTAAAACACAGCACCATCAATCAATAAAAAACCCACAGTATAAAAACAATGAGGTGCTTTCACTTGAGTAAGGAACAAGGGAATGGAAAAATAAACAAAATATGAAATAATAGTTTGCAAACAAAAGATTCAGAGTTTACTTCATTGTCACTTTTGCCATATGTACAGAATGAACAGAAAATTGAAATGCTGCGTTAAAAACACGGAGCCACTGAAGAAGAAGAAAATAATTAACATATTTAAAAGTTAAGGGTTTGACAGGGACAATAACAAGACAATGAGGAAGGAAAGAAACTGCGACAATACCATTTAGAGTGCATAAGTTCAAAAGCTGGCGTGTTAAGCTTTGATGTAATTAAAGATACCTTTGTTTTTTCGTAGCGCTTGACTTCACAACAGAAATACAGAGGAAACGTTCCGCCGCTTCAAAAATATTTTTTTTCTGCTGTTGTTTTACTGCTACAGAAATGACACTGTGCAGGCTCTTTGTGGTCTCGATGCGAGTGAGTGGGTCTCTGAAGTCAGACTTTCTAAATTGCTATAAGTCTGAGTTTTTACCGTGGCTTGGGAAAAAGGCAGTTTATAAGTGTGTGTGATTTATGTCTGCGATGAAATGTGCCTCTTTCAACTTTGAGGGGACAGTGTTGAAATAATAGAACGAAATGATGGAAAAGATCACACATTATGGTGGTTTTGTTGTTCTAAAAGGTATATCTGTTGCCGTGGTGATATTATATAGAGCAGCTGTTATTTATATAGGTCCCACACCTGCCCTGCTGACTCCCACCATCAGTAAACAATGATTTACTTCACACCCACACAGGGAAACAGACTGTGTTTGTTTTCTCATGACAATGGTCCAGGTCACCGGAGTCTTTCAAGAAAAAGGACCGACTGTAGTTTTGTATTTTCCTCCGCTTCTCTCCTTCTCTCTCTGTAGTAGCAGTAAGACACTGGTTGGCATGCCGGTGCAGCTTATTCACTGGCTGCATTAGTGTTTTGGGAAGGCTTTGTAATTGGAGCCGAGCCGTTATCTTTAACAAAGAGCCAGGCGGAGCAGAGCCCGGGCCAGACCAGACGTTAACTCATACTTTCACTCTAACTCAAGCAGGAAATGGGAGTATTTTATAATGTCATCCACTCTGTCATGAACACAATCGCTCAGTACTCTCTGTAAACTATCACAGGGGACGCCGGTTCAAGGCTCGAGGATATTGATGTTTCCCTGTGCACAAGAAAGGGAAAAAAAAAATCTATATAGCGTGTGTATCACATCGACACATATGTGTAATTATTTTACATAGCACAGGCACAGAGGCAATGGATTACAAAGACAGTGTGTGAGAGGAGAAGCTTGAACTGTGCGTCTGCTAAATTTATCATGAGGCCTTTGGGAGCGTTGAAATGAGAACAGTGGCCTATTACTGCTAAGAAGGTGTTTTATTGAGAATACGCCGACATGCCACCCCAGGGAGAGTGCCGAGGGAGAAGAGTGTGGCCATAGCCTAAACCACTTTGTGCATGTGTGTGTTTGTGTGTGTGTGTGTGCGTGTGTGTGGAGTGCAGTTGTAACCACATGCCTGCACGTCACTGTCTTTTTGTGTGAGCCGTCTTGAGGGTGTCAGATAGAAAATAAAAGCGTCCTTTTCTCCCACTTAATTATTCACTCTGATATGTATTGGAATTGTCACTTTTGACACTTGAGGTGTCCCAGTCAATAATTTATATAGGTCAGGCCAGCTTAGCAGAGCTCATTGTTAGTTATTAGCAGATGAGAGCAGTGGCTTGTTATGCAGGCGCTCTGTTTATTTTACCAGTGTGTTTGCGGACTGGAATGCATCCCGTGAACATTCCTTCATCCTCGGCCAAGGGTTTATAGCTGTTGATATGAGCTGTGTTTTAGAGCTCTGTTATTCAGCCCTGTGTTTATTGTCATGATAATTAACAAAGTGAGGTGTTAATCTTGCCCCATGCCTTCTTCTAATTCTTTGTTAAGTGGGTTGTGCGAGTTAGAGAACCTGGTTTTATTACTTACTAGATCTGATTAACAACTCATTCCACTTATTTATGTTTTTATTTACTCTACAGGGAAATATAAGAAGCGCTAAATGCTGCTAAATGTACAAAAAAAGGAGGGTTTTTTTTTTAGTGTATGTTGACAGGAGTCAGGCTCTTCATCCTCTCCTGGTGACTTCAGCAGGCTCTCCAGTAGGTGGCAGAGTCCTGTTTCCCTCCCCTGTCTCTTCCCCTTACCGAGTGCACACGGGTGTTAAAGAGTGTGATGATATTATGACAGCTAATTGCTCTCATTGGGATGGAGTTGGATGGATTGCATGGTAGCTGGTGTAATGTTAGCTATTAATGTAAGTGGTTTTTCGGCTCGTCTCAGGCCAAATTGTAGGATAAGTGTTTAAAAACTGGGGAAAAAAAGAAGTTTATGCTGCCGTGGCTGATTTTATGACAAAAAACACACACACACACAACTAGTTGCGTGCTCCAGTGCTGCAGGAGCACACATTAACATAAGTGGAGGAAACAAAACAAACTGTTCTCATAAATACATTATTTTTAATGTAGAATAAAATGCATGTGTTATTGTCTCAGCCTGGGAAATCAGCAAAGGAAGAAAAAAAATCTAAATAACTCCAAAGAAATGTTTGTGCATTTGTTGTTTGAACATGTGAAATGAGTTGTGTCTTTGTTCCGGCACTGTAAACAATTCCATTTAGCAGAACAATAAAGGGGCTGATAGCGGGGGCCAGCTTTCTTTCTTTCCGCTGGATAGCTGTGTTTACTTATCTGTTGTTTAATTAAAGGGTCTCTTTTCTTTAGGCTCCCATTGTTTCAATAGCACGGCCGGAGTCCCAGCAGGGGTCAAAGGGTTAACAGCCGTCAACTGTGTCTTTTTTTTTTTTTTTTTTTTTTTAAAGGGGCCCTCACACAAAGGCACGGTTTCACCTGCAGCCCAGCCTGAGGCTCCCTATTGTGTGGCCCCATTTGAATTGATTATGTTTAGAGGGCTGCTTGTGATTGGTGGAGAAGGGCGTGGTTGATTGGATAGTTTTGTATCTTGTCAGCCAGGGAGCAACCTTGCGCGTGCAATCTGTCTGTATCCCGAGGAAGGTTGGAGACTCCACAGCACAGCACAGCAGCGCTCGTTCTCAGCCTCCCAGCCTGTGTGCCTCTACCTCTCCCTATCGCTCCCTCTCTCTCTCTCTCTCTCTCACTCTCTCTCTCTCTCCTTCCCTCTCCGCTCTGCTCTCCGCTCTGCTTCACTCCACACCGCGTGGCCCAGCACTCTGTTTACCCTGCCAGCTAAATGGAGTTTGTCAGGTTTGTCAATATGATTGATTTCTGTGATTTTGCCAGCTTTCTTGTGTAAAAAACTTGACAATTTAATTTGACCAGGGAAAAGGAGAAATGGAGGCTTTATTGTCTGTGTATCGTCGATGTTCTGTCATTGTAATTGGTTAATTTTGTCATGCAGTTTGTATGAGGGAAGCCAGTTATGTGGGATTTGCTCTGCCGTAGGGACGCTGACAGTTTACAGTCTTGTTCTGACAGGAGACACACAGTGAGCAGGTGTCATGTGCATTAGATGTACTCTATCAGAATGTTTGTACTTTATGGATTTGTAGCTTCTGTTTATTTGTGTTCTGTGCTGCTGATGGTTTTCAGATTT
Organism: Diplodus puntazzo; assembly: GCA_963678695.2. Taxonomy (NCBI): domain Eukaryota; kingdom Metazoa; phylum Chordata; class Actinopteri; order Spariformes; family Sparidae; genus Diplodus; species Diplodus puntazzo. The sequence continues at coordinate 28,986,888 of OZ023157.1, read as the reverse complement.
TCACTTTTAGATCGAGCAACAGTTTCTCTTGGGCTGCCTGTTTGTCAGTTAGTGTATTGTGTACGAAACCATTTACAACAAGTTCGTGACAGACAGTACATACTGTTTGTTTAGTTTTGTTTACCTTACTGATAGTGAGCTAACCAGTTAAGCAGGATCCGGTGCTTTACTGTATGCAGTCTGACTTATGGAAAGTTCTAGGATAAACAGGAGACAGGTTTGCCTTCTCTTTTACATTGTTGTTTCTCACAGGAAATTGTTTTATTTCTGCTTTGCTGTTTAGAATATTTCCATGGTGAGGCATTAAAAGTAATCTTTTTATTTTTTGTTTAGGTCACATTTGCTTTTTCCTGCTTGTGTATTTTGCGATGATTTGTTCCTGAGTTAATGAGTGCTGGTCAGACCTTGCCTGCTCTCAGGCTATGGCCTGGACTAATCCTCACTCTCCTCATGGTGTCACAGTGAATTAAGACAGGCTGGCACAGCTCTATATTTGACACCGTCACCACAAAACCACGTTAGAGACACGCTGTCACTCTAAATGTCATCGCTCATATCTTCCTGAAAAGTTGGAGTGTGTGTGAGCGTGTGTGAGCGTGTGTGTGCGTGTGTGTGTGTGTGTGTGTGTGTGTGTGTGTGTGTGTGTGTGTGTGTGTGTGTAGTTGCAACAAAGGGATTGCAGAGTTCATTTCGGAGGGAAAGTTGTGGTCATTTCTTCCATTTTTTCTGCTGTCAACTTTGAGTCCTGTTTGAAAGCTTTGAGGTTTTACACAGAAGACAGCTATTGACTTTCTGTTGTTTAATCATCAAGTATTTCATTACAAGCATTTTCAGTAATGCAACTACTTGTGAATCACTTTTTCAGAGTGTTTTTTTTCTTCTTCTCCTTTTGTCTGTTTGCACTCACCACTCAACCGAAACTTTTTCTGAGTGCAATGTTTCAGCACCCTTGCATCAGAGCTAAGAAAGTGTGTGCCTGATTGAAAGGAGAGATGGAGGAGAATATCAGATGGTTGAAGGAGGAGGTGAGCGAAGCCTAAACAGGGCAGCGTGCACCGTAATGCCGTGCAGCTGTGCCGAGGCTCGCAGTTTGGGAGAGCTGGAGTGCGAGCTGATTGGGTTGACAGTTTGTAATCAAAGTTGATTTATTGTTCATTAGTAGTGCATTAGCCCTTTCAGGCAGGGGCGTTATTTGTGCAGTGGCCTGTCAAGGCGAGGCGCTGCCAGCACCTGTCATTTCTAAACCATGACATAGGCAACCAGATATTAGCCGTGTACCCGGAGAGGGGGGCACAGAGGGTCGCCGCCAGAGCCTCGCAGCTCGCTCGCTGGGATATCCTTTACAGGGACGGTGTCTGCTTTGTACTGGAGCAGGCAGGCAAGACAGAGAGGAGAGACGGGGGAATAGTTTAGCAGTGATATAGTGAGCCACCAGCTGCTCGCTGCTGTTATTCCCGACTAAAACATGTTTTTACTTGAAAAAGGCTTTCCTTCATTTTTTTTTTTTTTTTTTTGGTGAGGGTCATTACTGCCCCGAGTGTGTGCGGCTCTGTTTCAGATAGGGAGATTAACTCTACACTTGAGATGCCATGTGTTTCAAAGGGTTGAGATGGGAGGATAATGATGAGATTACATGGTGTGGAGTGTTTTATGGCAGCAGGTCTTTTTCACCACTCGTCCCTGTCACGACCTATATATTTTTAAAACAATAAGGGATGTGATGGTATCGACATGTTGCACCTGGAAAATAAGCGTGGATTGTTAGGGTCGTGTTTGGACACAATCAAGTTTGACACATCCTGATTTTTAACCTCCCCGACTGCTGACACTGAATATCTTTTTCTCCATCATTTCATTAATTAGCTGTATACTTTATAATGAGTCAAATAACACAACAACATTAAGAGTGTCATGAAGCAACACAATTTGTGGCCTTCTTGTCTGCCGTCATGGAAACAGGGATTAGCTTTAGTGTTGCTGGTGTGCAGAGAATAGAAACAATCTGCTCGAGGATGTGTCAGCCATTGTCTTTTGACTACAGTTTCATTTGAAAGGGATTTTAGAGGCTGTGATCTTAATTAAATCTCAACCGACTCAAATAATGCATCTGAAGACGACGTGCATCGTTGCGTAACCGTGTAGAGCTAGTGGAGCAGAGATCACGGGTGTGCGGTTCACCCCCAAACAGTGCTCGTAAGACGTTTCCGGGAAAAGGTGAAATCAGTGAGCGGCGGTGTGTAAGATACCAGTTGTCACCTTGAGTTTGTGAGCCAGGTTTCAGGACTGAAATGCCTCGTGGCTGTGAAATACGTACTTGGAGGTGTGGCTTTAAAAGGTCAAAAAGAGTGACAGGACAGTGAGTCACATGTCAAAATGTAATGAAGCACTTTGCGGGAAACTGATTTATTATTTTATTTTTAAATATTTTGTGTTTTAGAAATGCTCACTTCTAAAAAAAAAGAAAAGCTAAAACAATTTACTGATTAAGTCTTATATTCTAATATTACCCAAATTAATAATGATGTCAGATAATAGTGATGAAGAAATCAACTGTTTTTTTATTATTTTTTATTTTTTTGCATCAGGAATACATTTTCTGAGACGGATATTACATTTGGAATACTCTACTCAAAGATGACGGTGATGCAAAGGATGGTGTGTGTGTGTGTGTGTCTCTGTACGTGTGTGTGTTGAGGTGGGTGCCCTGTGTGCTCTCCCCTCAGCAGTGGTCACCTGCCTCCAGTGTGGGAAACAGCGTCCAGCTCGCAGCTCAGCTGTTATTGTTGGGGTGAGAGCTCGCTCACTTCTGCGCGCAGTTTGTTTGTTTAAACCCGACACTGGGACCGACCCCGGCCCCAACCTGTTTGTTTGTAGTCGAAAAGTTAATTAAAATGCAATCTTAACTTTTGTTTTTACAGTTGCTGCAAATAATTTGAGCCCCCCCCCCCCCATCCCTTACACACCCCTGCACCCAATTTAGAGTGTGTCGTGTATGGTGAAGGGAGACAAAATGTGGCTGCGATTATCCTGTTTATTTGAGCTGTAAACATTTTTAAAGCAGCTTGATTGTGGATGACTAGGAAGGAATTAAGGAGGACTTGGAGGGATGGTCTGTTCTGTCCTGACTTTTCAATTTTCTTATTTCTTAGATTTATTATTTAACAATCTAGGGTCCCAAATTTGATGTTTTATACACACATTGTGTTTTGTAATTTTTTGATAGCTATAAATTAGTTGTTATTATTATTGTTATTATTATTATTATTGTTAGTAATATGAACATAATAATTATTATTATTAGGTGAAAATGTGAATATAGTGCGTCTATTTTTAAGAGGGGAATAAAAGCTCTCCACCTCAGAGATTTCAATCAACCTGAATGGGTAATATGGAATTAGTCTTTCCAGTCTTGTCGGCGACTAATTATGTTCACAGATCACTTAAGTACAATAGCTCCCGTGAAATCCTCATTTCGGCGACATTTTCATGCAGGAGATCACAGTGAGGATGGGAAGTAGTTTCCTTGCGCCACTGCAGGCCAAGGTAAAACAACAGCATCAAACGGACTAGACTTACTGATTTCTCCAGGGCTTGTTATTTCTCTCTTTTTTTTTCACTTCTCCATTCCATTTGATGCCCCCACAAAACAAGATGACCCCAGGGAGCACAAATGAAAATTTGATAATTCTCTTCTTTCTGTCTTTTTTTTTTTTTTTTTTCTCTTCTTGCTTTTTTCTTTGAGCCGAGCTGCACCTTTGCGGCCAGTGAAACGTCTGTGCCGGTCTCACCTCCTTGTCCCTCGTTTCTGTTCGTCTTAATTGCCTCAGTGCCGGGGAAAGGGGCTATCTCGCAGCCTCTTTCACCCCTACTCCTTTTCACCGGGCTTTGACCTCTGACATGTGATAGGAGGGGGTGCTCGGGGAGCGTCTTCATTAACTCTGAATCAGTTACTCTCCAACATTTTCATGTGTGCCGTTTGTGTTCCCTCATTAGATTATCATATTTTGCACCTTTTCTCCGGAGTAGTGATGCGCACACAGAAGCTTACTGCAGGTGTCCTGTCATGACAAATGTTTTAGATGCTATGCGTGTGTTTTGATGCATGATCAGAGGTGCAGGGAATTATGATATGAATAAACTGTCCCTATATTTAGCAGAAAGAATATTTGGACAATTGTTTAAAATATTTTTTTTCTTTCATTTTTTTATGTTTTGTTCTTTATTCCATATACATTTCTACACTGAGTATACAGTGCAAATATATTTACCCCATATTACCCCATATGGAAAACAGGTTTTTGCTCTTCATATACGGTGTTATGTGCCTGTATGTGCTTGTGACAGTTAACATGCCACAGTTTAGATTTCTGCGTGTACAAGTGTGTGTGTGTGTGTTTGAGTGTCTGTTTGAGTGTGCGTGTGTTTGGCCAGCAGGCCCGTGCTGGTACAGTATATTGCCTCGAGTCACTCTGCAGCTGTGTGAGAATGTTCCAGGTTTGAATGTTTATGTATGGGAGGCACCTGGAGAGCGCCACACCTTCGTGAAATTCATAAACGTCAGCTATTTCTGGCATCCTCAGAATGTCCTCTTTTTCACACCCTCATATTGGGAGAGTAGATTAGAGCTGGGCTCAGTGGATCCCTCCAGTTATTAGCCCAGTACGTCGCTCCTTTTAGACTATCTTTAGATGGCGATATATTTTTGTGGATCATCTGGAGTCATGATGTTATTCAGGAGATAAGGGAGTGCACCATATGGGAGTGCTCTAAATGGCGACTGGCGTCCTGTGTTTGCGTTAAATGGGCATGATACAGCGGCCAGGGCAATATTTTTCAGTTAAAGTGCTCCCTCCCGCCCTTCCTCTCAATAGGATCCAGTCTTAGGCAGATTTTCACTCCTTCAGCACAGGATTAAATGGTAGTAGTTACATTGATCAATAGGTTAAGAAGCATACAATCCCTCTTGCTGCTAATGACCTCAGTAGTAATGGGTAATAAAATGGGGGTCTGTAATAGCCTCTTGCTGGGGCTGTGCACAGAGGAAGCTGCTGTAGCTGTAGTTACTGTGAGCCAGACGCTCCTGACAAGGCGAAGTGTGAAAGCATGATGAGATATACACCCAAGGTGTAAAGAATTAAGACAGTTAAATTGAAGGAAATCTCAGCCTAATTTGTAATGAAATTGGCAGCTATTGAGAGCTGCTTAAGTGTGTAAAATCTCTGTGGTAACTTGGAGCTTGCTCTCCCTTTTTTCACATCACACTCTATATAACGTGGCATGACAAAATGATTATACATTTGAAAATAAGACTAAATTTACAGCTTTAACACGGTTGTAAAAAATAGAGCATGACAAGTATGGAGTAGATTTTTAATGCATGCTGTTAAAGTAAAGCTTCAAAAAAATGGGGGGGCATTATTATTTATCCGCGCGCGGGGGGTAAATGTCACGTTTGGACGGGAACTATATATCACATCACGCATGGCGCTTGCGTGTCAGCAAGACAGGGCTGCTTGGTTGACCTTCAAAATAGTTCATCAAAATTAGCGATGCCCAGAAAAAAAGGACTTCAGTGGATAATGACTGTGAAATTAGGAAATGGGAGGCCGGGGCTATGCAAATGACAGGACAAGTCATGTGCAAAAGTCAAGATGAACTGCATATTAAGACATAATACAGGGGGGAATTAATATTGCATTTTCCTCCGCGCGCTCCCTGCGCCTGGTGCTGGAGATGAGAAATGTGAAGTGTGTGTTAGTCCTGGGTGGGGCTGAACCTCCTTCAGTCTCTTGGGGGCTGGAGGAGCACAGCACAGTGTAGTCTGGCACTGCTCAATAAAGTTAACGGAGAGCATCAAAGCTGCTCTGTCCTATTTGACACCGCTGCCCTTTCCTCTTGCATTTGCAGTACAAGCTGTTCATTACGGCAGCGCTTTGTTTTTGTTTTATGCTACAGTGGGGACAATGAATAAGGTGATATGCATGCAGGGAGTGTGTCAAGAAAAGCCCCCTTAGTTACCGGACGAGGTTTTAAACAGCAAAATAACATTCAGAAATGCATGAAAAATTCAAAGGGTGTCATTAGCTGGAAGGCGGCCGCACAATTTGGGTAACCTTGGTGGAGACAGACTGTCACCAGGTATGTCCGCTCTATCAGCTGCTGACATCACATTTTAACACACACTTATGCACATACATACCTAATATATACATACACAAAAGAACAATCGCCGAAACATGTTCACCGCTGTGAAGACGCAGCACTATCAAGTGCATCTTAGTCGCCGTTTGTCATCCGAATGTCAAGAAAAGGAGCTTTTAATGGTACTGCACATCAGAGCAGTGAGTGGCAGCATCCAGACACACTCCGAGTCCCCTACGCCGCCGGAGCAATTAAGGCACCCTGACAACTGTGGGGGCTCCTTCAGTGTCACAACAAATCACTTGTTTTGAGGAGTCATGCACTCACACCTTTCTACTGGGAGTTAGTTAGAGGCCTGCGTGTTCTTCACCGTGGCTCCTCCTCCAGGCACTCCATATCTTCAACAATAATAGATCGCTGTTGACAGCGTCTCTAATGAAATCTTCTCACATGACATGTCGTGCGTGCGCGATGATGAGCCAACCACAGCGTTTTTTGTTTTTTTTTGGAGGCGATCTTTAACGTCCTCAGGTACGGCGCATTTGATATGTCGTGTAAACGGCGAGCTTGGAGGAGCAGATCGCATCCAATTGGTGTTGAGGGGGTCTGTGTGTGAGAGGGGAAGGTCGGAGGGTGGAGGCTGGGGTGGATATGCGGACGTTTACTCCACAGGCAAGATCCACGCCTGGCTGTCTTGTGTCCTTTAGCCCGCCTCAGTGTGGAGTGGTGTCAGAATGGTTAGAGGGGTTGAAGTGAGTGTGTGTTTGTGTGATTGTTGGAGGGCATGTGCTGCTTGTAATACATCGAGATGACATGTGAGATGTATTCCTAGAATCCGGTCAAAAGCAAGAGCTCATCCTGTATACATTATATAATATAAATTTTTTTTTATTTGTGGAGCTTTAAGTTTCTGTGGAAAATCATCAGGCTTTAGTTTTTTTCATATTCGATGAGAGTCTTTGCCTGTTGCATGCTGGGATAAGCTTTAGCATAGTCTCTTTTTATTTCCTGATTAAATTCTGAACCGCGTTAGTGGATTTTTCTGACATCCCTCTGCTTGTTCTGTGTGTCTGTGCAGGTTCCAGTTTCAGTGGCTATGATGACACCTCAAGTGATAACTCCACAGCAGATGCAGCAGATCCTTCAGCAGCAAGTCCTGAGCCCTCAGCAGCTCCAGGTTCTTCTCCAGCAGCAACAGGCCCTCATGTTACAGCAGGTAACGGACAGTCGTGTCAAGAGTCATTTTGTCGGGCGTGTTTTAAATGACGAGTGTCACAGTTTGGAGTAAAAGAAAAAACCCTCTCATGTACAGACAGCGTTTCACAAAGATAAATTCACTTTGAGCCGCTGCTCTTTTCTCTTTCTCCGAGCCTCAAAGACAACATTCCTCAAAGTATTGAAAATTCTCGCTAAACCCACTGCTGAGCCTTTATAACTGACAGTCACCTTCCTGTCTTTTTTGCAGCAGCAACTCCAAGAATTCTACAAGAAGCAGCAGGAACAGCTCCACCTCCAGCTTTTACAGCAGCAGCAGCAGCAGCAGCAGCATGCAGGCAGCAAGCAGAGTAAAGAGGTAGGCTGACATCACTCCAACCGCCTGCCATCACCAAAGCCGTCGGCCAGACAGAGCATGGAAGGCATGTGTGCTCCCTCCCTCAACCCCATCTGCTTCCAGACTGTGGTTAAAGCAGAAGAGGGGGGGGGGATCAAGTGCACTCATGCTTCTGATTAGCATGTCAGACTCGCTGGATAAATGGTAACAACTGACTGATACTGTGCTAAGAATACAGCATCTCTTTTTCTGGAAGCACATTAAATGTATAATATTTTATAGAGCCTGGGTGCATTGTTCTGGATGCTTCTTTTTTTTTTTTTCTCCAAGTAAACAAGTGTCCTATGCAACAAAGAGATGACCGCTCCTGTGAGCCTTGTGTAGGACATAATGAAAGGCAGAAGGGAGAAAGGCAGGAACACGAAGCACATAAATCTGAGAGGCTTTTCTCGGTAATTAACATGGAAATGGCAGAGGAAGAGAAGGCATGTAATTGTGAGATATCAGTGCAGAGAGCGCTCCCAGCTTTGTTGCCTGCGTGGAGTTTTTTTTTTTTTTCCTCCTCTCTCCTCTCCTCCATCTTTCTCTCTCCTTCTCTCCCTCCAGTACGGCAGGGCACGCTCATAGGCAGCAGCTTAATGGGTGTTAATGACTGGAGGATACAGGCACCGCTGTGGACAAAGCAAATTATTATTGTGCGGTCAGAAGAAGTTCAAAGACAATCTGGGAATTTTTTTTTTTTCTTCTCGCTCTTGTCCCCATTGAGTTCCATGTTTGGAGAGTAGAGGAAGCATAGAAAATTAAGCCCAATGTTAAAAGCAGAGAAGCACACACACACACACACACACACACATACACACACACATCCACCACGCATGCTCACGCACTCACGTCCGCGCGCTGTCGAAGCTCCCAACTTCAAAGTCGTAGCTCCCTAATTAATGAACTGCGGGCTTCAGTTTGGACAAGTTGTGGCGTGATGCTCCCATAAATCAACATGACAGCAGAGCTCCGCGGCCTCAGATAGGGCCTGTCACCAAGTCGCATCTGATGTAAACACAAGAGGAGCAAGAAAAGAGGGTGGGGGGGGAGGGGGAGGAGGAGGGATGGGGGGGCAAGGAGGTGCAATTGATCAGTTGAATGGAGCATGAGAATAAAAGAAAAAACAACTTTTGAAGCATATTATGTATGATCACAGGAAATGGATGCAGCCCTCGAGAGGCTCTCCCCCTCTGCCAATGCTTTCTCTCTCTCTCTCTCCCCCATCTCCCTCTCTCTTTCTCTCCCCCAACTCTCTCTTTCTCTCTATCCCCCATCTCTCTCTCCCCACCACCCTCTCTTTTTTTTGAGTCGCATTTCTCGCAGCCATCAAAAGACAGAATAAGAATTACGCAGTGACTCCCCTGTGGCTGCCAGACAATAACCCCCTGTTGTTGCTTTGTGCCTCTTTTATTTTAAAGACATCAAAATTTAGTTTTTCAAAGATCTTTAACTTTATATTTGAAGCTTGACAATAAAGGCCTGCCAGTGCCACTCTTTATCATTTGTCAGCGACTGTATTTTTCTCTCCCTCGTGCCACTTCTTGTTAACCTCTTATTTGGTCTATTGGGCCTCGGCTTTTTAATGTGTCTGCATGCTGCGAGCGCACAGGAGCTCCTGTCAGCTGATGGGACGGGAAGAAGAGAAAAAACTGAAGGGGAGAGTGTTAAATTCATTTGCAATACTCGATTTTTCTTTCTTCCTCTTTCCTTTTTTTTTCTCTGAAAAGCCACCCTCTATTTATTTAGCATTTTGATGAAAGACATTGTTCCCAGTGAACTCCCACCCCCGTAGCACTATTATCTTTGTCTCGGGCTGTCAGGGAGGAGCTGGAGAACAGAAAGCCACTCAAGAACATTAGGAACTTTTTAGCACACTGATGGAAAAAGAAGCAACCACCTTTCATAAATAGAACAGATCAGGGGAGATCACAGGCCACCTGCATCCTGAATTTCACTGAATCCTCTGTCACGTCTCTCTCTCGGCTCATTCTGGGTTAGATCACACATGAGCCTGTGAATGAATGTGGTTACTCCTCAATTATGACCCTCCGCTATTCACTGTCAACGCGCCGTCTTCCCCTGATTGATCCAATGAGACGACCCGGCTTGCTGTAATAGACCAGCGCTGCCCAGAGCTTTATTTTTAGTGAGCCAGTGCGGGAGCAGCAGGCGGGGGTGGGTGTGTGGGGATTGGGGGGGGGGGGGGGGGGGGGGAGGAAGGCCGCTAGACCCTTTTGACAAGCCGAACGGGGGTGGGCGGAGGGGACGCGTTTTATCTGGCTGTTTCAGAGCCGCCAGCGAGTGACCTGACAGCCACGTTGCACCGAGACCTTTTTTGTATGCACTCAATTGTGAGAAGTAAACAAAAGTGGTGTATCCTGTGTTTGGTAACAGGGTGCGGTGCACAGCTTGGCAGACCCTGTACTGCTTTTAGTGCCCCCTCCTCTCTTCCTCCCTACCCGCCTGACAACTGGCCTTGTGTACTCACAAACAGGCCCTGTATGCTGATGAGTCTCAGGCACATTTTATGTTTATCTCTTGATATTTCTTGTTGTTTGATTAGTAAGGATAGACATTTTTTGTAAGTTGTTGAGAGCAGGAGTTGACAAAAGTGTTAAAAGTCATCTCCCCGCTCCGTGCCCCCGTTATCTAAATAACATCTCTCATTTGTTTTGACCCGTAGGAGATTGGGGATATTAGATAATTTCCTTCTATTTATTATTCCAACTTTTTTTCTGCTTTCCACTTTCTTCTCAACTCTCATATCACTTTTTCATCCTATCGCAGTTCACACGTTTCACTCGGCAGAGCCAAAATCCCCCCCCCACAACCCCTAAATCAGTAAAGACACACCAGCTTTTCATTAAAAAACTTCTCGATGAAACAGCCGCCGCTCAGTTAGATCAACAAAACAGCGCACATCTCAGAGTGAGTCCACACTGTGCGATGGAACAAAGCTCCCTGCACCAGTCGGGGGGGAAGAGTGTATCCCTGAGCTCAGCGCCATGCCTGGGAGAGTTGTGAGAGTTGCTCGGGTGGTTATTAAGCACTTTGATTTAGTCACACGTTGTTTGCTGAATTATGAATGGCTGTAATTAAATTCCTGTGGCTCTTATTATGAATGATTAACTATGTTGTTTCATTGTTTGTCATTTGCCGCCCGACTCCTCGTTAATTAAGAGAGAGAGAGATGTATACTCTACCTGTCTTAAGTGGGCCCTGGCAAACCCACAGTAAAGGCGAAATTTATGAAAATCACAGTGTGCTTTTGTGCGTTAGCGCACGCAAAATCCATTAACTTTTTTTTTTTATGAATGAACTTGTTGTTCTAAAGTGAAGAGCTCTGAACTCTGTGGCCTTGGACCTCAAATGTGTTTTTCTTCAAACGCACTCCAGTAATGTACAAACCTGATATTCAGCTTTACATGTTTGCACTGGCTGTCATGCTTTTATATATGTGCATGTTTGCTGATGGTGTGCCTCTTTGTCTTTCCTTGTGTGTTTGTGTGTGTACCATTAGCAGCAGGTGTCAGCACAGCAGTTGGCCTTCCAGCAGCAGCTCCTGCAGGTCCAGCAGGTCCAGCAGCAGCATCTGCTCAACCTTCAGAGGCAGGGGCTGCTCACAATCCAGCCGGGACAGACCGGCCTGCCACTGCACTCCCTCACTCAGGGTCAGTACATGATATCACAGCACTGCACTGCAACTTTGTCAAATCTGCTGCCCATCAGTCCTCAGAAGCATTTGTGGTCACTAAACACTGCAAGAAAACGATCTCTGGAGATGATCCAACACCTCTTTTCACCTAAGATCCATGTGGAAGTGCTAGCAATGTGTTTGCTGATGTACAGTGAGGACTTAGTCTGCCGTTGAGTACATACTGAGTTATAAGACGGAAACAATGGAGATCAGGATTATACTATTACGTCTGCTTATTGATACATTGGTTGACCTTGGCCTTGTATTCTAAAATATTGGTCGGTTTAATTCTTCCGCTTGTTATTTCGGGAGTTGTCCCCTGAACATGTGCACAGCCTGTGAGTGTCTTTTTCTAATTGTAAATTGCTAAAATATCATATCAGAGAAAGTATTTCATTGAAGTGTAGGAGGATTTTAATCAACCATCTGTAAAAAGTACAGTGTCACCTGCTAACATACGATCGGAACATAAAATTGTTTTTATGCGAGCGAGCTTTCATTTGAAGAGTCACATGATCATCATGAAGATGGATGTTGTTTCACGGGCCTTTAATCTCCGACAGTTGCAGGAGAGAAAAAAAGAAGATATTTCTCGAACAAAGATGTTCCTGCTTATCAGAGATGGGGGGAAAAAAATGATTCTTAGATGCATCAGGATTCTCTCTTGAAAGATTACAGCATGTTTCGATGCAGAAAAGTCAATAATTGGACATTTAAAACCCAATTCAAACAATTTAGTAAACGCGGGCTGTGCATTGCTTACAGATGAACCAACTGGATGGTGAGACATTACGAACGTAAACATCTGTGTCTTGTTTCGGTTAATTTCGTTTCCAATTTCATTAGGCTACCTCTTGAGTTTTGGTGGGGATGGCTGAGCGTGAGTGAAGATAATGGACGTAAATGTGTCTGTTTATTTTAATCAGTTAAATGATCGCTTTCTATCCCTCAGAATCAAATCTAATTGTATCGAACTGAATCGGATGGGATCAAATTATGAGGCGTTTCCCATCCATACTCTGTATACTGATCTCAGGACAAACTGTAAGCAGCCACACTGTAAAACATCAATATTTCTACGAGTCTTCAAAGACCTAAACCTTTAATGAGAATACTCTATTTAAATCTCACAGCTTGTGTAGGTGTGTATCTCTGTATATTCAGAATGATTTGATTTGCTACTGGTATGTCTCTGCTCTACAATACCTGTACAAATACACTTAGTCAAGTACGTGACCACAAACTGTGCGTGGTTTCACTGATTCAGGACACACCTTCTGTAAACCTTTACTGCACCAATACAGTTTGATAGACTTTGTTTATTATCATGCTAGACTAGACTTGAGAAGTAAAGTATCCCTCTGCTCAGAGTTTAATATCGATGCTCTGTCCTTGAACTCTCTGTACTGTGTCTGTGATTGGCATCCTGGTGGCAGTCTCCTTCAGCCTGCAGAAAGACTGGATCTATTGTTCGTAAACTGCCAGTGAACTTGTCATTGTGAAACCGCCTGTTACTTGATAGGCAGTCAATACTTGTTGTTTGGCCAGGAAGTTTATTTCTTTATTTATTCTTTAATATTTTTGTTAAGGAGTGGTCACCCCGTGACAAAGACGCAGTCACACAAGGGTTTTTTAGAACATGACACAGACTATTCATTCCCGGCAAAGACAAACAGTTTTGAAATAACAAGATAAGGGCGATAAAAACGGGAGGGTTCGGGGGGTGCTTAGGTAATAGGCAAACACAAACACGGTTTGTACAGTGGTGTTATTGTTTGGACTGGGTATGGAATCACTCATCCACTTGCAGACGATTGCCATGGGCACAGGCGTGGAGCGCCTCTGCGTTGTGAGTGTGCTCTGCTGAATTGCTCTGTGTCAGATGTCTGGCAAACACACACACCCCTTGTGTAAAGCATTATGTGGGTGATATGACTAGGTGCTGTACTGCTGATGGATTTCACAACAGTCTTAGAACATCCTGTTTATACTGAGCCGTCATCAAATACCTCCAAGGCACCTCAACTTATCAAGAAAGTCCTGTACACTTTACTGGAAGTCAGAACTGTGTGGTTAAAACATTTAAATTATTACTTGTGTTACCTATCAAGATCCATGGATCACGTCATGTTTCTTCCTAAGTTGTTTCAACAAAGGACTAATACAGTGGAATACAAATACTATTTAATTATTGCCAAAAATTAGAATTATTAATCTGATAAATATGTCCCATTAATCTGTCCAAACAACATACATTTCATCATCTCCAGAATTCTACTTCTTCTGGATTCTGTACACCTCTATGACAGTAAACTGAATAACTCTGGGTTGTGGACAAAACAACACATTTGAGGACTTGAGAATAATCATTAGTTTCTGCATCACCACATCCAATAAGGTACCAGATGCAATGAAATTAGAAAGGAAATATTTTTAGTTCAGAAAATGACTCAAAGAATTGTGAAGTCTAAAAAGTAAAAAAAAAATCTTGACAATGATTATATAAATTTGTATTGAGTAGTGTATTGAATTAAGTTGCAAAACTCCAACCTGAAGGGATCGTTTCTTGAACGTGTTGTGAAAGTGATTCATAAGCATCAATATGAGGAAGTGAGTCTCTCCCTGTACAATCAGTGTTTTGTTTCAGTTTGTCACAACCAGTCCAACCTGGTTCTTTTTTGCCCTAATGTTAACTGTGCTGCCTCCGACAGCTGTTACAACACTTAGGCCAGTGCTTCAGGCCCCCGGTTTGTCTTCCTATTCTACACATTTTCTGCTTGACTGTTTGAAGTTATTGATGACCTTTCTGTTTTCCACATCACTAAACTCTTTCATGCATCAGCGGGCCAGGCCTATGGTGCTCAGATCTAATCTGCAATATTCAGCTAGCAGTTAGCACACTGCGTCGGAAGTGATGAGTTGATCTGCTCTGTTTGGGTCGCGCTGATTACGGATTCAAACTTGGGGGCAGTAAATCGACATGACTTTTTAACTGATGCCTTTTATTTCTTTCATTTCAAAATGTAGATATCAATGTAATTATATATATTAAAAAAAAAGAAAACAGGCCCTGTTATCACATGCAATTCACTGTATCCTTTTTGCACGCGCTGAGGAACAAAAGGTCTTCAAATAATAGGTCACTGTAACAGAGTAATTAAGGAATAGTAGGTGTGCAATCTGTGCCCTGTGATGGAGTTTACAGCTCAGTCTCCTGCTAAGTTAAATTGTCGCCTGAGACAGATTCATCACTGTCATTTTTCTGCCAAAGCAGTGGACTAAAGGAATGCATTTGAATTAGCTTTTCAAAAATATGATAGCACTAATTAAGTCTAAACTTGTAGATAGACGTTTTGAGTGAAAAACAATTGCCGGCATTATCTGGAGCATAATTTGTTTCTCTTGTCGTAAATTCTTTTGACATTAATGTTCAAAGTGTTGGAAGCGGCCAGACGGTATCTGTTATAAATTACAACAATGTGTTTGGGGAGGATATAACTCTCATAAATATAAATTTGATTCACCACCCCTCCTCCCCCCCCTCCTCACAAAAAGCCTGTCCTCTTGACCTGATAAGTGAGTCAGTGGTTGCTCCGGCTCAAGTTGCTCAGGTGTGTGTGTATGAATGTTTATGCACGTTTATGCACATGTGTGGCTGCGTGTGTGTGTGTGTCACAGCGGTGGGCAGTGTTTTTTGCACATCCTGCCCAAAACGGCCGAGGTTGCTCTGCAAGAGAGTGAGTTCTTGTAGCTGCACAACATCATTTAAGCTGTCTGGGAGAGGCCAGTGGGACAGTGACAAGACAAATTTGTCGGTAATATGAAAGCAAAGAATGTGGCGAGCCATGAAGTGCTCACAGAGCAGCAGCACATCAGGGACAGCGGCGGGTAATGCGGCTGACCTGTCAGTGATTGATACATCCAGCAGTGGGCTACTGGTAATAGTTCCTGCAGCATTAGGACAGGACATATTTCAGGCCTAAGGGGTGCATATCAGCAGGCCAGTGATTACGGCAACATAAACAGGGGTGCAGTAAAGGTCCCAGCCTGACGGAACAATAAACTAATAGCGATGTCACTGTCCCCCCATGGCACCGGCACTGTGTGTGAGAAGTAACAGCTCGGTTTAAAGAGCCCGGAGCACCGGGGGCCATTTTTTATTTGGGGGATGATGGCCTGCAACTGATGTCATTATGAACCTTAAATCAACTTTCTGCTTGCTTGAACATGGTCACCTGGGTACAGGGGGACAAGGACAGGAAAAGGTTGAAGAGCTCGGCCTGTCTCGGTGCCAGAGCTACCTGCAGAGGTAAAATTGAGTTGGGAGGCCGGTGATCAATCAAGTGTCCCAACAACATACATTTTTTAGAGTGCTTGTCCGTATTTCCCAGTCGTAATGAGTGAAATAGTTGTGTTGAAAAATGGAAAGAGGAAAGATAAACCAATCCGCCATTTAAAGGATGGACAAACCGGGGGACCCGAGGAGGAGGATTTACAGATCAATGTCATTATGTGTCCCACAGTAATCAGATGGAGAGAAACTCAATGCATTTTCTCCAAACACAAGCCTCTGAGACATTTGTGTAATGATATTTTATTGTCATTTATGTGGAATCATGAGCCATAGCTGTTGTGGAGTCTGAAGAGGTTAGGGTTAGATAGGTGTACCGAGATGGAAGGGGCGAACAGAGAGCAATAAAACTAGGGACCAGATCCAGAAAGAGACAGCCCGGTCCCACTCCGTTAGCTCTCTCATCAGACCGCTCTATCCGCTGCGGTTTCATCTGAGTAAACAGTGGTGTCGGGGTCACCAGGACTGCTGGGTAATTGAGCCAGTGTGGGCCGCCCTGTCAAGCACATCGGCTAAAAATACATCGCCCACTGTCACCGGGCACCAAGTGGGGGGAAAATGATTGTTCCCGCTGTCGGAGCGCAGGACACTCGCATCACCAGTGACCTTCCGCTTCCAAACCAGAAAAAAAGGAAACGAGAAAGACTTTGGGCTCCAAAGTCTCCCATCAAAACAACAATGGATCCTTTGATAATGCAACTGGAAATCAGCAAGCAGTGGATTAGCATGCTGTAACACCGAGCCCAATATTAAGCATGTTTAGCCTGTCATGGACGTGCACTTCGATTAGGGCACATCAAGGCACTGAAGAGAATAAGGGAGAATACAGGCAGGCAGAATGGAGCGAGGCTGTTGAAATATTCGAATGAGGAAAGACGCTCCTTGGAACGTGGAAAGGTTATTGATTTGTCCTGTAATCATTTCCTGCTCTTTGATATGCAAACGATCTAGTGTGAATTTACAGCAATCCTATCAGACTCATTTCACAGTTCTTAGCCCCTGCGTCTCTCTGGAGTCCTCCGCCTCATTAGGCCAATGTTCTCCATTACCAGCATAATTAAAATCTTTAGTAGCTTATCAAATTAAAAATATTTTTGCTGATCGTATTGAGATCTTCACCTCACAGTTATTTTCCACAACAGGAATAAATTAAGACTAAGCATTTTGCACACAATGTGGTACAATCTGCTGCTTGAAAGGAGCACTTCTGGTATCTATAGAGCTGCTGATGAGAAACGGGGAGGGAGGGGGAATCCGGAGAATATAAACCCGAGTAGATAAGCATGTGCAAATCATCTTTCATTTGCCTGTGCTCATTTTGAGAATGGATTTAATTAATTGTAATGTTAAACGAGTGGTCTTGCCCATTTGCTCTGTGGTTAAATTCACCACATATCCGAGGGCTCCTTTCACCATACTTAAAACATGTGGCTTATTTAAGCTCGGATTTGAATAGCCAATACAAATCCACATGTATGAGCTCTTTCAGCATGCTATTAAGAAGAGGGTTACCCAGATGTTTTCAATGAAAATACAAACAGATTCTGCATCCGCGAGGCTTAATCTTATTTAACGCATCGGCTTAATTCTCATTTCGTGTCAAATGAAAGCAGACCTCTCCGACACAGAAACACAAACACCATAGATGGACACATGTATTGTGCCCCAACAAAGGCTCTCTTCTCTCAGACGTGGAAAGTGGGGTGCACACAAACACGGCATTATCCTTTTTTGCGTCCCGACTCTGGCCCGTGTGTGTCGGGATCGCTGTCACTCACAGGCGGAAAGAAGCACACACACGCAGTCCACAGACGTGTTTCCAGCACACTGAAAAATGTCTTCTGTCTTCAAGGGATTCTTTTTTTTTTTTTCAAAGGGCTGTGTGAGCTGCAGTGTGCTTGACTTGTTAAATGAGGTTTAAGTCTTCTGTGTCAATTGGAGGCGGTGCAGAGCTCTAAGTATTTTGCACATTAATGCGCTTTTGAGAATATTACCCCAGGGTCCTGTTTCTCAAGGAGGCAGGGGTGGGATGTTTTCGAGTGCTGCTATTGTAAACTTTTTGTTGTGCATGTTCCTGCACATCTCTGTTGTTTGAGAGAAAAATGATGGTGATTATTCAGATTTCATGCCTTGTCTGGATGTTAATTATTTACTCTGGGCATGAAATTTGCGTGAATGCCAGGGATTTGTGTATACAAACACGCTTCAGATCACAGGAAAAATGGGAGGGAGAGAAGGAGGTGGCAGGGGGAGAGAGAGGGAGAGAGAGGGAGGGATGCGCGAGCTCTCAGTGCATTACCCTGTAGTGGAATATTTTCTAATTAATACTCGGCTTTGTTTACAGACGCTTTGATTTAATTAAGTGATGAAGAGGAGAGTTGGATTAGCTGTTAATTGATTTAATTATCCAATTTGTTTGTCTCAGGCATGATTCCAGCAGAGCTGCAGCAACTGTGGAAGGAGGTGACAAACGCTCACGTGAAGGAGGAGCACAACAACAGCAGCAGCAACAACAACGGCCACCGGGGCCTCGACCTGTCGTCCCCGGCACTGCCAAAGAACCCACTCCACAACCAGCATGCCTCCACCAATGGCCAGTACATGAGCCACAAGAGAGAAGCGTGAGTCTTTAACATATTCCATGTTTTCTTTTATTTGCATGTGTCTTCCTTACACTTTACAGCCGGTAATTAAAGTGATCTTCACTGTCGTCCTCGTGCCAAGCAAACACGCAGCCCGTGCTCCATATTATAATGATCTAAAATAACAATTTCTCACAGGGCCTCGGTTGATGGACACATCCCCATAGGGTTTGCATTGAGATTACTATTAATTTCTAGTTTGTAAGTATTATTTCCATTAAGGTCACTCTTTTGTGTGCCTGTGTGCGCCTGGGGATTTCATAGAAACACCTGGGAGGAATACAGGGATTTGGAGAAATGTGCACAATACCGTTAATGAGGGGGTTCAGGATATTGACCCCCCCTCCTGCTATTGTTTGAGTTGCAGCTGTGACTTGAGTTCCTTGAAAACATCACCGGACACCAGTGTCTTTTCAGAAAATGAAAAACACTTCCTTGTGTACTTGGCACATGTAGAATCAACACGATCATCACCTGTCAGCTCAGGAACAAAAAAAACAAAACAAGACTTACAAGCTATTATGCACCAGAACAAACAAACCCTGGGCGTATCATATTTTCAAAACCACGATGCATCAGCCCTCTCTGAACGTCGTGTCTGCGTCTTTAAGGAAGGAATTAATTTGGCATCTTACACATTTGCTTGTTTTCTTGCACCAAAGCCTGATCTTTGAACTGCTAGTGAGGAGCCTCCAGGCACCATGAGCTCACTGCATAACATCTGACTTGTGTTTCAGTGATCAAAACGTACTCGTCATTATGAAAGCAATGCAGATGAAAACATGTTTAGCAGAGTAAACCAGCAGGCCTTTGGAGGTGAAGAGAGGGGGGGTTGTAGAGAGGATCTGAGTGACTTCAAGAGGCATGATACTATGATTCATTGATGCAGAGATACAAACGGGAAGAGCTTATTACCAAAGAAGCCGAGGTTTTAAACAGATTCATATTACCTGCACAGACTTATCCTCTTTACTGTGTTTCAAAGTTATCTTCAAGCGCAGACACTGGAGGAAAATAAAATAAGAAACAGGCGATCGCTGCTCCCACAGTTTGACAGTTTCCACAGGCTTCCAGTCCTTCATCCAGTGTCTGGCTGAATGTCTGGTTTTTGTGCAGCTGAAGACAAATCGCAGGGGAGGATATTGACTCGCTCACTCCATCACATATTGTCGCGAGCGAGCAAACAAGGTGAGCATCGATGGCAGGAAAAGGCAAGAACCAGCCTGAGCTGAGGGCTCCATGAAACATCGGAGAAGACATAACACGAGAGCTGGCAGCCCCCTCCGCCTCGCACTGACTGTCAGAGATTAAAGAAGATGTCAACAGCAGTTTAACACAAGCTTAAGTGAAGAAGGCAGTCTCAGTCTGAATATTCTGGCTGTATCTTAGATCTGTCAGAAATCCAAGCAGGTGATTCTCATCCAGCCCATCTGCCCGAGGATTACCTACGCTCAGTTTGGAATGAACGATACAAAGTGAACACAAAACATCCCTTATTAAATGCTGAATGATGCTAATTTAGATCCACACAAGCAATAATCCTTTCTTGTGTTAATTTTGGAACACTTGAATCAGGCAAATATCAAGAGCATTGTTCCTCTCTTTTGATGATGCAGACTCAATTCTAATCAGACTCCATGGGAAGAAAAATGAAATATTATTAAGTATGATTATTCTAAGCAAGGCTCTGAGAAAACGTCTGTGTTATAATCCAGGGATTTGAATAATCAGGTTGAAGATAATGGGCTGGGCCGGCCCGGGCGTAAATAGAGAGCATCCACTCATCCTCCCAGCGCTGAACTTAATGAACTTTTAATTGATGCGGTTTTGCAAGTCCTTTTGTCATGCAACAGAAACAAGCCTCTCTGCTGATGGGCCTGTTTTCCCGACTGGCTTCAGATTGGTTTACAGCAGGCCCTAAGTACCATGTAGTTAGTTTCATGTGTCATATAAAATCTGCCCAGGCACAACGACGCCTGCAACTAAAACCTTAAGTGCATCCACAGGAATCACTCACCGGCTTTGCACTTCCGTCTTAAGGAAGGAGGAGAAATTCAATCACTGCCGGCTTGACACACCGAAGACGGGGCACGTGTTCCTGCTCTTACTTGTCTCAAAGAACACTCTGGCACAAGGCAGGCTGGGATTTCTGAATAACATGCCCAATATGACCAGGACCTGAGTCACTCAATCTGTCAGCGCGTGTTGTTTCCCAGCCCCACAAACTGTGATGCATAGATGGAGATATACCCCTGTGAGCCAGGTCATCTTTATTCAATGATTTGCTTATTTAAATGAAAAGTGCCTGATCTGTATCTGACACAAATTCCCAATACAGTGCTGCATCAGCTTTGTAAAGGGGGAGCATCCTCACAAAGCGCTTGGCCCACTTTACTTCCCAACAACCATCAGTAACCACAGCTCGGGGACTGTAACGCAGCAATCTGTAAAGGAGATAAATTATCAGATTTGGCACAGCACTCCCATCTCTCTCGCCTTTCATTTGTCTTACACCAGGAAAAAAAAATATGACAATTAAATCATTAAGGGAAAAGCATGCAGTGGCGCAGCGAAGAAGGGAGGAAAGGATCCAGTGTCGGGCGGAGAGAGTTAAACAGAGGAGGGTATGGATGGAGGATTGAGGGGGAGGACACATGGGAATAGGCTAACATTAGCACCAGTGGTGAGGGAGAGTGTTGTGACTGGCTTCACACACTGCGGCCAGACTCTGACCTAGCATGACGGACATCAATCTTTCCACTGCTGATAGATTGAGTCCATCAGCGTAGGACGCCATAGATCATGACTTGTTTATGGCCCGAGCATCTCATCAAAAGAAGCGAGCTAGAAAACAACTGGCAAGCAGCTGTCAGAGTCGTATATGTGCGCAGCTCCTCCTGTCTGTCCACATGTAAACATGGTGCAACACCTGGAAGGTGCGCACACTCTCTGTCCGGGTCTGTAGGCGCTTTAATGTTCCCTCTCCTCCAAAGGGAGCTGATGACATGCTTTTTCTCATCGCTGTTACAAGATCATTAGAGTGTTCTTCCCGCGGGCTGCCTGACAATAATAACACCCTGACAGACCTGTCATGGGTGCAAGTCAAATTTAACGCAACACAGGGAACTGCAAAGCGGTCCCCCCCCCCCCCCCCCCCCTTTCCTTCAACATGTTCTCAAATGGGAGAAAACCCCATGAATCCTACACTCTTCTCCTATTACACTAATGTAGCTCATTTGGTGTAAATTCTGTCATTTACTACTGTTTAGCCATCCAGCGTTTAAAAGGGCTCTTCTGCCGCCAGCCCCTCACAGCACTCTGTGCTCACTGATTCCCAGCGCACTCCACATTTCAATATCTTATTAATACAGAATTAACCAACAAGCCTGCTCGCAAAAGAATTAAAAAAGGATCTCTTTAAATTAAAAACCAGCGTTACCTTCACCAGTCCACACACACATTTCCTTGTTAAAAACTCATTATAATAGGTCTTCCTCCATCTATTTATTAGCTGTATCAAAACAGAGGTCTTAATGTGAATGCATAATTCATAATTGAATAAAAAAAATTCAGACTTTTGAAAGAGGGAGGGAAAAAAAGCTGCTAACCACATTCATGAATGCTTGACTGCTTCCTAATTGCAATGCAATTATCACATGTTATGAACAATGTGAACTCTTAAGCAAGTAATTATAACACAAGGAAACCTGTGACGACCTTTAAAATTTCCTACTTGAGGTACAGCTTTACTAACATCGATACAAATGAGATTTTAATCTGAACATCGCCTTGTTTAATCCTGCAAAATTGGCACGCAGTGGTTAGATTACTTTCTTTTTTATTCATTCAAATTTACAGATTTTTTTTTTTAATCGCAGCAGATTGACGACTGGCTCAGCAATGCAAGACGTTATTTTCCAGTATTTATTTTTCCTCTCTATCATTAAAGACGTCCCCTGAAGTGGCAGCATTAGGCATTATCTCTTATTTAATATATGTATATGTATATGAATGAGATTGTGGTGCTCGGAGTTATTCCCACATGGCAACACAACAGTTTACAGTGGTGTAATGAATCTCCCTATCTGACTCTTGTCTTGGAGAGCGGTGCTCAGACTGGAGAAGCAGCAGCGTTGTGCTCACAAGCCACCAGAAGCACAGGTGGTAGCGATATAGGCCAGTCCCCCAGGCTCTTGTTGCTGAAAGTTGTGTGTCTTGTATAGTGCCTGTGTCCATATGGCTGCCTGTCTCGCTCTCTTAGCAGACGCTGCCTCCACACAGGCCCCTCTCTCTCTCTCTCTCTCTCTCTCAGCGCTCATTGTGGTTAGCTGTGCTTCCACACCTCTCGCCATATGGAAGATGTTGTAAAGTTTGTTTTCAGGGATGTTCCAGCTATTTAGACTGATTGTACGGAGCCATACGCTCCCAGTAGATGCGTGCTTGTCAGCCCCCCAGCGACATGGATTGGTCAGTATATAAATCGGTGCCAGGCAGGGATGTTTACAGTTTGTGCACGCCGTGAAAATGCCTGATGCTTTTTTGAGGTTTCCCGTTGTGGTGCACGCCCCTCCAGGTGGGCCCTGGGATACGATGCAGCGATTGAGGGAGCCCCCTAGCAGTTCTGATCAAAGTGAACTGCAGCATGGCTCAGTGATACTAAATAATTACATATTGATCTGGTTGAGCTTTCACACCGTGAGTCCCCTCTTTTAAGAGCAGAGCAAGCAGAGATCACGCAGGTACACTGATTTCACACAGACTGAGGATGACATTCTCACGTGGAAAACATCATACAGTGCACACAGGGAGGCGTGAACCAGCTTAAAACCATCTCTTGTCATGTTAGATGACCTCAGGTCGGTAACTGTGTTTTTGTTGCAGAAAACCTGAAAATCATTATTTTATTAAATAAGGCCACAACTTATGATTACTGTCACGATTAACTGAATAAGCGTTTGATGAATAAAGTGTAAAAAAAATGTGGAAAATGTGATGATGAGAGATGAGAAAAATGGAGACGAGATATATCTCATCTGTGATGTCATTGGTTGATTACAAGGGATCAGATGATGGTGACTGGTGAGGTGATGGAGGGTTTAATATGACAGAAAGGTGAAAGTGACGAGATGAGTGTTTTCATTATTGATTCATCTGTGGATTATTTTCAGTTTTCAGTTTTAATGGTTTTGTCTAAGAAATGTGGAAAAACCTGTGAAATGTGCTTATCAAAAAATTCCCAGAGCACAAATCGATGTCTCCAGATTAACACCCATTGTCCACCCAAAAGTCCAAAACCCAAAGACTCTTCATTTACTGTCAGTCAGTAACTGGTTCACGTTTTTGGCTTATTATTATTATTATTATTATTATTATTATTATTATTATTATTATTATTATTATTTCCAGCCGACTGATCATGCAGCTTTATCATTAATAACCGTGTCTCTCTCTGTCTCTTTTAGATCCACGTTAGAAGAGCCTTCGCACCAAAGTCACCCTCTATACGGTCATGGCGTCTGCAAGTGGCCTGGATGTGAGGCGGTGTTCGATGATTTCCATTCATTCCTCAAGTAAGTGAAAGTCCTGATCGGTGCAGAGGTGTGTCCCTATCGCAGTTTGTTTGTCCTCTCTCTGGGTCGATTACACGTCTGGTGACCCACAGCGACTCAGAGGCACTACAGGTGCAGCTGGTTGTTATTCCTGAGTGTGGGTGCCTGGGCTGGCACTCGCTTGACAAGGGTACTGTGGCGGGGTCTCCTTCTGAGAATGGCATGGGCCTCTAATTCCTGTGATAAGTGCAGTTCCCATGGTGACAGGGGTCGTTTTTCCCAAACAAACAACGGTAGGATGTTTATCTGTGGCAGCCCGCACTTAGGGGCGCTCTGCATGTTTGCCCTTGTCACTGGACTGTGTGTCTTGTCTTTTTCTCAGTGGTTTGTTTGCCTTTCCCTCTCCTTTCTCATTCTTTATTTTGCTTGTTTTCTGGTTTACAGAAGGCCAACACCTCAGCACTATTCAAATGAATCATGCTCTAGGTACTAAGTCAGTATCACCTGCTGTGCGGCATCTTCCTAGTGTGAACTATGTAACAGGTTTGACCCTGTCCAGCCTGACACAGGCCTTTGTTGTGCGCCATGTCTCTCCGCCTGAGTCAGGCCCCTGGTTTACTAATCAGCCCTGTGTGCAGTGCGCTCTGGGTAATCCAACACATAACAGCGCCATGGTTACGGAGAGGATGAAAACATCTGCATTGTGGCAGCAGATCAATGGCTCACTGTCACCCAGGATTAGTCGCACTTTAAACAAGATATGACACAATTCCATTATCCTAAAACAAGCACTCAGCGAACACACGGTTTCCTTGCAGGAGCACGGAGAGAAAGGTGCTGCAGAGGGACGCCTCTCAGACGGCTCCAAGTTTTCACTGTCTTTGTCAACATTTTGAATCCTTTACCGAAATCCACTCGGAGCAGTTTGCTTTAGAACTGCTCAACAGTACAGTTTCTGTTCAAGAAGAGGAGAAAAAAAAAAAAAAAAAAAAAAAAACGAAAGTTGTGTGTCCTTATTTTCATTCAATAAACATCCTGTGACACGTAGTTATTAAACCACGTCTTGCACACACACACGTTCACACATTAGACGCACATATTTCAGCTTTGGGAGTGCCCCTTAAATCCATCACTATTTATTGTATTCTGACATTGCCTCACCCTTTGTTTATAGAAGAGAGGGGGAATTAAACTCAGTGTGCCCGGTGGAGCTCTGCCTTCAAAAGTCACTAAGTGCACTCTGCTCTGTTTTTACAAGTGTTTTTATCATGGCAACATCTTGTTTACTTTAGTTGCCTGCTCAAACTGCTTGGAACATGTTAAGAAAACATTTGGGGAGAGTCTCCACAAAGCCGCCTTTGTTTAACAGCAGGCAAGAGTGCGAGCAGCTCACCAAGGTGTTAACTCTCAAACCCCTAAGCACTTCCACATGAATCCCAGCAACTGATACCGTGAGCCTCCGAAAACAATCACAAATAAAAATAAAGAATAAGTTAGAATCCTCTCTTGAAAGTCTCCAAAGGTTGGGAGAAATGTTGAAAATATAAGTGAAGAGATGTGTGTGTGTGTGTGTGTGTGTGTGTGTGTAGTCAGCAGAACACAGTGTACTGTATACCAGAGAGAAAAGAAAGGTGAGGAGGACTCTAACGTCAACCAGATTTCAGCTCCGCATGCCAACAGTAACAACTAACACAGGACTGAAATGTTGTTTTAAACTGTGTGTATTTATTCTATCTTTTAAAGAAAACATTACATACCTACACGCACTATCTTGATAAATACAAAGCAGCGAATGCCTGTTCCTGTTTTCTGGGTTCAGCACACAGATGGGTGGGGCCCGGGTTCATATAGGAGCCCGGTGCTTTTACGGGGGTCAGGACCCGTCTCTTCAGTGTCCAGTCAGAGGTCAGAGCCAGTGAAACACTGCAGTGCCCTCTAGTGCCACACTGTCTGTCTGCTGGAACCACCGACACTCCTCTCACACCTCAACGCCACAAAGTAATTGTTTTGTGCAGCTCTGTGCCGCTGCAGACCGCATGGAAAAACACAAAAAGGCCAAGCATGAAATAATGTTAGTTAACATGAATATTTTGTTGAGAGGCTTTACGGTGGGGTAAAAATCACATTGTTATTATTTTTGACAGATATTATGAGGTGGGAATAATCATTTTTTCGCTTGAAAGACAATCAGTGAAAATCCGTGAAAGAAAACCGTTATGATCATGATGAAACAAACCTGTTTTCTCACATGGAGAACGGGATTTGCATCTCTGCAACACTACACGTCATTTAAATTTGGTTTTGTCACATTTATCAAAAAAAAAAAAAAATGCAGTTTCTGCGATTTGGATATCACACTTGGCCATATTGTGGTTTCAACAATATTTTAATCAATTTTGCGGCCCTACTCTGCACTAATAAATAAAGAAATAATTAAAAATATTCATCAGAATTTTTAATGCATTTTAAATGTAAATATTACTATTAAGATGTGTGATTTAATTTAAAATCCACCAAACAGTGAAGATGATAAACCTTCCTCTGAGACAGCCTTAAGCCCTGAGTCCACTCTATGTATGTAATTAGAAATTGTGAAAGGGGAAAAAAAATAGCAGGCAAACTAACTGATATGTAAAAAGCAGACTGTTAAAAGAATGCCAGTTTAACTTGTTTTATTGTGGTAATTTACATTAGGGACTGTCATCCTGCCAGAGAGCTTTTAGAAGTGGCTTCATTTGAAGTCCAGAAAGTGACACATGCCAACGTTCATAGTCTCTCTCGATGTCAATTCCCCCGTATCCCCTGCTCCTGTGTCCAGACACTCCTCTCAAGGCTGCATTAGGGCCATTTGAATATTTCATTTCCTATTAATTATGCACTGTGACTCTCCATGTCATTAGAAGAAATAAAGTGGAATGTAACAAAGGATGAAAAGAAGCAGGGCACATGTCTCCGATGAACAGAGAAATTCCAAAGCTGCTCACGTAGGCCACCCTTCATTGAAAATTCAGTCCGTGCCAGTTAAATTGAAGTTGAAACGTCTTTACCTATTATTTTCCTCTTTGAAATTTAGTAAGATGTCCTGAAATGTTTACCGGTTTCATTTTCCGACCTACTTAATTAAATGGGCATTTATTTGACTCAAACAAATGGAAAGCCCAGAAGAAGTCTGAATTGATTTCAGCAGAAAAGGGGGTTATTGCCCAAGCTTTCTTTAAATATGCCTTTTTAATTTATTTTCCGCCCATAATAATTAACTCCGAGTGCTGAATGTATATCACGGTCATTTTGAAAAATGTATTATCAAAACACAATAGAAGAAGTGGAAGAGGGGGGAGAGAGAGGAGACCACGTTTTCCCATAAAGATTTAAATCATTCACCTCAAGGTTGAAAACACCACAGCTGAACAGAAACCTTCACTTTTAGAGCAGAGCGCTATCAATTTTCCGTCCCT
This sequence comes from Diplodus puntazzo, assembly GCA_963678695.2. NCBI lineage: Eukaryota > Metazoa > Chordata > Actinopteri > Spariformes > Sparidae > Diplodus > Diplodus puntazzo. The sequence goes on along the minus strand of OZ023157.1, from coordinate 28,959,459 downwards.
TCGCATGTGTCTGTTTTCTGAGTGTCCGCGTGCTGTTTAACGCACAAATGTGTTGTCTGTGCATAAAGCAACGGCGTCAAAATTTATTGGGCTATCAGGACGCCAGCGCTGCCTTCACAGGTTGACTCTGGCCGTTTTTGATTTGCAGTAAATGACAGAAAAAGTGCATTTGAAAAAGGCAGGCGCATTACACACCTCTCTCCCGTCTGCCGGCGCCACTGTGTGCACACAGACATGCCTGGTGACAGTGACCTACATGGTCACCGAAGATGTGATATAATTTATGATATATATAATATATTGGATCCATTAGCGAGCATAATGAAGTAGTGAAATGAAAGGGTATTTGTGAAATCAGTTCAAACATCCTGCTCGGATTATGATTAAATGATTAATGAAATGCCCCTGCATAAGCATTTTCAAACAGTAATTCATGCGGCGGCTGATAAAATTCCTCCAATCATATTTCCTTCACTCGTGAACCTTATCTCTACCATTTTATATAAATCACAGAAAAAAAGCCCCGTCTGGTACCCGGCGAGCTACTTATTTAGATTAGTTATAAACGTACAGGAAAAGAGAACGTCTTCCCTGTATAAAATAATCACGCATAATTATAGCCATAATTCAAGTTTGTGACAGATCCCATCTCCTCGTCCTGTTGTCCTCGGCATTTGGCCCGGCTTTTATTTGACTTCTCTTAATTTTAATGACACAATTAACAGAAAAAACACCACAAAAGGGGTAAATTCGGGAATGCAAAGCGAAGCTGGAAGGAGCAGAAATGTCACGAGGGCACCTGTGCATAATATAGCAAAGGAGTCCAACCTGAAATTCTTCAATCATTCTTCTTATCTGTGAGCTGTAGTTGGAGCAGACATGACTGCCATGAAATATTGAGTGTCATTGTTGTGTGTTAAAAAAGGTACTTCTTCTGGCTCTGTGTGTAATCTTTGCAAAATGTTGCTAGTTTCATATTAAATGTCTGCACAATATTTACCTTCATGTTACCACACATTCTCTTTGTGCTCCATTGTGCTCCAATACCGGATTGCGTCAGTAAACCGGACATCACAGGACTTTTGTTTCTTTTACATCTAAGCTGCTGCAGAAGGCGAAATCAAACTGACATCAGCTCTTTTTCTTTTTGTTTTCCAGGCATCTTAACAATGAGCACGCCCTGGATGACAGGAGCACGGCCCAGTGTCGGGTGCAAATGCAGGTCGTACAACAGCTGGAGCTGCAGGTATTGTCTCTGCGCTTGTTTTGGCCCAAATATTTATGTGTCTTCTTCTCCCGACACTTCCTCAGTGTCTGCCCAGCCCCTCCCTGTCCGTCTGATATCAGCCACAGGGTCACTCGTGGAGGGGGGGCCGCCGAATGAAATAATTTTGTACATTTGCAAGTAATCAGTCATTAAAAATGTGTTATGTATGCATGACAGCCAGGAAAAGATATATGAAGGGGCCCGGGGCTAAGAAGAGAAGATAATTACATTTTGAATTTTACTGGGTTTTAAAGTTATTTATGACTTTTAACTGTTTAGCACCAACAATAAAACACTTAGTGAAATGACTCGGTAGTGTACTGTGGCTGGGCGCTCGGCGTCGATTTAAAGAAAAAACATCCCACTGGAGAAAACTTTTTATAATGAGTGGATCTTAATATGTGTCATCTTTCATTGTCTTTTTCTGCGAGACAAAAAAAAAATGTGCATGTGTACATTAAGAATGTGCTTGCAAAAAAAGACATGGTTCACTGTCATCCCATTAGGGGGGCAATATAACGGCCAGTGTGTGTGAAGATGGTGGGTTAAATGGCGAACATGACCACTGTGCTGATGTAAGGTTGCACTTATTTATTATCATAAAACCAACCGTTCCATCAAACTGTATTTTATTAATTAGCAGGATCAAATGCAATATATCCCAGATTTCTTTGTGGTTCACATCGTGCCCCAGAAACAACTGATAATGAGTATGAAACGCTCGTGGTTTACAGGATGTTAAACTTCAACAATAAAGAGTTCAGTTGCTCGAACATTACACCACAGCAGCGTCCTGTTATTTCCGCTCTGGTGGTGTGTTATCCACAGGGATGGCGTGAAGGTTTATCAGATGCACACTTTCCTCTGCATGCAGCCTATCACCATGATTTAAGCTGGCAGCTAAGACAGCACTGAGTTTCAGACAGGTAGAGAGGGCCCGGGCTTGTTATTGGCAATGAGACGCAGTATCTTTTAACCTTGAACCTGGAGACAGTAGTTAGATTGTCTGAAGTGTAGGGTTGTCGACAGCTTCCAAAAGCATTTTGAAAACAAATAATTAGACGAGTCTCGGGGGCAAAAAGATCAATTTGTTTCGCTGATTGGAAAAGGTGCCTTCACTGTTTGGAATTAACTAAAGTAGAGAAGTAAATTTTTTTGATTTTTTTCCTCTTTTTGTTCATAAAAAATGTAATGTCTTCTCTTTCCTCATCACAGCTAGCGAAAGACAAAGAGCGTCTGCAAGCGATGATGACGCACCTTCATGTCAAGTCCACGGAGCCCAAAGCCACCCCACAGCCGGTGAGCAGCGACCCCGTCATACGTCTCTCTGTCTCTCTCTCTCCCTGTCCCTCCCCCATCCTTTTGTTTGTCTTAATTGGCACACATGTATTCATTAATCCCTTCCTCCATCTTCTTATTTATGTGCTAAATAAAAACAGCTGTTCTCTTGTGGGAGGCAGTAAATATTGTTTGGACCACATCTGCTGACATCTGAGATTCAATTTGGGTGTCTGTGATGAACTGGATGCTCACTCCGTAACAGCCTCAGACACAGAGAGCCAGAGCCGGTTTGGGCAGATGGAAAAGAGATAGAAATACAGTAATAACATCAGGCATTGTATTTTATAAATGGATAAGATTTAACATTTATTTTTGGTGATTTTAAAAGAAGAGTTAAAAATGGCTTTCCTGCCACTTACAATTAAATATATAAGAAATGTATTAAAATACAACATCACTCTAGTGGATGTAGCTTAAAAAAGACTGTAAAAAATGAAACAATATTACCGGGCGAAACAACTGAAGCAACATATTAAAACTGTGATATTTCAATTAGGGGCTGATTAGTATGTAGATGTAGATGTTTCCTACTGCTTTTAAAAGAAACATCCTGATGATAGTAGCACCTGCTGATTTTAATATTGATTTTCTATGATGGCAAACGCCTCCCTAAGGACATTTCAGTCCTCGTTTTGGGTTAAACATTTGTCAGGAATTACCCTCAGCCATCTTTAAAAGCAATTAGTAGAATTAGAACCAAACAGAGGTTAATCTTGGGTCAAGGTAAAATTTGTTTTTGCCAAACGTTCAGACAGAAAAGTGAAACTTGTTATATCAGTTTTTGTTTGTAAGCATCTTTTCACATTACATTAAGTTGTAGTTTTTACTTATATGTATCTTAAGCTGAGTTTGGTATAAAAGTCGACAACAGAATGAAGAGTGAACAAAGGTCATTTTGTTAAAATGTATATCTTGCAGGATGAATAAAGAAAAACAAACGGCTAACTGGTAATTCACCAATATTTTCTGTGGGTGATCAGCTGAGAGTGTGAGTAAATGTTACAGCGGATCAATTTATTATCTTCTTGACACATTCCAGACATCATGCTTATCACTCTTAATATATGCCATGCCATAAAGCCTCCTGCCTAATCCCTATCCTATAGGGGCAAGGGCTTAACATATGGCATTTAAGTGTCTGCGCTGTTTTGTCATGTTTAAGAAGGGGCCTCAGCACCATATTTCAGTGTGTATGACAGTCCATTCAGGGAGCCAAATGTGCAAAGATCATTTTACTGCAGGGTGCGAATGTGGAATCACGCACACGAGGCTCGCACAATGTACACGCAGGAGTCTCGTCTCTCAGCGCACCGTGCAGCTAGGATCATTTATTTACAGTCAGAGAGGTGGCTATTGACGTGCAGATGCTGCGTGTGTGCTCCGAGCAGCGCGGCCCGTCAACATAAAGCGCCTGGAGATGTCGAGCGACAATAGGCTGTCTGTAAAAAGCTGCGCCTGTGTCACACACACTGATTGTGCAGATTAGAGTGCAAAACGAGGGCTCTGACACGGGGACATTTGTATATGAAAAGTGGTAGGGGCGGCAGATAGCATCTTGAGTTCACTACCTCTCCTCTCTCCCCGGGGCCTGTGAGAATGGCTGTGTCAGAGCTCAGCGTTAACACTCTCAAGGGGGCACGCTGGGATTTTTATTCAAATAAATAGACTCCCATTCTCAGAGCCACTTCGCCTGCTGCGAGCCGCTATGAAACGCTATGATAAATATGTCTGGCTTCGGCTGGGTGAGTGCTGGACTTACACAGGTCAGGGTCCCATGGCCCCTCTGAGGCTTTAGTGAGATTGCAGATCAGAGGTGGCCCTCTGAGTAGCTGCAGAATGAAAGTATTGTCAGAGCTGACTGGAGATGCAGCCACTCTGAGGAAACAATTGTGTTCCTCCTGTAATTGCTAGTTATGCTTTTCTGCTGTTCTGTGCTGTTGCATATAATAGAGGCATGTGTAAGTGGCCGGCTGTCACAGCAGCGCAGCTCAGATGAATTTGCTGGTTTACATTTAGTTATAATTAAAGACAAACAAAGTGATACTGTGCATGCACAGCGTCAAATGAATGGAACTCATTTTATTCTTCTGAGGTGGGTGGGTGGTTGGGGGGATCAAAACAAAATGTGCCACATTAGCAATGCCTGTTTCTGCGTGTGTGTGCGTGTTTGTATTTGCCTCTGAGTGTGTGTGTGGGTGGGTGTCTGCACTCGGTGTCACTAAGCATTCTTGTCAGAAATCTGACCTTTTACGCCATACATAATTAAGGAGGGACTTTTTGTTTATTTTCTTTAGCAGCTTGCCGAGTCAAAGCCAGTATAATTAGATCACCAATTACCATTTAATTAATTTCAGTCTGAAGTCTCATTTTGTCTAGGCACTGGAGTGAGCCCAAATGGTGAGGCAAACAAAGGCAAGGCTATTACCAGCCTGTCTGGCCTATTGTTGAAGCCTCTCTGTGTTTATTGCCAGGGAATATGGATGAAACATGAAACAAAGCCTGCTAATCCACAGGAAGAGAAGTCAACACGGCAGCCCCGTTCTATTGATAGCATTGTGTCAGAAACACGCGAACTCCAGTGTGATTTATTTTGCTCGTGATTTAGAATAACACGTCTTGTGCTGCTGTTGGTGAGGATGTAGTGTACATTTGTACATCCCAGCAGTAATCCAAATTATTTGGGCAGACTCTGCCAAAAAGCCAGAGTTCAGCCTCCAAAACATAAACAGACATTGTGAGGACTTGGACAAATGTCTGTCTCTAATTTTGGTGGGATCAGTTTGAAACTTCATTTGATAATGGTGAATTTTGGGGAAAAAACAAACAAACTGTGAATTAATAATTAAACAAAAGACAAAATGACAGTGTCGGCAGTCAATTCTGGGGCGCTTGGATTGCAGTGAAAAGTCGGTTATTCAATTAGTTGGTCACAAGAAAATTCATCGGCAACCTTTTTGGTAATCCATTAATCATGTAATCAAGCTGGTTCCAGCTTATTAAATGTAAGGAATTGCCGCTTTTTTCTTGTAAATGAAAAGTCTTTGGGGTTTGGACTGTTGGTCAGACAAAAACGTCAAGTCTGAAGATGTTACTCTGTGCTCAGGGAAATTGTGATAGTCATTTTTCATATCTTTTATACATTTTAAAGCCTAAAGATTGATTGATTAATTATGAAAATAATAATTTGATTAGTTGATGATGAAAAAAAACATTAGCTGCAGCCCCATTATTCATGCTGGTAATAATAATAATAATAATAATAATAATAGCGGCTGAACAGGATCTGTGTTGCTGCGTACGGTCAGATGTCTGTTCACTTTTAACTCTCTGTCGTCAAACCAGTCCTCATCATCTGACCTCTCCCAATCAACCAATGACGTCACGCATGAGATGTGTCTCCTGTCTCCATTTCTCTCTCTGTGTTTTCTCTTCTCTCTCCTTTTCTCACAGTCTGAAGTCATGTTTAATTTGGAAACTGGCCTCCTTCGGCAAATTAGCAATTAGAACAATTTTGTTGGAATATGTATCTGTGTCATTAGTTTTCCTGCCAATTAATAGCTGGAGCAGGGGGTCAGGCTAGAATTTTCCACTTGACTGCTGCTCCAGTACGGAGGCTTGGCACTTGGCTCAGAGCCGCCGCAGCTGCTGGAAGCCATGCTATACCTTTGGAGCACTTGCCATAATTAGTTTACCTTGTAGCCATTATTACTTAAATCCTCCTTCTCCTCCGCCCGCCCAGCCCATTCACACACACACACACCGGCCTCAGTGGTAAAAACCAAATATCCTCTACTTGAAAATACCGAGGCTGTCATTGCTGCCGCCATCGTGGCCCTTATGATGGAGGTCAGTCAGATACAGTAGTTAATCATCAGATCACCTCCATAAGCAGTGCCTAATTAGAGTCCTCACAATACAATTTCAGCTCGTAATTAGCCCAGATTGGCTTCTTCCTCTGGCTGCCTTATTAGCGGGGATGCTCAGCGGTAGGTGAGAATCACACTGTCATTTTTCAGAGCTATTCGGGCCCATCTTCCCTCACTCTACTCAACCCTCGCTAGTAACCGTGCTGTTGTCCCACCGTGAGTGGAGGAGGGTGCGGGTGTGTTGTCCAAACAGGACAAGAGGGACAAAAGATTTAACAAAAGGCGATGAAACAGAGAGCTGGGAATGGGCTCGATGTGACAGAGAGGGAGGGAGGAGAGAGCAGAGCGTGAAGAAAGGAGGAGGTGGAGGAGCCGGCCTCCAGGGTTGTTTTCCAAACATTTAGCAAACGCTCATGGATCATCTCAGGGCCCGCCTGCAATTAGAGAGGAGATACGCATAGCCAATGAGGCGTCTCAGACACATGGGTAATTAGAGGACTAACTGTTCCCCTCTCTATCTGTCTCTCTGTCCTTCCTCCCCTCAGCTCAACCTGGTGTCCAACGTCACATTGTCCAAATCGGCCCCAGAGGCCTCTCCTCCTCTGAGCCTGCCCCAGACCCCCACCACGCCCACGGCACCCCTCACACCCCTGTCCCAGACCCACTCCGTCATCACAGCCAACAGCCTCCACAGCATGGGCCCCATGCGACGGCGCTACTCAGAAAAGTACAACATGCCCATCTCTCCAGGTACAAACCCGCACAAACTACACATTCATCTCTGTGACTGACACGCACACTTTACATACTGTGTCTGTATATACACACAATTATGTAATCATGCTATGATTTGTGTTATCACATCCTGATGGCACATTACTGTTGACACCCAATCGTTTTGTTCCGTGTTGACACAGTTTGTGTTTGTTCCCTGTGTGCAGATCTCAGTCAGAACAAAGAGTTTTACATGAATGCAGACGTTAGACCGCCGTTCACGTACGCCTCATTAATAAGACAGGTAAGAACTCTGCCTATGTTTTTGTCTTTAATGTGTCTACATTTAGGAAAAAAAGACCTAAACATCCTTCGCAGTGCCTAGCCAAAGCAAGAAATACAGCAGATATACACTCGGCTATTGACAAGGTCACAAACTACATTTGTTCCACTTATTTCTCTCTTCCTTCGTTGTTAAATTTCCAATACAGTTTAGACAGAGGAACACATTAACCGTCTCGAAATGAGTGCAAGAATGCGTACGGGATTTCAAAAAACAGCCACATACGACAATTGCATTTGATTAAGCATTTCAGTGGCTGTGATTATTACCAAATTCATTTCACACAACAGTAGGGATGAACCTGTTTTAAGATGGCCACTCAATTATTGCCGGGCCGCAGTAATCTGGGATCTCAGGAATTAATCTGAGCCGGCCATAATTGCTGCCCTGTAATCTGCCTGAGAAATGTTTTCGCTTGCCCTTCATTTACACCCACAAAAGAAAATATATTCAAATCTGCCGTTTTGAATGAAAAGTGCAGAAGACTTCTAAAAAAACACTTCACATGGACAATTTCTCTGCTGTTGTCTGTGTTCCTCTCGAGAGAACATACACAAACCTGCGTGCCTCTTGTGAATTATTGATTGCTTTGTGAAGGGAGCAAAATTGTGAATGTTTGTTTCTGTCACTGTTCCTCATGCAGGCGATCCTCGAATCTCCAGAAAAGCAGCTAACACTAAACGAAATCTACAACTGGTTCACACGAATGTTTGCATATTTTAGGCGCAACGCGGCGACGTGGAAGGTAATTTTTGCTTGTTCCTGCTGACTTCTTTAAACCAGATGGAGACATTAAGTTGATGTTAAGGAGAATTAAATGATAGCCAGGCATTACACCTTTATAAATGAACCTTTCTCCTGACATAAGAATACTTCACTTATTCTGTCCAAATGAACCACCCATTAAAAAAACACATGAACCACAGAGAAAAACCAAGGAGAGGAATATGTGCGTTTTTGTAAAAAAAAAAAAAAAGAAGAAGAAGAAAAAAGGGAACAGGAGAGAAGAAAAGTGCAAAGGAAATCTCCCAGTAATATGTGGGGATGTTCTGCTGGTGGGTGGCATTATTTTAACATAGCAGAGCTCTGCCAGTGACTCCTGGCTGAGCCTCGCACACTCACTTCAGAAAGGAACACTCTGTTTTTCACCAGGCCACAAACACACACACGCTTGTACTTCAGTGCTTGTGAGGATCCTCAGTGGCATAATTAATTCCCCTTACCCAGACTAACCATCACAACTTGATGCTTCACCCCATCCCACACAAAAAATGTAGCCTAACCATTAAGACCAAGTCTTAACCTTCATGATAGACCTTTGAATTTGTGAGGACTGGCCAAAATGTCCCCACTTCCCAAACATGTCCTCACTTTGTGGGTTAAAAACTTGGTCCCCAATATGTAGCAAGTACAAGAAAACACGAACACACACAACAGTCAGAAAGTGACATTTCAATGAGAAAGACGCTGAAGTCTCTCCTCAGCCTTACCTGATATGTCACATGCAGCTTGATGAGACCCAACAAACACACATACACACACACACACTTCTCCCACACTTACTGACAGCAGGCACATTGGTGTTATTAACACCGGATTCCACAACTCTCTCTCTCTACACACTCGGTGTACACACATACACATACACTCAGCGCAGCTCCTGGAATGATATATGCAGGTCTACTTTCATGCCTAAATGATTTGGATTGGACGCTGTATTTGACTTTAATTCACTCTCTCTCCTCAGATAATGTAATAGGAAATGTTTAAATGACCTTTTCTAGTCGGTGCAGATATTACGAATAAAATGCTAGTTTCTGTATCTCACTCATTACATTCACACTGACTGAGCAGCGAAGGCAGCGTCATGAATGATAAGAACAAAGAATGTCACTAACCCTATTGCCATGGCAACCAAGAAATATTTATGTGTTGTTTAAGTAATTTGAAACTTCAGGACGATTTTACTGCCAATAACATTCTGGTTTATTTATTGTTTTCATTCAGGTTTCATCCAGTGCCTGTCACAATATTTCTTCTTTTTCCCTATGCAGACATGTTTACTGTACTGATAGCAACCTTTTCTGTCTCTCTCTGTTTTTACACCAACTGCAGAACGCAGTCCGGCATAATCTTAGTCTTCACAAGTGTTTTGTGCGGGTAGAAAACGTAAAAGGGGCTGTGTGGACAGTCGACGAAATAGAGTTCCAAAAGAGACGGCCTCAAAAGATCAGTGGGTAGGTTTGGCCTTTTGAGCCCTGTGTCTCCGTTCACTGATGGAAAGAGGCTGTTGCTGCTTCATCTCGTTGTCTGTGTGCCATTACGTCCAAGGTCCCTGCTTGCTTTGGTGTTTGCCTCCCCTCCATGCTTTTGGTGATGCTTCATAACTCACAATGGCTTTTTTTTTTCATTTTGGTCCTCACCCTCTGCCCTCCTCCCTGTGTCTCTGTGTGTGTCCGTCCTCTGTCTCTGTACCGTCTATCACTGCATTTGCATCTGGCTGCCCCCCCCCTGCTGGTTTGCTTTCCCAGGGTGCCATTCGCACCAACCTTTCCCTGCATAAGTGCTTTGTGAGAGTAGAGGATGAGTTTGGGTCCTTTTGGACCGTTGATGATGAGGAGTTTAAGCGTGGCCGCCACATACAGCGAGGTCGCCCTCGGAAATACGCCGCTGATGAGAACTTTGACGAGCTGCTCGTACAGTAAGCACTTCCGCCTGCCCTGCAAACTCCAGAGGCCCAGCCCCACCTGCATGCCTCCTCCTCCCCCCTCCCTTCAATGTTGTCATCATGCTTTCTGTGTTTGGCAAGCCATCCATCATGCTCCATCAACCTGTTCTTTCCCCCCATGAAATGCAAAGTGTTGCAGATAGTTGTGTGGTATTGTCAAGTGATTGAACATCTTAGAACTATAGCCTTAATATCCACATTACTACACCAGTAAATGTGTTTAGTTCTTATACAAAGTGCATTGATTTCTCTTTATGAAATAAGATCCTGCAGCTGAGGAATGCATGCTAGGTGAGACACGAGTCTGGTTTGTAATTAGATTTTTCTGTTTGCAGAAGTCCAGCCTTAGTGAAGAACATTCAGACCAGCTTGGGCTATGGTCCAACCCTCTCTGCTGCCTTCCAGGTAAAAACAAAAAGTGACTTCATCTTTAGCTGCAGCACTTGGAACTTTAAAAGCTAATAAAAGTCTCTCCTCTGGTCTTTGTTTTGAAGGGGTTGTACCAGTGTGAAAAGAGTGATGGGCTACTGAGAAAGTGCTGACAACTCTCTTCCGTTTCACATTTAATGCTTCGGGCTTTGCTTTTCAGGCTTCAATGGCAGAAAACAACATACCTCTATACACTACTGCTTCCATTGGAAGTCCCACCCTCAACTCCCTGGCTAACGCCATCCGTGAGGAGATGAATGGAGCGATGGACCATGGAAACAGCAACGGCAGTGACAGCAGCCCGGGACGCTCACCCCTGCCAGCTATGTGAGTGGCACGCACACGCTTTCTATCTGCACCGCGGTCTGTGTAAGAAAATAGAGGAGCGGAAAAGAGTTTCAGCCGCCGTCTCTAAAGAAATATAGACAGAGAATATTTCAATACCCACCCACAATACTACTATAAAATTACCTAATGCATGGCATCAGATGAAACAGAAACAATAAGAGGACAATAAATAAAATGAAGAGGGGTGATATTGGAGTGGTGTGTGGGGTCATGGCCATATCTGCGGCTGGCCTCCCTGCAGAAAAGGAAACTCCACCTTTTGGAAGAAAGAAAAGACCGGAGCCTCTCTGTTATTCTAACAGCGAGTTTATGAACTCTCCTTCATGTGTCCTGCTGTCTGCCTGAGTCCCGCCATAATCAGCATTCCAATTCGTTCAAATATTTACAAAATGCCAGAACTCAGAGTGACAGAGCTGTTGGCTCCGAAACATGAGCTGCAACACCTTCACAAACGCCTCCGAGCTGTGGCAAGAAAAAACAACACAAAAGCGCAATTAGTCTGGAGGACATCATCCAAGATTCTCATGTAGGAAAGTTGCGGTCGGCCGGGAAACCGCAGCTCCCCGTTCACTTGTTGTATAGGAGTGTCTGCTAAGTTGTTTGAAGCCTAAAATAATACAGCACACGCTGCATCGTTTCCAGATGTGGGGGCAGACCACCGACGCGCGGCGCGGGTAGACTCAGGGATGGCCTCCTGAAATGTCTGAGCTTGGGGGAAATTCTGCCTGAAAACAAAAAAAAAGGTGCAGTAATGAGCTCCTGGCCAAATGGAGGAAAGTGCCATCTCTAATCACTGTGAACATAGCTCTGAGCATGGCTGTGGAACAGGAAAGGCAGAGACAGGATGGGTGTGCTGGCCTAAAGGCAGCCTGCTTCTCCCTCTGCCCCTCTGCTTCTATCTTTAGGCTGATGGGGCTCACAAACTCTCGCTCCATAATTATGTCTATAAGCTTTATTCAAGCACAAAATGAGTTAAATCTGTTGTCTTTTGCTTTTAAAGAACTTTATTCTCTTATTAGCAAAACATACGCGGCCTTTCATGCCTACGGATTGAGCACTAAATGTTACATACAGTAGCGGCAGCACTCTTCTTGCGCGGGGGAATGAGCAGTAAACTAACATGTGCAAAAAATATCCCTGTTTTAATGCGATGGCTCTGGCTCGCACGGTGCCAAATACAAGTTCATCACCACTGTTAACTGTGTAACAACATGTGTTTTCCACATGTGCTGCTGCTGGTTGACAAGACGCAGCTTTTTAACACTGCTGAGGAAACCAGAGCACTTCTCCTAAACAGCCAGACGAGAAGCAGGTACCCAGAGACGGCTAATTATAAGCAAAGTGTAGAATCAGCATGCAGTTCAATAGCATAATAATAACAATTTCATGTCTGCCCCGCAGCCACGGAGTCAGACCCGAGGCAAAGGCACTTGTGGAGTTACTTTGATGTGAAAGTGATAGAAAAGCTGACTTTACTTTTTCCCCCTTTTTATAATTTACACAAAAATATGTCGGCTCATTAGCATACAGGCGTCTCCGTCACAATAGTTGCAGATCACACAAAACGTCCTGGTGCGAATAAATCAAATGTGGGCTTTGGTGATGAAGAATGTTGCCAGTTGTCCCTTGTTGTTGTAGTAAATGAGCCCGGTGCCTCATCCTGACACCACTCTGCCTCCACTAAGGCAGCCTGGCACCGCAGGTTAGAGCGGCGAGTCCCCTGCAGCTGCTCATAATGTTTTTAGTTTTTTTTTTCCTCTTCCTCTCTGCCACAGCCAGGCCTCCTCTCCCCCCTGCGCTTTATTCCTGCTCTGCTTCTGTAATGAGAAATTTGGCAGATCTCATCTCTTTAGTGGCTCTTTTGCCCAGGCTGCGAGCTGGAGGGGGGGGGTGGGTGGTCTCATGTTTTTGCCTTGTTTACAAGTGACAGCGTTATTATTCTCATAAGGGCTCTGTTTCTTATCACGGTGTTGTGCCGAGTGAGCCGCCGCTGCTCTCCTCGCGCGCCTCTCCTGCCAGCGCTTTTCTTCCCTTATTGACACTTGCTTGAAAATATGCATTAATTCTGGAGTTTAAAGCATGTACGCCGGTGTCTGGTCGCTGTGTTTGCTTGAAGTTGATTAATGATAGAAGCCGGCTCGGGGTCGTCCTCTGGAGACCCGCCTCGCAGGTTGTGCATGTTAACGAGCAGGAAGGGGAACACACAGCGCGCCGCTGATCCTCCGCCACCAGGAGGCTGACAACGGCAGCCCGCTCACTCGGCGCAGTCCATTCTCTCCTCTCGTCATCTCGCGTTGTTAATCTTCCTCATTTATCAATTCTAAGTGAATACCCTGTTGTCGTTTGCCATGAAAATAAAAAAGCCTGCAGCTTTGCCGGGATTGGAATACCTCAAAAGAAAAGCTGAAATTATCATCGGCACCAGCGAGGCCCCCGCTCACAGTCTCATTGAAGCTAGACATTTGTTTTTGTTCCCCTGTTTCCTTCTTTATAAACAGAATCGGTTGAATTTGTGAAAGGTTATGAAGAAAAATTATGAAAGTTAAAGAACTAAGAGTTTCATTTTTCCTCCACCTCCTCCTCCTCCTCCTCCTCCTCCTCCTCCTCCTCCAGGCATCACATCAGCGTTAAGGAGGAACCACTGGACCCCGAAGACCACGAAGGGCCCCTCTCCCTGGTAACGACTGCCAATCACAGTCCAGATTTAGATCACCACAGAGATTACGACGACGACCAGGGCCACGACGACATGCTGTAAGGCTAGCGCCCCCCCCTCCCCCTCCCTCTCCTCCCCCGGCCTCAGAGGCAGAGGCAGTCTGGGTGATCTGGGAGAAAACCGCTCCGCAGATAAAAAACACTGAACTGCAGTCTCAGCCACTGATGACAGCGCTCAAAATGTCTCCGAGTAAAACTTTTTAGTGCCATTACAATACATAGCAAGAACACACACAAACACAAAAAAAAACCACACCCCCACACGTGGGATTTTCCTTTTTCTGATTACTTTCTACTTTTGATTGAAGTAAAGCTTAAAAAAAAAAAAACGTGAAAACGAACTTCATTTCTACTCGTGTGTGGGAATCGGACTTGTTTGGTACAGGGGGTGTCGGAGACCTCTCGCCACGCAGCCAGGACGGACTCACACTCGGCGGACTGCAAGAGGGGTCGTGTCTCTCCCCCACCCCCACCCCCACCACCTCCTCCACCCTCTCTCCTCCTCCCTCTCTCAGACACACACATCTGACCACAAACTCAAGAGAGAGAGAGAGAGAGAGAGAGGGAATGACTGACGTTTAATTTACACCGCGCGTGAGGGAGAGCGAGTGCGGACTTGTTCATTGTCACTGCCTTCGACACTTCTCATTGGTTTTGATTCCATCTCGGGTGGGAGGGGATGTTTTTATTTGGGTGTATTTTTTCATTGGGGGGTGAGAGGTTATAGATTATCAACATAATGTGTCTTTTTTTTTCTCCATTCAGTGCTGTTGTTGATGTTGCATCTTTTTTGTTCGTTGTTTTATTCCTTTAAACTGATCAGACCTCATGCCCATGCTGTGGAGATTCTGTGTGGTCAGCACTTGATGATGAATGTTTATGATTTCCTTTCATGTTGTTCTGTTGAACACACACACACATACACGAAGCAGAATGTCACATACCAAGTAGTATTTTTCTGTCATTTATTCCACGATCTTCAAAAAAAAAGAAAAGAAAAGTCACCACTCTGACGTGTAGCCCGCCCCTCACCCCTCTCCTTCCCCCTTCCTCCCCCATCTCTTCCTCCTCCTCATCCTCCTCCTCCTGCTCATGAAGTCCATTGGCAATGCACTACTCATAATGAAGGCTCTCTCCACGCATCAATGAAGTTTAATTTAAGATGCGAATGAATGACAGAGAAATCATGCAGGTTATGATTTATCCTTATGAAATTACACTTTAAAACAGCCCCTCACGGCAGAGCATGTTGAGCCGCAACAGAATTTCTGATCACTTACAAGCTCCGGGTTTTTTTTTTTTTTCCAAGGAAAATGAAAACGTCAGGTGTGCGCCGGCGAAAGATAATGATTTAGACCAACTAATTGTGATTCCTGAACACAACTGTCATTGTTAATCAAACGTGTCTGCCTTTTTCCACGCTGTAATTTCATTCAGTGCTTGAAGATAAACGTGCATTCCCTGTAGTTTTTTTTATTTGTATCACACGCATGGCTAGTTTAAGGTTTGTGGGGAGTGTTAATAATTGCACACGGGATGAAAAAAAAATGCTCACTTTTCCTTTTTCATCGAGGGGAGAAAAGACATGCAATAAGACCTAAACATTGCACATTCCAGCATTTGACAGCCATCACAAAAGGGCCCAAACATCCATACATGCCATTTAGGGAATGTGGAGACCTCGACGTTCAGTGACACCCAAAAAGCCAATAGATGTAGTCCACAGCATTGAACTGAGTGGAATCCACACGTGGTTTTGTGATGCAGCAACATAAAAAAATTCCAGCTTTGGTAGGGAGTCAAATTTGAAAGAGACCATGAATTTCAAGACTGCAATCAACCACTTTTAATTTGTTTTTATTTATTATTAGTATTATTATTATTTTATGTTTTATTTGGCTTTTTTTTATTTTCAGTTGTTGATGTGTTTGAATATCTTGTTCTGTGACTACCAAAGATAAACTACAAAGTCGACGTTGTGTGTTCCATGCAACAGCAGATAAGGCCAAATATCTCTCCTCCATTCTCTCCCATTGGCCGCGATCGAGCCGGTGGCAGATCTAATCGAGGGAAGAAAAAAGAAAAAAATTGCTCCTCAAGCTGGTGTTTCATTCATTTTTATAGAAAAATTACAAAAAAAACCAAAGGGGGGTGTCTCGAACAGGGCAGCTGCAGTGAAGTTTGCAGTGACCAAAAGTGAATGGGAGGCGCTGACAGTCTGACTACATGATGACCAAATTAGGGAAACTTCTTTTTGTCTTTGGGCCAGTGAGTGGAAAAGGGAGCTTCTTGGTCAGGAGCAGATTTTGTGTGCAACATAAAGGGTATGTAGATAAAAGGAAAAAAAAATATACTGGTTAATGGGAAAAAGCTTTGCAGAGAACAATGTGAAACGGATTCTATGCTTCAACTGGACCACACAATGATTCAATGTTTCTCTTCTTTTGATTCCTTCTTCATTTGTATCCTTTTGTAATGATTGTATGCCACTTTTTAGGGGGTTTAGCGTCTTTGTTAAGATTGGCAAGACTTTATGATTGTGTTTAGTTTCTGTCAACATATTACTTTTTATATTAAAAAACACTCCTGTCAACAAATAAGCTGGGTACAAGGTACTTTATGGCAGTTATTGTTATTATTATGATTATTATATTTTTTAAGTTCACCGCTCATTAATTACAAAGAGGAAAAGGGCAATCTGTGGTTTCCAGAAGATGTATTTAATATCCAGGCAGCTGTGGGATGGGTCAGTTACAGCCAGGCTAGGATCGTGAGAACGGGGAGCCGAGCTCATCCACAAAAACCTCCAGCCGCCTCGTCCGGCTGGTTTGTTTGGTATTTGGAAAAAAAAAAGAGGAGAAAAATATGGCTGGTTAGATTAGAACATTCTCAGCATGTGTAGCTCGACATTACTAAAGATAACAGCATGAGAAAAAACCGTTTGTACGCATACCTCAGTTCAAACCTATAGGGAATGAGTCAACTAAATGAGAAAAAAAAATAAACATTTCACTCAGTTGCACTTAGTCGTATGTCTTGCATGTGTAGTCTGATACTGTAGAAAGAAAATGACTTAAAAAAAAAAAATTAGAGCTTGTTTATCTTTAAAGGCTTCATCCTTTTTTTCTGTTTTTTGCCAAACCAATCCAAACCTCAGGCCTTTTTTTGTTCATCGATAAATATCACCCAGCTGTGTGTGGCACCATTCATCCTGTCAAAAGTCTGTTCCCCGATGTACTGATGGGTTGTTTTAAAGGGGCGTTCCAATATTAGGTTGTACATACATGTCGGTATAGCCTTTTTGTCTTTTCCTGTCCTCTTCCTCCCTCTCTCCCTCTCTCTCTCTCTTTTTTTTAAGATCAAAAAATACATTTGTGTTATGATGTTTGCTTTATCGCGACTGCTTTGTATTAACTATGAAATAGCTATGAGAAAAAAAACTGCTGTATGTATTGGAATAGCAAACTGTGCTGCAAATGTATTTTACTTAGTAATCCTTGCTTTAAAAAAAAAAAGAAAAGAAAAAAAAATCACATCATCCACGCAGACGTCTGGGTGAGCTGGGCAGGGGCAGGCCGGGGGGGAGATTATCCCCCATTTTGGATTTTAAACTGTAATATAGAAAAACAGACTTTTCTCTGTTATCATTGACCTAAGCATTTTGTACAGATTTTTTTCCCTCTTTGTGTTAAGCTGTTTTTTGATACTTCCTTTTGATGGTCCAACCACTGCCTTCTGTGGCTGTATGTTAAAGATTACTGCTCGGAGAAAAGGGCAGACAGGTATATTTCCTCTATGAGACGGAGATATCTTGCATGACTAATCCCAGGGTCACAGAGACGGGAGGGGGTGGGGGATATGGTTTTAAGTGGTCAGTAATAATATAAGGGTGTATCAATCTAATGATATTTTATATGAAATTAATAGGAAAAAGAAAAAAAATATGCAGTGCCAAGATGTAAAGAATATTGTTAAATGCTGTTTTTGTTTGTTTGAAAATTTCATTTCACTCGCGCATCCAAGATGTGTCCTCCTCATCATCATCATCGTCATCATCATCCATGTCATGTAGGTGAAAACACACATTCTGTTCGGCATCAAGATATTTATATTTTTATCTCAAGGGTCATTGTAAATGAGTCAAACCAAGCACAGCAGGCAGGTCGAAGGTGAGACGCTGCTGGAGACTTTAACGTCCTGCAAACTGCGGCCGCGTGGCATCAGATCCCCCCCCCCCCAAACATCACATCACATACTGGCACCCGAGCTCCAACGCCATCGTTTTCATCCATCGCCAACCATCCAGCCCGCTGTCATTCCGTCCCCCTCTTTCTCCCTCTCTCACACCACACTTTTTTTTTTCTTACAGATGGAGGGGGAGGGGAGGGAGAGGAGGGGAGGGGAGGCGGGTGTGCAGCCCAGGAGCTGTCATGGTGCTCTCATCCTGCAGCAGCTTTTCTTTTCTCTCTCTCTCTCTCTCTCTCGTTTTTTTTCTTTGAAGATGTACTCTGTAGTTTCTTTTTCCTGTTTTTTTTTATAGAGAAATATTATTGCTCATCACTTCCATCAGTCTGTAACCTCCTCATCATTCCTCGTCTGTCTGATGCAGACCACTCTGTTGTAGTCAGTGGCGACGACTGACGTGAGCATTCTAAACATGCAATAAAATGCTGGTTGTTCACATCGTCTTCTCCAGGTCTCTTATTCTGTTGCCGCTTCGTGCATTTCGATTGTATCACATGTCACTGAACTCTTGTGATGACAGAATTAAGGAGTCATTCAAAGTTTGAATACAGCAACAACAATTTTTATTACTTTTGGCAGCACACATAATGCATAAAAAAAGTTTTTTTTCTTAGTTGCTATCCACTTTAAGGTCATCAAAAGCTGATTTAATATATTTCTGACTGATACAAACTTATATTACCAGATGAATTCTCAACAGTGAGTGTTTCAGTTTTGCAGATGTCATCTTTCAGACCCCTATCCGTGCTGTTTCCCTCATTATTTTGGCCTGCAGACTCGATCCACACAGACCTGTTTGTCATCTCCAGCAGGCCTCTCATCTCAGCCTCAACCTTAAATTATATCGTAATTAAAAAGAGACAGTTAAACTGTCTTTTTCCTAACAGCAATTTAGGTAACTGCATTTGATAAGCTATAAATTGTAACAGCATTAAAACTCCAGAAATAATAGCGATATGGATTTGGTGACAGGAGCTAATGCTGATGACCAGGACTTGCGTTTTTACGATGGAGGCGCAGGTCATGTTGGCCACTAAACAGTAGACAGAGATCAAGTCTAAGCACTTTTAATCTTGTGAAACAAGCAATTACAAATAGTTGCATTGATTTGTTAAAAAGCTTTAGGTGACATAAATCGTTTCTTGCTTAGCTTATTGCTGGAAAACATAAATGTCAAGTGTATTATTAATTAAGAGCTTTGAAAGACAAGATTTAATGGAAACGATATAAAATCGCAAGCAATCTTTCCGCGGGCCGTATTTCACCGGGCGGTCAGGATTCATGTGTATCTGTGTTGTTGTCATGACACTGATCACAAACTGGGCAACATAAAGTTGGAGGGAACATGCAGTAATGGAAGGCGTTTGTGCTCAAAAGTCATCCAGAGCAGACGCATTCACATCAATTAATCCGAGCACAGTAACTTACAGAGAGGCATTAACATACGATATTATTATAGACCATAAAGGTGGATGAAATATTACAGGAACTGTGGGATATATTGGAGCTGTGACATGATCAGCCGATGCAGGCCCTCCTCACATAAATCTGACGTTCCGTGCAGAGCGCTGACACACCAGTCTGACATGATGTTTTGGTGCAATTCCTAATTAATCATTTTCACATTTATAATAAACTCCCATTGAAACAAAACAAGAGTCTAAATATGGCTCCAGTTCCTTTTTGTTTAGGTTCTGTGAATCCTCTCAATCTTACATTCATAACTTATGAGGGGTCTTTCTTTGAAGCCTCCCTCAAGCAGCTCCTCGCTAATACTGCCGTGTTTTCCTTCAGTTCTTTATAGAATTCTCTGAACAACCAGTGAGTCAGTGACTGAGGAGCGGGTAATACAGCCACAACATGACTCATGAGTGCTGGAATATGGGCTCAACAACCCGATCCCAGGAATAAATGCTGCCAGGGCCCGTTTTCTGCGAACCACAGACATTGTAACTTGAGTATGTTGTGCTCATGGTTAGGTTAAGACACAAAAACCACTTAGGTTAGGTTTGAGAAAAGATCTTTATATGGTTCCATCACCATAAACACTGAAAAATACCAAGTTTTCTACTGCAAAATTGTCTCACAAAGTTGCTATTACTCAAGGATCACCCGCCAACCTCTCTGTGTCTTGGTTACACTGGAACTTGTTTGTACTGAAGAAGTAGTCCCTATGAAAACTGACGACTTGTCTATTGTCAACTATCCAGAGTGATGGCGACACAGATTCCAGAAGGAAATGTCAGATTTTGCTTAATTCTTAGTTGACATCTTAGCTGCGATATAAGTTGCCAGGAATAGCTACACATTTGTCCCAAATGTGACATATCACGTTCACATTATATGCTTATCAGCTAACTCTGACATCAGGAAGTGGAGGGGATGGTGGCGGCGATGTTATAACCAGCTACAAGGCTGCCAACAGTTTAAGTCTGTGGGGAGATTTCCAGCCATTTTAGTGGCGACCAAACTGGCTTTTTTTCACAGGAAGCCAGACCATCTCCTTTGAAGTTTGTGGCAACAAGAACAGGTATTTTAAGCCAAACTATGATGATTTCTGTTCCTAAACCTAACCAGAGCATAAGCACAATGCTGAAATGGAAAACTGAACCTAAACAAAAGTCAAGTTGCAACATAAACGTTAAGTCTGAACTGATCTGCGGTAATTAATTTCTGGTGATTGGGTTGCATTTATATTGATCACCATTGTGTCATTGCTATTTTACAGCAATGTAGCTTGCTGGGTAGCTACGTGGGAACAGTAAACATTCTCAATCCTGAATGCAAAGCTGCGATTGGTTGTTTTTCTTCTCGATCCCTGGGAACTGCCATCGGGTAGCACGACACCACACCTTGTTTGGATTGCTACGCAAATCAGAGATGTGGAGATCCCATTTTCAGCCAGAAAAGAAAAAATAAATAAACCTTAAGTATGATAATTCGAAATTCTCAAAGTAAGTTTTCTTAACATTTTTGATTTGTTATCTTGTATCACAACTTAATATGTCAGAATTTAGTCACAATTTTGACTTGGTCTCATTTCCTGACCTCATTAAAATTGTTGTCATGTGTAACTTTTCCTATTCCTGGCAGAAGTGGGTTTCCATATAACATGTGGTCTGGAGACAGGCTAATTTCTCAGTGCTGCAGCGCTGCAAGTGAAGTTCCATTCACCTCCATTATGCCAAGGCGTGGGCAGAGGTGTCTTAAAACCTGGGCAAAATCAACCTAACCTATCTTCATGCCACTTGATGTAAATGAGGAAATGTGTCTTTGTTATGAGCTGACCCAACAACTCCAACAGATCACCAGTCATATTATTAAGCTCTGTCAGATGACAAAAACAAACATGGATGGCTGCTGTTCACTTTATTCTAATTACAGCGTGGCACAGCCTCATCCATTCACACAAGAGCTTCAGTCAAATAGTCAAAGCTGGCAAACTCCCAACATTGCAGCGAGGCAATTAGCAGTCCTGCAGTGTTTGTTATTCATGGTTTGATGTAAAAATTTGTTTATTAAGATGGGCTGCAGGCGCTGGTGTGCAATAGACCTGCTTGTAATTAGATTCCAATTATTTGTCTGTTTCTGATATTGTAAACTGGCACTTACCACATCAGTTAAATTGACACACTGCACTGCTTGGTTTACTCGGTAATTAAAATGTGTTCTGTTAATTAGATGATGACCACTTTATTCCAGGGCTCTTGTGTTGGGGCTCCTCGGCGGCTCGCTGTTTGGATCATGAGTTGCCAGACGCTTCCCTAATCAGCCCTTGTTTTGTTTCAATTACCACCTGCTGTTCAAAAGGCATGCCTCGCTGCCCCCCACCCGCACACACACAAGCACGCACACACAAGCACGTGCAAACACACACACATATATACACACACATGTACACAACAATACCGCGAGGCCTGCTTTACTAGCAGCTCCAGCTCCAACACAACAATCAGTACTTCACAGCTGGGCCTGCTTTCTTCTTTATTAGAAGGCACAGCTAGATTTCAAAGAGAGTCCAAGCAATTAAAAAGGGAACTAAAGGAAGATGAAAGTATAAAGGTACTTATCACATCAGTTAGCAGGCCTCGTGTGAGTAGCCAATGGTAATTACGCTCATTGAGTAAATAGCCGAGATGCTCAGATGTCTCCTTCTCTTGGTAACAGAGGGTTAAGGGTGGGGGAGCTGTTGGATCCACTGATGGGTTCACTAACTGAAGACGACTAACAATGCAATTGCAGGTGCTGAGATGGGCGCTGAGTGTGGATGGACGGTTGGTTAAAGACTCGCTGATGTTGTTATAGCAACCCCAATCCCCCCAAATGTCGTCTCTTCTTTGATATAAAAGGTTTCAGTTTAATATTTGGCTGTTTCATGTTGCTCGTCATTCTTTTAGAACGGTCAGGGCCACTTTAAAGAAGTATTATCTCAAGCGTCAAAGTTTATTTTTGACTTTGATCCGATGGTATGGAGATAAGATGATTAGGACTTATTATCTGTGTTAAAGGTCACTCTGTATGTCAGCTCCCAGTCAGGTAGTTGAAGAATTGAAGAGGCTGAGGACGGGTCAAGACAGGAGTTCTGTTACGAGATGTAAAAGCTGGTTGTGTTCCCTCCACAATGCAAATGTTTCACACACTGCCCGACGTGCTGCGTAGAAAACTTACAACAAATAAAACTTCTTAGATTGGTTCTCTAGAGGAAAGAAAAAAAAACTGGATCCAGAGATGGGGGACTTGAGTCACAAGACTTGACTCAAGCCAGACCCAAGTCGCACATGCGAAGACTTTGGACTTAATTGACTAAATCTGATGAAAGTATTAGTATTCATGACTTGAGACGTGACTTCGAACTGAGACAGTTCTTCATATTGAGAAGTTATATTTTGTGCGAAAAAACAAGACTCGGTGTGTGCCGGCCAGCTCCAACTTCTGTCTCTACAAAACCTACAATGCTATGTGTATGTGTCTTTCTAGTGAATTTCTTAGCTAGCCAAACATTCATATGCTAACATTAACTTTAAGCTATGTGGGGGCCCTCTGACACATCAGGCTGACAGGTGGGCGTTTTGTGAGGCCATGCTTTTTTCAGTGTACCCCGCAATCTTGGCATTTATTGGCGGCGGAGATCGCCGTTGAGATAAATCACTCTCATTGGCTGTTCAGCCAAGCCAATCAGTGCACAACAAGAGAGGCGGAAAAAGAAAAGGAAAGCCTCTTGAGCCTGTCGCCCAGCATCCATGATTTCACCCATTTAACACGAGTTCTCCTTATTTTTCGTATCGGTCTCTTCGAAAGTGACATTTGTGACTTTTTATCAGACATAATTTAAATTACAAGTGGCTCTATTGGCAAGAGTGGTGTGAAAAACAGAAACTTGGCGAGTTCATCAGAATTGTGCTGACTTGACTTGTGACTTGCTTGACCTGAGCAACGACTTGCCTTGCTCGACTCACCGGGACTCAACTCGACTTGCTTAATTCTCACCACAGTGAAGACGGATCTGCGCGTGACTTGTATATACACCTCTGTTCTGTTTCTAGACGAAAATCAAATCAACAAGGCTCGAGATTTTGGCCACCATCGGTATCTAATGAACTGCATCATCACTTGTAACCGGACCGTGTAGAGCAGGTGTGGAGCGTGGAGCCTCGGGTTGAACCTGCTCCGCAGTAAACAAAGTGACTCCCATGATGAAGTGCACTGTGGCCCTCTCTGTCTGACCTGTGCCAGCATCCAGCATCCCTGTAAGGAATGTTTTTGCTTGAATAATTGAAGAGATGCAAAACAACATGAATAATTACGTTTGACTCTCGCACTTTGTGTCATAGTGAGTTAACAGAGAAGTGCTTGCCGCTGGGACGGTTTTTAAAAGAGATAATAGATTTTCTTATCAGAAGACCAGTGCGTTACTAAAACCAAGGTCCAGATTACATGTTTGCTTTCTCACAGCTTGCAAACCATGTTGGAGCTGATGTTTCAAGGCTGAATAATATTTAATTTTATGTACAAATGTGGCTCTATTTCTTTTACACTTTGATGAAATTGCTCTACAATATGTTTGAAGGAATGGTCTGACATTCTAGGAAATATGCTAATTTGATTTGTTGCTGAGAGACAGATGAGAAGATTGATCCGGCAGCTGTGTGCCACATATGAAGCTACAGGCTGCAGCTATTTAGTTTAGCTTAGTACAAAAGAGGAAACAGCTAGCCTGGCTCTGTCGAAAGGCAACACAATCCAACATATAATGGGCTATAAAGTTTAAAGATTGCTCCAAACAAATAGGGGGCAGCACATCCACGCTGCTGCTCACTGTAGTCCTTGTAGCTGTAGCTGTGACTGTAGCTACTGGATTCCTTTAGCTAGTTAGCTCAGTTAGCCGTGCAGCTATTGAAACGTATCAAACTCGCTGCTCGTATACATCTTCAAGCTGAAACTACAGCGGGGGACTTCCTTTAACAATTTATTGGGTATGCATGAGGGCTGGCTCACCAATCCTGTATCTGCTTGGAGCACCAGTTGTGCACGTCCTCAAAGCATGCACGCGCTATTGCAAGATGCAATATGTAAATGAACAGTAGGATCAGTGTAGTGCCAGTATAGGGTGTGACAGGGCCAGGAGCAAGCCCCCAGGAAGACCGCCCCGCTTTGAAACTAACTTTTGTAATGGCCCAACTGTGTAATTACAACGTAACGTGATACACTAGGGCCTAGATTAAATAATTGTATCACTATTCACGTTAACCAGTTGCTAAAATGGAAGCTACTACTCGATGCATGGAAGCCTCTAGTCTAGTGCAAACACACAGATCCAGGTTACTTTATAGTGGAAGTGGAAGTCGAGCCATTTTGTCCTCATGTGCCGCTGTGGAGCTTTCAAATGATTGGGTGTACACCTCCAAAACTCTATCCGCATTTAATGTAACTTTATCAGCCGCAGCAGGGACAACACTGGGACAACAAGCTAACATGTGCCATTAAGTGGTATCCTCCAGTAGTAGGCAAGTATGTGTACGACAGCGTTCACCAGGCCGCAGGTTGTCCACGCAAACGTGTGGTTCGGAGTGTGTCTCCGGCTTCACTATTAGACTATTGCCTCTTGAGGAATTAATTAGTATTGCAAGACGGGACAGCCAGGGCTTGCTGGTTAGCATGCTAGCTTCTATGGACCGCTCTGCAACACAATAGATGTTTTCTTTTTATATGACATCAAAACTATAACTTCTTCAGATTCTCTCTCTTTTTTTCCCTTTTTTCTGTCCGTATCTCACACATTACATCATGACAACCTTTAAAAGGTGGTAGGCTGATTTAGTCTCTTTGGACAGATTCAGGTTAACTGCTCCCCTCTGTTTCCAGTCCAAACGAAGCTAAGCTGACTGACTGCTGGCTATAGCTTTATGTTAAGTGTACAAACATTAGAGCGCTATTGATCTTCTCATCTTAACCGTCGAATTAAAGTGAAAGCAAATAAGCGTTTTTCCCGAAACGTCACTCTGTTTCTTGCCTCGAGGCAAATCCAACTGTCAAACTACCAGCTACCAGCTTAATACAAGACATAAGTTCCATACATCTGCACGATCCATATTTTCGAAAAATAAAAATGATCACAACACACGCGCTTTCGATTTTATTTCTGACAAAGAAGCATCATCTGGGTGGACATTTAAATAGTAGTTTGGTGGTTCTCTGACAGGTTTAGGTAAAAGGCAGTGAATTATTGTAAAGTGCAGATAGCCTTCAGTCTGAATTTCTATCCTCCTCTCTCCTGCTCTGATTCCTGTATGGGATTTCTCTCCTTCCCCTGTGAGTTTAATGCCTTTTCCTCCCCCTTTCTTAAAAAAAGCTATCATTTAAACATGTCATGGGTAGTGTTTACCTGCAGTGAACCTTGATTGAGAAAGCCTGTGACTTTACACTGATGCCCTCCTAATCTGTATGACTGGCATGCTAATTTCTCTGACGCTGCCATTCAAAACACAAACATGAAATGTTGGTTTTAGAACCGGGAGACCTGGTAGAGTGAATTTCAAGTGCTTATTCAAATATTTCATTAAAATGTAAATTTTTACAACGCCGAACGTCTTGCTGTGCACAAGGCATGACTTAAGAAGTTATGAAGTTATAACAGCATTTCTCTCTCTGATGCCAATTAACTGGTGGGGGGACTATAATGTCCTTACCTTGTTTTATCGCCACATAATAGCGCGCCACAAATGCATCACATGCAACAAGAGTTTCAGATATTGACAGCTAAGATTGGTGGACTGGAAGAAGAAAAAAAAGAGCGAAAGTCAAACATGAAGCCTCCTGGAGAGTGGGGGGCTAATCAATTCTCTTATCTACCTAAAGTGCAAATGAAGTGATTAAAATTAAGGTTATGCAAAAGAAAGGAGTGAACGAGAATTGTAAATGAGTCAGACGGCCACCCAGCCCGCTGCTGCTGCCAGCCATACCGGTTTATCTCAGACATTTGTCAGGATTGTGAAACAACCTGCTAAACGTACACTTTACTCAGATCGGTATGGAAGCAAAGAGAGGCCGTAATGATTGGATTCTCCATCTGATTGGGAAATTGAAGCTACACAGACTATTCTTACTGTTGATATTAACAATTAGAATATTGTACGCTGCAAACCATATATCTGAAGCTGTACAATGTACTTTTCTTTTTTTGCTATTCTAAGCTTCTCAAATTTAGATATCTCAGATCTCATCATTTGTTATCTAATGTAGAGCTGTCACGATATCAGATGTTCACTCTAGATTATCACTGCCAAAAGTATTCATGATGTATGATATTATCGCAAAATCCTCAGGGAATATAAAAAAAAATGCGGGCAATCAAATCTATCTCTAACTTTGTTTATGTTTTGTTATTTCGGGGGGATTAATCACTCTCAAAAGACGAGTGCACAAAAAGGACAATTACTAGAAAAAAGGCAAGCAGATGAGCTGATAAACAAAAGATGCCTGACATCTTATCTGGATTATTCAGAGGATATTATCATACATGGATTATTAACAAGACATCAGCATTTCATTTTTTAATGTGAAGGTTATCATGAATACTGGGACACCGCTGATCTGTTGTTTGTATTTTGGAGTGTGAATTTGACCAGTCAAATTTCATCAATTGCATTTATGTCTCGACCGGTATTATCAGATGTGAATTTAATTTGAGCAACGTTTTTGAAATATTGCAGCATTTTAAATGAACTCTTGGAAATTTCATAGACAGAAGGTGTTCAAACATATATTAACCCTTAGATGTGGGTTGAAAATGAAAACAAGCCCGCTTGTTTCTTTGTTACAATATTTTTCACTCTGAAAATATTTCAACACGTAGTAAAAAGTTATTCTCCAGTTGTTTTGAAATGTACATTTCCTTTTCACCTCCTCCACTTTTACAGGAACACAAACTTTTGACTTGCTGTCTCAGTGTGGGAGTCAACAGGGTTTTCTTGGTGAAATTTGGGAAGCTGTCACCCTTATCGGTTACATCGGTCAATATTTACTGTGAACTGCGCCTCAACTCACCCGTATCTCCTCTTGCCTACTTTTTACACAACAAGACACATTTTCATTGACACAAGTATGTAAATACACACTGACAGCCTTTAATTACACACTGATAATAAGCAAGTGGAGGACTATCTGCCGTCACGATCATATTAACCCTGCAGCTAAGTAGCATATTTAGACACACTAGTCGAACCATTTGCTGCTCTAATAATTTGATAATAACTATTAATTCATTGGCTAAAAGAATCAGGCAGCACAGGAGAAGATAACTCGGACTACAGTTGAGATATCTGAAAATGCTAAATGAAAAAAAGACATTAAAAAGGGCTTACATGTTGCTTGCGACAGGTTTTCACCTTGTGCATGAAATACGCTGCAGCTTGACGGAACAATATTTGTTCATGGTGATGATGCACAAAAACAAACCTTTACAGGGCTTTTTTCTGTGTCAATCACGTGTGTTCTTTAACAAGACGTGTCGCTGAACAAACGGCGGCGTGTTGACTTTCAGGGCGTCTCTCCTGGCTTTTATTTGCAGTTACTGCCTTGATCAGACAGCAAAACTTCAGTGACGAGGACCTGCAGGGCTCGTATGGCTCGAGGTTCTTCCCTCACTCTCCTCACTCTCCTTTATTTCTTTATTTATTCTCTCATTTTTAACTTGCAGGGGGGAAGAAGACAAAATGGTTGCAGGTGGTGATGAAAATAAGAGCCATCCATCATTATTTATTAGGCATGAAAAAGATACACAATAATGTAATTTAATCTCTCTGCAGACAATTATTTCCACATATTGATAACGCAACGCGAAAAGTGCCATGAATCCTAATATGATGTTTGCTTTTATTGGTGTATGATACAACCATAACAAATAATGTAATTGTATCAGGGAGAAAATGTGATTATTTGCACATGCTAACATTATAATATCAATCTGCCGCAGACAATGGTATCATATTATTTTGCTGTGCTTAACTAGTTACAATTTGCATTAGCTTATTATGGCTGGGTGGCAATAAAGTCGGCTCTCTGCCTCTGCTCGGTGCTTTTCTTAGTTTCTCATTACAGCTCGGTGAAATTTTTTGGAAGGTTTCAAGTCCAACAGCCTACATGATGTTTGATTTGAAGAGGGAAACTTTTACAGAGTTTTTCTTTTTTTTTTTTTAAAATATGATTTTCTTTCCTGCCTGCGTGCTGCAACCTTTATCTATTCATTTGCAGCTCCAATTCAAGCGCAGACGACTATCCAGTGCTCGCCGGGGCCTGGTCTGAGGTTAAAGAAACACGACACAATAGGCACGATTACTATGCAAATGATAGTGCCAGAAACAAAAACACCTTTTCCATTAAAAAGTAAAAACGCTTTAAATATTTGCATATAGGTGCACTGATTTGGTTATTCACAATTTCAAGATGATTAACATTAATGAAGGAGCGGCTTGATGCGCCGACTGTCAGGCCACATAAGGCCACCTCTGTAACCTCCTCTGTGTTTTGCATGGCGAGGCATTCACGCCATAGTGAACTAATGACCAAGTCAGCCCGTGTAAAATTAGACCGTGCATCTGCACAAGTGTCTTCCTGACATTATGAAAATGTTTTATTGATGACTCATTATTAGCAGTCCAGCAGTGAGGTGAGTTTGATCCACCCAGAAGATGCAAAGTGTAATAATAATAATGCCTGCTTAATTATTAATATCAAAAACCTAATCCATCTCTGCAGAGAATATGTACATATTTTAGTGTCTCATTTGAATTTTTGCAACAAACACACACCTTAAAACCATTAGATGGCCGTGGTAATGACAGGTTTAAATGGGCGGATTTTTAAGAATTAATGTGTTATTGCCCGAGCTGGAAGAAAAAGAGGTCTTCCTGTTTATTCTGTTTGATTCTGAAAGCGTGCGGCGTCCCACTGCCTGTCCCCGTAGAGAGGCGAGCAGAGCACACACTGTGAGACGGCGTCACTCTGCACCGGAGGCTAGAGGAGTGTTTGCAAGTCATTAGTGGTTTGTAAATGATATTTGTTCCCATGTGACATATCATTTGAAATGGTTTTCTAATAATAACACCCACTGATAATAAAATAAGAGGGCCCTCATGTTGTGATTATGCTTTTCATAAATTTGGTTTTGCAAAAAAAAAAAAAAAAAAGGAGAAGAAGAAGGAGGGAGACGTTTCAATATGAAGAAGTGCTCAATGCGTTGATGTGAATTTTAGCATCGCAGATGATAGCCGTGCTTTCAGGTTCAGTCGGACCGGTGAGAGCGGCTCACACTGCGCTCGAATAAAACTTTGCTTGTAACCTGACTCGGCTTTGTTGTAAAGAAAAGGCATCTTCCCTCCGAAGCTTGTTCTGCGCTGTATTCTCTGTGCAAAAAAAAAAAAGCTTGAACTGTCACCTCCTTCCTTAATGACTCCTGACAAATACCCTGTCTTCCTGCGGTGCGTTTCCTGTTCGCCACAGCACAGAGCCGAGACGAGCCTGGCACGGGACGCAGTGTGTCTGGTGAATAGGGAGCCGTACTGCCGCTCTAACACCATTTGCCTTGTATTTTATGAAATGAACCAGCGGCTCGGAGATCAATAGGCCCCCGTGGTGAATGCGAACAACGCTACCGGGTTCTTATCAGGAGCCCGCTGCCAATCTGTGGCAAGCGAAGCCTGCACCTTCCCTGGATACACCATTGGTCTTTGAAATTAAAGTTGACGCCTGTAATCCAGGGAAATGGTCCCTCTACTCTCGCTTAACACCGGTTTAGTTTCACCCCAGCTGATGATAAAGCATGACAGAAATACAGAGCACTATCTTCTTGCCGGGGTTGATAGGTTCTGCCAGCTTATCAGGAAACAGGCAGCTAACCTTCTTGTGCCTGGCGCGTGGACAAAACTGAGGAGTCAATTTACAAAAGAAGCCATGCCGGGTGGCTTGTAAATAAAACCATTCTTTTCTCTACAGAAGACAAAAAAAAAAAAAAAAAGTCAAAAGAAAATAACCAATTTTAGAACCAACCCAGAAGTGAGTAAATGTATAACACAGGAGGCTAAGCGCTAGTGATAGAGTGTATTCATGTAAATCCGCCCAAGCACAGCTGCAGGAAATTGACAGGGATCTACTGGAGCGCTCTGTCTGTAAAGGGTGGGATTTACATGCCTAACTAGGGCTTAACCACCCTCCCCCGAGTTTACCTGTTACTCTCTGGCCTCTGAGCGCGCGTCTGGATGGGCTAAGGTTGCTCTGCTTATTTTTAATGCCTTTTCATCCCCCCTCATATCTGTCAGTCTCAGAAATGAACTCATAAACTCCGCCGAGGCTACTCTACATTGCAAAAATTGGTTTAGCGTAACGGCACATCAGCAGTTGTGTTTGTTTCCCGATCCGGAGGGCCTCCAAACTTTCCACTGCGGCAAATCAGATCAGCCAAAGTTAAAGCGCTGGTGTACTGCAGGATGTGACCGACGCTGAATGAGGCTGTGAGGTGTGAGCGCTGCAGCACGACGGCTTCATGGGTAATTGAGATCATATTAATGCATGTGTTCCTTCTGAGGAGAAAGTGCAAGTCTTTTCCTTTTGGACAGGATGTGGCTTTGGGCAGTTGGGGATGGTGGGCGTCGCTCCTGGGCTCCACAGCCCTCAGCTGAATCTCAACCCCTGCAGGCAGATTCTGTAGACCGCTCATGGCAGTTTAGACTAAGCAGAAAAACTGTTTGGCTTTCTTTTTTTTTTTGTTTTTTTCTTTTCTCATGAAACTCAACATCTCTATACACGTAGGGCACGCAGCAGCAGCAAGCTTGTGCCAAGGCAGACTCAACAAAAACATCAAAATATTTCCTCGCTTGTTTTTTTCCTTCTGAACACTACAGTGAGATCCCTCCAGATGATTAAAAACACACAAATAGCTAGCACCAATTCTATTAATGCTGTCGTCGTATCACACAGGAACCGAGCGCTGATGCAAAGCGTTCCTTTTCGCCTTGCCTGTTTTGTATTTTTCCCCCCTCCAAACAATGATTTTTCAGAACTGGAGCCGCCGCCAATAAAATTAATGGGAGACTTGCTGAGTCCATACAGGAAGTGGGCTTTTTAAATAAACACATTGTTTCCAAACTAATCCACACCCCTATTGTTTACAGACGGGGAACTGGGCTGGGTGCAGACCGGGCCGGTCCAGCCCGATTACTACCCCCCACCCCCCCTCCTCCTGTCAAGGCTACTCCATTTCTAAACAGAGGAGGAAAAAGATAAAACTGTCAGGCTGGGCTTCACTTTGATGTTATTTCAGGCCTGCGTTAGAATCTTTCTCAGTGTTTTTTTTCTCTCTAAATTAAATCATGTTCACAACATCTTATGACCAGATCAGTTCAGGGACTTACAATAGATGTGAATTATTCTGACTAAGAAAACAGCATCTAAGCCTCAACTTCTGCAGGAAGCTACTGACTCACTCTTGACTGTGTGGCCTTTGAACACTTACAATTGCGCCTCTTTCAAGTCTGCAAAGTGTTAGTCATCCATATTTAACAATTGAAACTGTCTTTCTCTTTCCAACATTCAACAGTTGGAATGACCCACTGTGTCCCTAATTATGTATTTCAGTCAGAAAGTGAAAGCTAGTTGACGTAGCATGCTAATGTTAGCACTCATTTGAAATCCACTTCTCCTGTAATTTCAACATGGCTGTTGTCGGCAGCTCCTGCAGAGTCACTGCTGTATTTGTGCCACATTGTTGAAAAGGAGAGGAGCTAACTAGCCTAGCTAGGTTAGAGTGACGAAAATGGTGCGTCTCTCTCCATTCACTACCATACAAAGTTAAGCTCCCATGGGGTCCAACGATGGGGTCCACGCGAAGGGACTTGACTTCAGCTCTCTATTGCCCGGCTACAGGTAAAATACCCTCATCGTCAAACAACGCAACAAGTACTCACCCAGTGGGGGAACCACATAGAGCTGAAGTCCTGATGTCACATCCAGGCTAGCATCTGTTCCGTTAGCTTCTGCGGATGCGTTGCTGAGCTTTACTCAAAGACTGACTTGAATCCACTACAGCAGTAGTTATCAGGGTCTGAAACTTTTGTAATTTTAACATAATGCAACAATAAGTAGTCTTATTTGTTGGCATAAAAACTACAGCTACAAATAAAATCAAGGCTAGGCTACCAGTGTGGTAGCAAAGGTACTGCTGTCACAGCTAGGTCTACTTGTTTTTGTACCTTACCGCAACATGTACCAACACACTTTTAATGTCAATTTTCAATGTGTTTAGCAGTACTTCTACATTGTTCAGTCCACTCACTTGCCCATGAGCCAATAAACAATATTAGATTAATTTTATGTTTTAGTATACCATCATTATCTAGACATATTAAGTAAATATCAAGTGATGTTTCAGGCTTGATTTTTAGTAATTTGCCTATTAAGTGTGAGTATTTTTCATTTATTTATTTATCTATCTATTTATTAATTTTATTATTAATTTTTAGAATCACATACGTTTTTTCTTCTCACTGCTATTACTAACAGAAAAGAAAAAAAAACTTCTTTCTGATTATACATGTTTGACCTATTCCATCCATAAGTCCAGACAGACACTAAAGATATATTCGCACATCGATTCTCATCAACAAATAACTTTCATTTCAGATCAACTTTAAAAATCGTTAATCAGAAAAACATCCCGAAGATAAGAACACTGGTTTTAAATGATCACATATAGTCAATATTAACTTTATAGAACACATAATGTCTTCTATTAGCATGCAGGGGCCCTTATGTAATGAATATATTTTGCATGATCAAATTATCAGCCCTGAATTTGAAATATCTGTGGATATCCAGAACCACTCTGTCAACCACTCTCACTTATCGCCTACTGCATCGATTTTTGTTTCAAATACTACCAGTCACTTATACTTCCATTTACATAATGTCCGATGAGAAAAATTTGTCAGACAGATTGTAATTCATATCTCCACTCTGCGCGCTCGTTCGCCCTAATACTTCAGTTAGCTACCTCACATTTACATTTCAATCAGTGATTATAGCCTCTCCTCCTCTCACTCCGCTGAAAGTAAATACAGGACTCCACTATCTCCGGCTAAAATGCATTTCGTGGGACCGCAGGGATAGGCATGAATATTCTGTCTGGTTCATAGTTACCATGTGCTGCTAAGTGTCACATGCTGCAAGTGCATCCTTTAATAGCTCCCTGCTCTGTATACAGCACAGCGTGGCACTAACACTGCCAGGAGCCTCAGACGTGCTAAAAATGTCTCATTTTGGCTTAAAGTGGCCACCAAATGGCATGTGACATGTGCTCCGAGGCGGCTGTTTAGTGCCCAGCGCACTCACCCTATCTATACTCATAATTTTGTTTTGCTTTGTTTGTCTTCCTCACACTCTGTGTTTATCTGGTGGTGAGTTTCTAGATTATTAGTGGGCAGAAAAATGAAATCCAGCATGCGGGCCGCTTCCTCTTTAGCTGCCATCATCGTGGAAAAGGTCAAGACGGTGGAAAATGTGTCTGCTGTAGGTTTTGTCGTTGGCCGCAACCATGAAACAAACACTTGATAAGTTTGTCCCTTGGTTATTTTTGCATAGATGGCTCTAAGCGTAGAAAAAGGCCCACAATGCTATGTGTTTTTGTAGAGCTCACACCCACACAGCTGGCAGCTGCTGATGACAAATTTGGGGCTGCCTGTAGCCGGAGCGTAGCCTCACACAGAAAGCAGGTTATACCTCTGCTGCGTTGGAAGCCACCGTAGGAAAGTCTGCTGCGTTTGGAAAAGCTCACTTCCATGTCCTCCACCGCTGGACGCCCGCTGTCTGTTGACTTCTCCATCAGTGGTAACCGAATACCCAGCTTCACTGGGAAAAGTCTGTCAGCTGATGAGTCATGGTGAAGCTTACAATCATTACTTTTTAATTGCTCTTTGAGTGAAATGTTTCGCCGTGTTGGGCCTGGCACCGGGAGGTGAGCCGGGAACTGTCGGGCTCAGAGGGGAACTGTTTGCATGTTTTCTTGTTTGCTTGTGTTGGAAAGACTGTGCGGCTCATCTATCATGCAGCGAGGAGAAGAAAACGGACAAATCATAATAATCACACTTTGCCACAAACTGCTCTCCCCGGCCTTCTGTTTTCCAAGTCTGGTTACACACATGTTGGCTCGGCCCAATATTCAATAGACATTTATAGGAAATAAATTAAGAGATGAATGCAAACCATATGGCATTCGGGGGTTTATTTGTAAAGCCCCTGCATCAAAGCTTTTTCCAGATCACACCATATTAGCTATGTTTTTCCAGTCCAGCAAAATCAGGAAGGTAACCACAGACCTCTCCTGATGGGAAACACATGAGCTGCGCTCCGCTGAGACAAGGAGCCTCATACATTGACGAGGCATCGTCAGGGAGCATCAGTGAAAACAATTATTCCCTGCATGTCTGGATGTCATATGTCACCCTGGGTTGACTTTTAATAGGGAGGGGGAGCACGGTGGAGCTGCGTCACCGCTCGGAAACCTTTTTAGCCCCGGAGTGAACCCCCCGCTACAATCACACTTCTTTGCATGTGGATGCCTGTGCGGGGTGTGTGCACGCAGGCAGACCGGGAAGGGAGCCAAGAGGAAACGGCAGTGCCCAGGGTCTACACTTCCACCCCTGTATGAACACAACACCCCCTCCTCTTCCCCCTCTTTCCCTCCCAAGCTTTTTCATATAGGCCAGACAAGTTTACGGTTTCGTGCATTTGAGTGTGACAGCAGCAGCCCTTCTGCGTGTGACGGGCTCAACAGCGGCGGTCTGCCGACACACGGGGTGGTTTCTCCGTCTTCGCTGTTGATCTTGGGCTCGCGCTGCGCACACGCAGAGGGCCTGCCAATGTCAGACGTAGGTCTGCAACCAGGAAGGTAATTT
The DNA here is from genome assembly GCA_963678695.2 of Diplodus puntazzo. Taxonomy (NCBI): domain Eukaryota; kingdom Metazoa; phylum Chordata; class Actinopteri; order Spariformes; family Sparidae; genus Diplodus; species Diplodus puntazzo. The sequence goes on along the minus strand of OZ023157.1, from coordinate 28,924,022 downwards.
CTTCTCCCTGTCTTCTTTTTTTTGTGCAGTGTAGACCCACATTTTCTGCTTGGGTTGTGGTTGCTTCTTTAGAGCCCCAAAGTCTACAAACTGCATGTGATGTGGGCTCTAGAAGTGTTCTTGTGCCATGCCACATTGGAGACAACATGGTACGGGTGTCACTTCTCTTATTCTTTTTTCTTCTTTATTTTCCCCTCGCAGATGCACATAAACACACACAGATAAATGCACTATAGGCTCAGAGTGATCCGAGCCTGCTGTGCCCCATAGGGCAGTTTACCTCAGGACCGACAGAAAAGCACTTCCAGGAAAAGAAAAGCTAGGGATTCCTGCTGAGGGAAAATGCATCAAAGCGCCTGACTTAAGGCTATAATTAGCTGCTGTGGTGTTTGAAATGTGGAAGAATGACGCCTTTGGAGGAATCCAATTGTTTATTTATTTACGTTTGTTTTAATTTTCCCCCCAAATGAGCAGAATGAAGCTTTTTCACAAGGATTGCAATGTGATCTGGTGCACTTAATTTGGTAATTTGAGTTTCACGAGACACACGAGAGGTGCCATGTTACAATACGTGACATTGTTTTAGATTTGGAGGAAAGGAACGGCTCCTTTCCCCTCCTCAGCTCTGACTTTCAGGTTACGTGCGCCCTCTTGGCAGAGCTGAGCAGAGCAGCGGCTGTGGATAAATACAGTCAGTCCATTCTCTAATGATGTATGAAATCCTAAACTAATACAAATGTACGACCTGCCCTCCCCCTGTCTCCTGTCTCGTGATCCAGCCAAACCAGTGCCCCTGCCGCTGGCGTACAGCACGCCACTGATGAAAACCACTGGCCTCAGAAGAACTTCGGTATTGTCTTCCCCCGAGAGATGAGAAAAACTCTCCTATTCTTTCTGCCACCGACACATCTGCTCCGACCAGCTTTTCTTGAGTAAAACTATTATAGATATTTAAAATTCACAGATGTTTTCATGCGCTGTGTGTGGTGAGTTTTATACAAGGCGTATTTGACAACCCGCCCGAAGAAAAAAAAAAAAACGTCCCGGTTGTGAAACAACCTTCAGTGCCACGGATTCCATAAAAAGGAAAACATTACGAACAGCATGATCATTTTTTATGTATGAATGATATTTGCACAAGTCAAACTGTTTCACTGCCCCGGTTTAATGTGGAACTGGGCTTTAACCAAACATTGCTGTCGGAGCGCACGGGGACCGCCGATCAGGCTCACATGGAAGCGCTTCAACTCGGAGCAATCACGGCTCAGTTTACTCTGGCTACTCTATACGTCGCACCTTTGCAGCACCTCATCAACACAATGAGAAACAGAGACAGTCATTTGTGTTTGTTGGCAGCTGAGAGGCCGTCTCTCAATCAGGAAGATCGACTGTCAGCGACGATCGGGGGAAAAAGCAAAGTCCCTGTTGAATTTCTATCCGTAGCTTTATCAAATCTTCACACTGGCATGTTTCTCAGCAAAGGATCAAATAACCTACAGCTGTAATATTTCGAGCACATGAAGACGGTTTGGACTCGATGAAAGGCTGAAGTAAAACCACCTCACCACATCTGAGAGCCTAAAGATAACCATGACTCGTGGAGACTTGATTTAAAACAGGGATGCACACACAGTCCAACAGGAAGACGTGTTTATAAATTGCCTGTTCAGTGATTCTGAGTGACTGGATCCACAAGGAGCATAAATGTGTGTCTTTTGTTTTATCTACAAAGGCAGAAAGCTGTCGCAACTGGTTGCCTGGAGAGGCCTGCCAAGCCAAATGATATTTTTGGGTTGCGACCAATTTTCCCTAAATATGGACAACAGATTGTTGGTTTAAAAAACAACACATTTATATTGTGCCACAGTGGAGGGGAAGATATGGGAAGAATGGTGATGATTTATTAACAGTGAAAATCCACTAGACATACCAAGTGTAATTTAGCTGTCGTGGGTCTTATCATAGTTTCACAATAATCACAATGTGCAACCTGAGAGCTCAGGTTAACAAGAAGACAAGCCGGCAATTTAGCGCTCACTTATTTAGCGTTTGTAACACCAAACAATAGCTTCATGTCAGCTGCATGATAAATTCATGAATACTGATCCAGTCCTTATGTCAGCTTTCATTAGCTGCTCATGTGATCCTGCGATTCGTCCTGATAAAGTGATGGGACGGTGTGTCAAAGCATAAAAGTCTAACGACAGACGCCACCGTAAATTGGAAAAGCACGTGACAAAGTGTTCGCTTCAGCATTAATTCTGTTTGCGCCAACAACTTATTGATTGACACGAGGCGCAACTGCAATTGATAATCCAGTAGTTTTTTTAATAGAAGATTTTATCCGAATTTGGAATGACCAATTCAATGTGGTGAAACGTTAAATATTAAATCTTTAGGAAATGTCCAAATTCAAACTTTCATTCCATAAGTGCAGCAGGCACTCTTACTCTTACTGCATGCCTCGCTCATCAGTAAATTACCTCCATCTGCTGTTCTTTTTGTCCATGCAAAATGGGGAAAACTGTCTTTTAACCTAACTGTACCTGCCACGCTGAGTAGGTAAAAATACACATTCCAAGAGGTACTGTGTGGAAGCATTTTGGATTCAACAGTCCTGATAATTGGACCGAATTGTCGTTTTGTTTTTCATTATTCCTCGAGTTCATGAATTAGAATGTAGCTAGGTAGCTAGGATGCAAAGTCAGAAGCTGCTCAGAGCTGGCCATCTGTGGAGTCAGGTGCAGAGCCAGAAACTCTGGAGGAATAAACACCCAGATGTGCTCTGATCCGTCAAAAAATTGGATTTATCTTCAATCCCATTTACTAACCCGACTGCATCAGCCATCCGCAAAGTTGGCCTCAGTTGTCAGGTGTTTATATACTGTAATGTTGACTGCCAACTGGAGCTGTAGGCAAAATGCGCTTTACTTCATCAACGTAACATCAGACAGGGGAACAAGAAGAGAGAGAACTGGAGTCTCAGGTGCGTGCTGAATATAGTGAGAGTTGACCTGAATTCAAACACACAGTAGTAGCGGTAGTGGACACATCATTAAAAAAAACACAATTTTGAAAATCTATCTGACGAGGCTCAGGCACAAATGTTAATGAACAAGGTAATGTTTTAAAGTTGTACATATGTCTAGCCTCATTTGCTGACTTTCTTTCTCACACACTGACTCTCTTCCAGAAGTTATAGCGACCAGCGAGAAATAAAAAGCAGCGTTACTTTGAGTAAACTTGGATTTCTCTGGCTTTGAACATCGTTGGAAACTTTTGGGATAACGATAAAATAAAGGTGTAGTCGCATTACTAAATTTTATTGCAGAAACATTACATATTTATGGCATATATTTAACCTCCAATAACTGTTTTTTGTTGGACATTTGGGGTTAGTGGAGACAGGTTGTGACCACAACATTGACATTAACTGTTATCAAGTCAGTTATTGGTCTCTGCTCACTCTTTAGCTGCCAAATGCTTAATTATGTTTAACAGCTAGTTTCTTAAGTTGTGTTCATTGGGTTTGCTGTATCTGAAAAACAACATATGAGATTGGTGGGAATGAACAATCAGTAAAGTTGAAGCGACGCAGCCGAGCAAATGGAGCTGCAGATTCAGGTGATCATTCTCTCTAGGTTCATAACGACGGGTGAAATACAGAATATTGCTGCTTTAAGGTTAGGCTCGATGAATAGCAACTGCAATACATGTGTGTAACATCATTGTTTCCACAACATAGAATATTTTTGTATGGTAAAATTAAGCATTTGAATAATTCCAACAAATGACATGTTCTTCTTCTTGAGGACTGTCCTACAGGAGTTATTCACCAGAAAATATTGTTCCATATTATCACTTTGGTTGCGTTTTAAACTGCATTTTTTTCCCTCATGAATAATGTCCTTAAGTTTCACTTGATATTGTCTGTCTTTAGTGTTTTTCTTTCATTCGGCTCCACTTTAACATCATTTTAAGAAAACAAGCACAGACGGTTGATCCTCATCCTTACTTAACGACCTCTCACATTAATCACCAATTCATCAGATCACTTGTCTTTGTGTTCGCCCGCTTCAGTAACTCTTAAAACAGATAAGATTCACCTCCAAATAATGTCTTCATCGCACAAGTGCCGAGCGCAGAAACCCTCACAACTCGCTGTTTCTTTATTCAATGTCAACAGCTGACAGTCTTTCAAAGTCAAGTGCAGTGTCAGTTTCAATAATTAAAGCTGTTTTGTATTTCAAATAGAATATTTCATTGACAAAAAAAGCCATGTGTGAAGCAACACCATTGGATGGACAGCTTTGCATCAATTGTAGAAAAGAATAACCCCGAGCCCACCCCATGAAAGTGATTACATTTTATGATTAAAAGGAAAAATAATTGAATAGCCCTGAAAAACTCCAGTTAATATTGACATTTTTACCACAGTGGAGCTCGGTTGCAAACAACACAGACGATTCTGTTATTGTTGTATTCTTTAGATCAAAGGGGGCTTTAATAAGGCCATTATAAATACATCTGAAAATTCACTCTGATATTCAGCAAACAAATCAATACAGGATGTGCACCGTTCATTGGTCTTTTATTGCGGCACCGTAGGCCGTCGCTGAGGTATCGCAGCATAACGAACAAAAAACGCACGGGGCTTCGGCACCCCTGCTGTGTTCAAAGTCGGCCATATTCAGTATACTTTATAATTGAAATAAAGGTAAACTCTCCTTCCCTTTGAGCTGCAGCGTACATTCTTCTGCCGTTGTATACAAGAAACATGCATTACCAGGTGGTGCTGGGAGTCTGCTGAAAAATAAAAGGTAGGCTCTGGTCACCACAACAGTCGAGTGAGAGGCTCAAGTGTCTTCACTTGCTGATGGACACCTCAGGCTTGAGGACCAGCTTGACACATTATCAGATCTAATGGTTTCTCCTGTACTGTTGGCACATTTCTGTAGGATGTGCAATAAGCCATATGTCTCCTTATTATTTATTAAACAGCTATGGCAAAGTGTATCCCTTAATCTATATCCCTGTTAGTCTTCTGGTTTGGCGCACACTGATGGTTGAATAGGCCTCAGTACTCCTGTCCTTCAACACCAGCCTACTTTATTCCTTTGCAATATTGATGACCTGCGGGTCCCTCAGTGTAGGAGCACGGCCTAAAAGCCCCCACCTGGACCCGGGCCTGCTGAGTGGGGAGGGTGACTCCAGTGGACCCCATGGGCCACGGAGGGCCGCAGCGGGCAGCGAGACCAGAGTCAAGAGATCACGAAACAGACGAATATTGTTAACACCAACAGAAAGAGATTCTGCACAGATCGGATTTAAACCGGCAGGGCTCCAGGGTTATCTGCAGAATTTTGCAAATGTTTTGCCATAAAACTAGAGGCCTGAGAATTTTTTTGTAATTTGAGAAACTGAAGCAATGTAGCCAGGGACTGGCAACATAGGAAGGTAGCTTTAACATCTCTGCATTAGACTTCTATGGACAGTGATATGTGAGCACGATGCCTCCTCGATAAACTATAGCTTCTACTGAGGATAAGGAGGCTATCCGTAAGAGTTTTTTGAGAATCTGGGTTAAATCTAAACACTGATTTCTAGCCTGATTTCAATACTTTTAGACTATAACCTATCAAAATGCACTACTTGTAACAAAATAAATAAGTATAGGATTCAATATTTCTCCACCAGAATTTCCATTTGAAACAGCAAAAAATTAGTGAGAGAGTTCTGAGCTTATTCCAGAGGAATACCCCTTAAAGAACTTGCCGATTGGAATAAAACTTGTGGAAAATATGCACAAACAGAAGGCCTTCATTCAAAATATGGATTGCAAAAGAGCTCTCGAATGTCTCATATCTGAGTCAATGATGAGTCATTTAGGTAAAACAGGTTGATGAATCTGAGTAAATTTTCCCCGAATCTAACACCTGGTCACAACAAGTTTGGGCAAGTGCACCGAGTGGTTCTTGGAAATATGTGAAATAATGAAAATAAGAATACTAAATTAGGCAGGCTGTGGGGCCTTGTGAAACATTATGTATCATAGATAGTTGTCACTTAAAGGTTACGAAGGTGATTCTGGAGAAAGATAGATCGTCAAATAACAAAACCAAAAGAACCAAAAACCAAAAAATAGCTAAAGTAAAAATTTTACTTTATATGCAAGTATAATCAGGAAAATGTACTTAAAGTATTCAAAGTAAACGTACTAAATGCAGATAAACTTCCCCTGTTGCTGTTAAACTATATATGAAAAACGGCTTATGATGTCGTAATTACCCAAAGCCCAAAGTGACACCTTCAAAGTGCTCGTTTTTTCCAACCAATCATACTAACCTCAAAATGAAATAAAATAATCCAAGAAATTTAAAAGAGAATCTGTGAGGCTGGAACCATTAAATGTTTTTACATTAAAATGTATCAAAAATAGTTTCTGTCTGTCAACTGATCCATTTATTAAAGAATTGTTGTCTGTAGACTGTTGTTTCATCATTTCATTAGCTTTTTACTATGTTTTGTATTTAAACATGATAATTGATTTAAAAGCTAAAGCTCTCACAGAAATGTAGTCAAGAACAAAGCACATTATTTGCCTGTGAGATGCAGTGGAGTAGAAGAAGAAAGGGTCATGAGCTGAAATGATTCAAGTAAAGTGCAAGTACCTCAAATTAGCAGTTAAATACAGTACTTGACTAAATGTCGTTTCCACCACTGGTGTCAGCTGAGAGATTTATGAGGTAACTGCAGATTTCTAGCAGAAAACTCAACAACAAAGCAGCTGTGTTTGTAAGATACCATCAGAAACAGCACATCAGGATCCTGTTTACAAGCTACATGAGGAGGTAATATAGTAGGTGTCAGTGTTTCAGATGGCTTCAGATAAGTGCCACATCAGAGTTCCCTCGCTTCGACACCAACAACGTGCCACACAAACAGATGAACTATTGCACATATGAGGTCATTACACTCTACAACCAGAGACGGGGATGAGAGAAGCGAACGGCTCCCTCTCTCACCTACAGCACATGACCACTACACTCCTCACCTCACTATTGTGCACTGCAGTATATAATAAACCTTGTTTGAAGTACATTAACCTGGCTCACAACAATGGTAATGTGCACCCTGAGGGGGATACCGGCGTTATTGACTTCCTGTTCCTGGAATGTTTTTCTCCTGACTGTTAACTGAACTCGTTTTAAGTTTGCAGGCATGTGTGGAAAGTGAATATATTACAGACATATCCTTCTCTTTAACTGTTTGTCTGAGGAATAGCTGCTGATTGCAGTAAAACATTTAGCTTTGGTTGAATGTCTTATCAACATCCTCAGTCACTATATTTGAGATTTAAATTGATGCAATAGGCTAGATTTTATTTATTGATTGAATGCCTGAAAACAAAAATCAATCGTTTAGATTGACTCTTGTGGATGCCAGATATTGTGCGGATCAACCGAGCATTCATGTTGCTTTTATAGTGGCAGCCATTTCACACAGTTACACAGCAGCACAGCCAGAGTTATATGAAATCAATGATACTGCATTGATAAAAACATAAGAACTGAACAGTGACCAGCAACATCCAGCTTTCTCCTCTTTACAATCGATGTGAATTGTCCAAAAGGGACCAGAGTTATGAGCTGAAGGTCCATCTGGATGCTATTCCAAGCGCTCCATGAGCTCATTTCAAAATAAAAGCAGACCAGGAAAAACCAGATGGCCGTATTTGTGGTTGAATACCTACTCTCACAGAAGAGCAGATCAGCATCAGATCACAGACAGTTGTGCACAAAATTCTGGTCACCGAGGTTCATCACAAGTTTCAACATGTCAAAATGAGTAGCTAAAGTGTGAGGATTACTGTAATCTGACTGATGTCATGGGTGCTGATGGGGTTTTTCTTTTCTTTCTTTCGTTTTCCTTTCTTTTACAGGATGCATAACAATGATTCAGAAGCTAATTTCCTGCTGATGAGACTCAGCCAGAAGTTCAACAGTCATTCTCAAAAGTGAAAACAACACAAGAAATATGCTTATTAGACACATTTAGTGAAAAACATCTGTGCAGGTATGCGCAGTGGACAAAACCAAACAAATAGATAAGCAAAAGTATGAAATATATTAAACAGCATAAACAATACATGCCCTTGTGGAAGAACTCCAGTTTATTTTTAATATTCAACTATTTACCATCACAACTTATTTCATACTTTTATTCACATTAATGATTTTGTTTTAGACCATAAGTTTTTTTATTTCAAAAATGTCTTTTTTCCAAAATTTCTCTTTCACAGCATTTTTTCTCTATCATCACTTCATTTCATTTTCTGTGTTAGTTGAGACAAACAGGGCAGGGCCACATGTGATTGTTTATTGTGATTTATGGTGAATTTCAGCTCATTGTTTAACTGTCCACGCCCACGGCTTTACTGTCTTGGTTCGCTCTCAATGCTCTCATAGTGTTGTTTTCAGCCACAGCATGCAGCTATTTTCAGATTAAGCTAAAAGCCTGCTGTACGAGACCTGCCCAACAACAAGCAGCAGACAGGCAAAGTTAGCAACTTGCTGGTGAACATAGTTTAGCATTTAGCAATCGAAGGGTGAAAAACTTCCCTCAGGAGTTGGTGGAGAACAAAACAGAGCAAAAAGAGAGTTAATGTTGGACAAAATGACAATATCGCTCCGTAACTGCTGCAAGTGTAAATAAGATATTGTTTGTTAACCAACTGCAGCAATTATATTTAAATTAGGTGTTGACAGCTGCTTTCTGCTTCCCCCAAGTGGCCAAAATCAAGTGTATGGTGACTCTTAGGTTGACAACAGTTACCTTCTTATGAACTAATAATTTACCTTTTTTTCCAAAACATGTTGCATTATTTATTCATCACTCTTTGTTGATTATTAATATTTATATTTACAAGCAATTCAATTTCTGGTTACAAACCAACTCTGTTATTTATTTGACATTAGCAAAAAGCATGTTAAGATTACCTTTAAACGATTTTATACAAGTTGAACTTTTCCCTCTAAGTGTCGATTGCTTCACATGGGTTAGGTTTGTTTGGGTTACAACACTACTGACACTGTGTCTACTGCCCTTCTCAATGTCCACACCTATTCACTGCTACTGTGCAGACGGTCTGTATCCTCCATAATGTCATCAATGTTACATCACAGTGGAACGGACTGTTATTGTCATCAGCTTTCTGTCATCACTGTATTTCTCTTTGACTTCTGGATGTTGGTGAAATAAAAGACAAAACCAGTTTCATTTTCCAGATGTGTGCAAATTGTTCCCATATATTCCGCCTGATGTAATAATTCATGGCAACTTAATCAAATATTTCCTTAAATTGAGATTCCAAACCTGCATTGTATTAGTCAGTTTTATTTCCTTTGATAAATGTCTCAAACTGTTTTCAGTTACCGAAAGGGGAAAGCATTTAAATGTCTTTTTTTCACCGCAAGTAACTTAATCAAAAAAGATAATGTTGTTATGTTTTGACAGCAGTAAGTATTCATGTACCTTACAGCAAAACAGGGTGAATTTGTGTGAAACTGAACCACGCTACTTTTGGAAAAGTAAACTTTTACATTAATTCACGCTCTCAGAGCAAACAGATGAGGAGACAAGCTTCTGGGCAGGTTACATCCATAGAGCTGTTTATCAAAATAAGCAGCCAGTCCAGAGTGGTCAGCCTATTGATTTTCCTGCCAAATATAATCTGTTTCACCATCATAAATCTGTGTCTGACATCTGCACAAAGCCCCGTTTTAGCCAAACACTGCCAAGTAAGGCTGTTTATTCACCGATGGTCTGATAGTCTCCATGACAACGCTCACTACAATTAGACAACTGTAATCCCGCCTTCAAACATGCACGCAGTTAATTATTTCAGCACAAAGTGAGAGGCGATACGCTTAGACGGGAGATAGAGAGGCAACTGTGGAATCCTGTTCTGCTGCTGTCAGTCCGCCTCATGCAGCGATATGTGTGTGTGTGTGTGAGAGAGAGTGTGTGAGTGTGTGTGTGCAGCACAGCCAGCATTTAATGAGGACAACCAAAACTAAATAACAAGAAATGAAGGACAAGATTGAGAAACAAAAACAAAAGTGCACCCAGAAGTCTCTGTTTAATATACGCAATATAAGAGGGTCGATACACCAAAAACACATTTCTCTAAACCTCAAGTGATAAACTGAGTGGCCAGGTTTCAATGGGATATTTGTCCCTCTTTGCCCCCATCTCAACAAAAATGAGGGTGAATAGAATGTGCTTCTCAAAGCATTTATCAATTAAAAAAATAAAGTTCAGCTGTTGCATGTCTTTCCAGAAGCGGTGTTTCTATGGCAGCGAGCCGTTGAAATGAAAACTTGTTAAATCAAGGTTGGTGGATTATTTAGATGAAAGTTGCCACCGTTTTCTCTAAAGACATGTTACTGGTGTGAGCACCACAAACACAGGTCTGGTCACCTCTTTTGTACTGGGTTGTAGGCCAACCAGCCGTTTATGAGTGAAGCCCCAAAACACTGGATCCTACACATCCCATAATGCAATTGTTTTGGTTGTGTTGATGAAGGTTCTCAGTCATCCAGGTCATGATAACTCTAAGTGCTGTATCGTAGGCAGATCGACTGGTTTCAGTTTCTTGAAGACGTTTCACCCCTCATCCCAGAGGCTTCTTCAGTTCTAACTAACTTGGGGGGAGTAGCAGGGCTTTGAACTCTGTGTGGGAGTGTCCTTACAGAGTCATTAGGGACACATGTAAACGTATTTTCGTTCTTTCTCTTTGATGCTTTTGTTTCTTGTAAGACCCTCCACACCTGTTAAATGTCAGTGGTGGTTACTCGCTTGGGACAGATATTTCAATGTTCAAACTGCTAATATTCATATTTTTTGCAAATAAATACTCATAATAAATTGGAAGTTTGCAACATGCAAAGGGAGAACCACAGCGTTCCAACTCTTTTGAAGATTATTTTGATGCTAACACATGTTAGCGTTAGTGCTTCTACACCGAGATATTGCTACTTTTACTTAAATCAAAGATCTGAGTATTTCTTCCCCCTCTGAACACCTCACTTCCAGTTTGTGATAAAGTTGTAATACATTTGTTGTGTCCCAGCTGATAACATCATTGGGGGTTGATTTTGCAGGCTTTTAACAGCTCCTCCAGAGCCACAGCAGACATTATGCAACTGTATAATGTACTGTATCTTCATAGTCCCCATGACTTGCACTCCTACAATGCTCCTCAAGGATCAAAACCTAAGGATTCACGCACTCCTCTTTATTTTCTGTGTCTCCTTTTCAAACACTGATATTGATTTAAAAAGAAAAATCAATATAGAATAATGTCTTTAAACTGGATTGAATTAATCTGAGCACTGAAAAGACCTGAAAAGACATTGCTAACATTTTTTACATTCAATCGTTAAAGCATGAATTCTCCAATAATGAAAATCATACAGCTTGGTTCAAGTAAAAACTGTGAATTTCAGAGCTGGAGAGTTGATCGCCATCAATGTGGTCTCCTCTGTCAGTTAGGTAGTGTTGTCTCAGTTGTTAACCCTCCATGTGTTCATGTTATTCCTCAGAATACAGCACCACATGCTTTCTTTCCACCCCAACATGCTTTCTTCAAATGTTGACTCAGACAGCGCCCTTATTCCCAGGAAGCCTTCAACAAGCACCATTTGCTCCTGCTCCTACCATGTTAACAGAAAAAACTCATTTGCCATGTATTGTTAAAATTTTTATTAATAGCAATTTATGTCACTCAGACTGGGCCTCTGCAGAAAAAGAAAACATTTGGGCCTTGTACAAATCTATCACTCAAGTTGTCAAAAAAATTTGTTCTCATGCAATATAAATAGGCCCTGAGTCTGTGGGTAGAGAGATGGGATCTGTTTCTGCAAGGGCGACGGGCTGGCTGTTTAGAGACTCCCAGTAAAACAGGTCATGCTGTTCACATCACGAAGCCTCAATCACAAACAAATGTTTTATTTAAGGACCCAAAGCGTTGTTTACTCCAGTCTGCTTACTCTCCTTCCCTTCTCTTCCTCTCCCGCCCGGGTGCGCTCTGTGTGTTCAGCACATTTGAATGCTGGAAGCATACTAAGAGGAAACAAAAACACTCCTGACAGGAAGCTCTACCCTGTCATGTAAAGGAACAAATAGGTAGGCATGTCGCTAAGTGAGCAAATTGCGCCAACACAGTTTAATAAATGAAGCATTCAGGGAGTACAAATGTGTTAACCGTTGCAGAACTCGCGGCTGCTGTAAATAACCGCCGCAGCGCTTGTTTGCTGAGTGGACGGGAGGGTAAATCTGAGTAAAGTACACAACAAGTGTTGCTGTATTTGTCACTGAAAGATACGGGATGTTAATGTGCTGCTGCAGTGTCACAATCTGTCAGGTTATTATGAGTCTACTGAAGGATGTGTGTCGGGTCACAGTCCTCTCTGTTGTCTTATCGACTGCGTCTGTGACCAACAGCCGATTCTATTGACAAATCAGCACATGAGTCGTCTCCTACCTGCATCAATCTATAGCTATGTTTCCATAATTCATCAAGGTTGTGCTCTCCTTAAAGGATAGTTCTATGTTTTCTTCAACAAAATTACACTGTATACCGCTCTTTTGAAAGAGCATATGTGTTTTGAAAGAAATGTAATGTTTCCTGGATTATATTTAAAGAAGAATCTTCAAAGTTGCAAAATATTCATTCGTCATTTAACAGTGTTTTTCAATCCTGTTCCTGGGGCCCTCTGTCCTGCAAGTTTTTGATGTTTCCCTGCCCAACACACAAATGAATGGGCCGTTATTAAGCTACAGCAGAGCTTACTGACAGAGCTGATCATTTGGAATCAGGTGTGTTGGAGCAGGGAAACATCTAAAATATGCAAGACAGAGGGGCTTGAGACACAGGATTGAAAAATTATGTGCTAAAATACTCAAATAGATAATAATACCACTCACATATCTGTCCTTTGAAAATTAAGCTACAATCATAAACCACTTACCTGAACTTGAGCTGGATTCTTGTCATCACCTGAGGAAGTCACTACATCTGGCCCAACAAATAGCACACTACATAACTTGCAAAAAAACTACAATTTGCCATTTTCACCTCAGTTTTTTATGGATGAAACAAATGACTAATAATTACCTTTGGACAGAGTCATGCTAGCTGTTTGCCCCTGCTTTCTTGCAGAACCCACCAAACTGTTCTTCTCATTGGGTTGCATCTATCGCTTTCGTATGATGAAAGCCTTGACAGATTTGTGATCCAATAATTTTTTCAATGATGGAGAATTAGATTAGCGGCTGATAGTTCAACTGCTAGGCATCCTCTCCCTCTAGACAAAAAACAATCAATCACTCTGACAGAGATTTTTACGCCCCTGATAGTTCACAGTCCACAACAAGTGGAAGGGAGATCTACTGGACGGCAACATGCCTGTTCCTGAATCCCCTCCCGATTCCAGACACCCCTGGTTGCCCTGGTAGCCTGCTGGACAACGAGAGAGAGGGAAGTTAGTGGGCCTGGATGAATCTGCTGTTTGACAACACCACAAATTAGATGAGAATTTGCTAGCTAGTGCGCTATATCCAAACTGTATGTTGCCTTGTGTTTGTGAGCTGTACTTTCCCCTGGTAAATACACCGACGTCCTCACCTATCACAGCCCACGCTGCAATTTTGGCAGGGAAGCACTGCTCCAGAGGATGCAGAGTTACTCCAATGGGAGCAGCAGAAAACTGGGAAGGAGGCTGAAGAGGTCAGTGTGTTTACCAGGGAAACTACAGCTCATAAACCACCATAGCTAACAGTCTGAGTCAAGCGTAGCGAAAGTAACCAATCGGAGACGGAGGAGGGCAGGTCTTGCAAGAAATGCAGTGGGATCCATCTGTTCTTCAGTTGTGTTTCCTAAAATGTCAGACTTCAATAGTGTTATGTTTATCTTTAAGAAACTCAACACACTTTTATTGGTTTACCTTTTCAATATATATCTACAGCCATGATCTTTTTTATTATCCTCACCACAGTGCTTAGGTTATGCTAAACCTAACCACATGCAGGATGACATCCATGAATGAATGGTGAGTACAATGTTATCATAACACATAAAAATGACGGCCAGATGCATGAAAATAAGGCCTAAGTTTATCAAACATGTATCATCCTTAAACCATTAACAGAGAGCCCACAGCAGTTCGACCTGCACTGTGCTGTGCATTCATGACCAGCCAGTCTCCACTTTGATTATATTCCTTTTTAAAACACAACGTCTCTCCATCTTCAACAAATGACATGCTACTCAGAAGCACATTAAAGGCGAGCATTTCATTAGTGCGGCTGTTGTTGTTTTTCACACTGGAAGCCTCCTGTTTTGCATACGATGTGATGATTGTGCGTGTGAGTGGGGAGGGAATGAGTGGTGCTTAATGTGGTGGACAGTGATCAGCGCCCCCCCCCCCCCCCCCCCCCCCCCCCCCGCTCCCTCCCGACACCCCCACCACCCCCTCTCAGGACTGCAGGCCATCTCATTTACATTCACTCCCGTTTGTGGACAGAGCGCTGCGAATCTAGCGCGGCTCCCAGCTTCCTGCCTGCAGCACCCACCCAAAATGTGCGTGCCACTGCCAAGTCAGCCAAGGAGGATTTTGCACAGGTTAAAGCCCCTAAATGAAAATGGTTATTCTCATGACTAATTCATGAGTCGCTGAATTACAGCTGAGAAACCAGAGAAATTTAAGTATGACATGCAAAATGAGGCATAAAGGCTCGCATTCTGCGAAAATGAGATGATTGAGCGAAGTGAGGGAGCTGTGTAGGATCTGACAACGCTGACCGACCTGGTCAAATACAACTACATTCTCCATCCTTGGTCTGGAACCCCCCCACCCTAACAGAGAAAATATGTGTTTTTAGCTGCAGGCCAGGAAGACGGAGTGAAAGAGAGAGAAGGGGAGGGGGGATTGTGAAAACCCAGGCAGGGGTGCCATTCTGCTTGCCAGAGTCCGGCTCTTCACATGTCCTCCTCCAGCACTCACAACAGCACCACACAGAGAGACAAAAGGTGAAGGGTAGCCAGGTCATAACACACACACACACACATGCACAACACTTTTCTCCCCCCATCTCCCTCTTCATCCGCCACTCTCTTCACTCCAACCCCCTGCATCCTACCCTCTGCCGCCGCCAACTAACCTGCCTTCATACTCAAACAAGCCATGTGAAGGTTAACTGGCCTCTTATCCCGCCTAAAACAACAACAAAAGAATCGCGGAGTGATGGTGGCGCTTTTGAATAGTTCAAAAGATGTCAGCGTGCATAAACCCGGCGTCTATCTTGATCACAAAGGAGGGTGACATGAGGGAAAACAGCACTTCAAATGACGCAACAAGACAGTGGCGACAATTTGCGGCGAGGTTTTTTTCTGCAAACTGTGATCACATGCGAGAAAAACAAAGACCCCCTGACATTTGAAATGGATGAAACGTGGACGGTTTGCTCGAGCTAAGATCAATGCTGCGGGCGAAGAAGAAAAAAAAAGAAAAGAAGAAAAAAGGGTTCCAACACAGAAAAGACTTCGGCTTTTCTCCTCTCTCTCGCCTGATGTTTACCTGTTAAGTAAACATGTCATGACCAAATTTTTGGGCTCACACTTCTTATTCTGACAGCAATTGCTCTGGAGGCTGGGAGGAGATCCCCCCTCAGGGCATAAAACATCATTAACATTATTATTGTTTGAGTTCTTTTTTTCCCCCCTTTTCCCCGTTAATTCAAAGGAGTTGTATTTACATGATGGATCTACAGTATTGACTGAATAATTTCTATAGAGTGTGAATATGCAAATAGCTGCTCAAACGTTAGAAAATACATACCCTACGTGCAATTATGTAAATTGTCTTTGGTTATTCATTCAGTTATTCACCCTTGTATTCGCTCATGCATTCATTTGCCATATTAGGGGCTGGCGGTGATGCCCCGAAAGCGGCAGGCTCTCTCCGCAGGCTCTGTGGACAGACAATGGGCAGAGAGAGAAAATCCTCCTCGCCAGAGCTGTGCAGCAAGTTGACCCGCTCACAGCACACAACACCATATGGAGAGAGATTGCTTTGAAGGGGCCAGCGTGGCCCTGCACACCGGTACACAAGGAGGAGCAGGGTCTGACTGCACACACACACTCACACACAGACACACACACACACACCCTTGACCTTGCACACACACACACACACACACACTGTACATGAGCACTTGCTTGTTTCCTGCTGTAAGTCACACGCGGTGTGCTGCCGTGCTCTCCGACAAATACAGTTTTATGTTTCAGATCAGTTCAGGAAATGTGAATAAAATGACACTTTAAATCAGAAGTGTCATCAGATCCCTGCTGCTTGATATTAAGAAAAATGTGGGTTTGACAAGCAATATTAGACAATAAAGATCAGAGTGTTCATGAGGAACACTGATGTGGTAAATGACGGAGAAACTTCTTCAAAGTAGATCAAAAACAAAGTTTAATAGCAGCGCACCCTCAGGCGAGTTTCCTCTGCACTTCAGTATTGGTGAACAATACTTTCTGTGCATGACTAAATGTTGCCCTTCGTGTTTTCCTGCCATGCGAGTGCACAGTAAGCTCATAAATATGCTCCCCGGCTTTTTTTTTTTTTCAGAGCACACGGGTGGGTCACCGCGAGGATTGATTTCCACGAGGACTGACGTGAAAAATGCACACATAATGTCCAGAACACATGGCTCTGATCAGACTTTTGACCTCCACATAACCTGCAATCACTAATTTTAAGCTTGCCTCCATATGGAGAGCGAGTGCGGTATTAAAGGTGACATGCAAAAAGGAAAAAAAAGGGGGGAAGAAAGAAAGCTTAGAAAAATAAAGCACTGGACTGTATTGTGTCATAACTGACCAGTCACGGTGAGGTATTTTCATTCCTGAATAGCTTCACTGTATAATGTAATGGATGCTCAGGCACTGACATTACAGGTGTGTGTGTGATCTCGTGTGTGTGTTCAGATGAATGTGTTTTACTATTTCTCCCACCTCCATCCCTCTCCCCTGCATACACTCCCATTCATTAGGACTCATGCATTAAGACCAAGCTGGTATTGATTTGAAAAAAGCAAGAAAAGCAAGAGCTGACATGTGCGTTTACTGGCTAATATTCAGCTTCCCCCCCCCCCCCGAAAACCATGAAAGAAAACAACCAAACCACAAAGCGATGTTCTAATGCAGCATTACACAACATATGCTGAGGCGATTGTCTGATATAAAGCGTAGCTGGAGGGTGAGAGCACGTCCCGTTGCGACACCCAGGGTGACTTAGAGATATGTTTAGCGGAGGAACAAAGAGCAGGAAGGAAATGCAGAAGACACACTGAGCAAAGAAAAACATTTTCAAACGCGACAGCAAAACACGCACTCCCTCCTCCAGTCCTCAGTGTTAAATGAGTGAGTCGATGAGTTCAGCTGATTATTGGCCACTGACTTCATTAGTGGTTGTTGAATGTCTCATTGCTATATCTACTGTTAATGTGTGTTATTTGGTTTTACATTGAGTCGTCTTTACTCGTTCCTGTCTCCATATGAATCTTAGTTTTGTCACCTTTTTGTACACCCAGTAGGGCTTTGAAAGTACATTTAC
This sequence comes from Diplodus puntazzo, assembly GCA_963678695.2. Taxonomy (NCBI): domain Eukaryota; kingdom Metazoa; phylum Chordata; class Actinopteri; order Spariformes; family Sparidae; genus Diplodus; species Diplodus puntazzo. Next base: position 28,906,341 of record OZ023157.1, on the reverse strand, counting down.
TCAAGTATGAATATATGGAATATTGTCATTTTTCCTTCACTTCATTTTTTAGCTTAGTTTAGTTTCGTTTATTTAAGAAGAGGCCGTGCACATGAACAAAACACAAAGAATTAGCCAACAGGCGTTTTTTCATTTATAGCCCCCTCGCCAAGGTGTTAAAGTAAAAGTTCACTCAAAGTTGAAAAAATGTGTCATTATCTACTCACCCCCATGCTGATGGAACTAAAGAAAATGGAGACTTGATTCAAGACATTAATAAACAACTGAAAAAAAAACAGCTTTTCTGGTGCAAATTCAAGTCTCCTGGAGCCTCTGTATCCTAAATTGGTTTGAAAAGATGTTATTTACACCCATTTCTCAGCAGAAATCTTCAATGTAGCTGCTTAGCTCAAAGTGTTAGCATAAACCCCGTCTGAAGTCGGTTCACAAGCTCAACTGCATGTCCAGGGTTTAAATAATGTATTTCCAAATCAGTTTGGGATCTCAGGGCTTCAGAAGACTTGGTTACGCTGGATAAACTGTATGGGTGCATTTTTTAAATTTTAAAACATGTCCCCACCTTATTCAGTTGTTTAGGATAATGCTGCAACCCTGTCTTGCTGTGAAGCTCCAGTTGTGGACAACTTCAACCGGTTTTGCATTGGCATGAGGTTCTGAATTTTGGGTGAACTGTTCCTTTAAAAATGCTTAACAACTCAACACATAGTATGCAGTTTAAAGACTGTAAAACAAGAAGAACATATACATAGCAGGCGAGTTCAGTGCTCATGTGTAGATACATATTAATCATCTGTTGTTTTAATGGTTATTAAAAGATCTATACATGTTCAGATGTGATTGTTTTACTCTCTCTTGAACCCTGGACGGACCGGGCACCGTGCCAAATTTTGCAATGTTCTCTGATAAACATCTGAGTTCATAAGAATTTCAAATAATTCAGCAATTCTGTCCGATTGCAACAGTAAAATGTTGCGTGCATGCAAATGCAACACTAATAATGATTTAGTATTCTCATCTATAGTAGTTTATAAGTCACAGGGGCAATCTTTATACAATGACTATTTTTACTAGTAAAAGTAAAAGTTCGCTCATAATAGTGTTCTTTACTTCAAAACAGGACTCTCACTTTAACTGAGTGTATTTACAGTGTGGTGTTGCTGTTTTTTTGTTGAAGTAAAGGATAAGAGCAGTGTGTCCACACTGTGTGACAGCTTCTGAAACACATGTAATCTATCAACATACACAAACACTCAGACAAACTACTTCAGCAGCTCCTAGAGGCAACGTGAGGCATGTTTTAGTTTAGGTTTAACCAACTGACAGCCCCTCAGGGTGACTGACATGTTTACAGCACGTTTTTATTTTGTGTGTGTACGGCTAAAGGTCAGACAGGTAAGTCAACAACCTCTCTGACTAAACAGGACATCCTGTAACAGCAGTGTTGTTACTTTTCAGCTTAAAATGCACAAAACAAACATTGTGTGAGGTAGTTGTACATAACCGAAGGGCACTGGCTTTAAAGCAAATAATAATAATTTGTGTTTTCTGTAGGTTTGTGGAAGACTTAGGTGCACAATGGGCTCAGGGGTTGCTCCCCAAGTAAATGTTAAGTTTTTCAACAAAAATGTGTACTTTTACATCATTAAGGACCATTACTATCACCACATCTCTGGACAAAACGTCGGAAAAGCTCAAGCAGATAACCAAAAAATCAACTTCCACTAAGCTTAACGATAAAACTTGCTCGAGAAGTCATTCAGTGCTCATTCTACACTCTGCACATCGTGTTATTGTAGCAAGTAAGTATTTTTCAGCTTTTAAAAAGAACACAGAGCAAGTGAAAAAAACTGAAACAAGGACAAACAGCTTTTCATTTGTCAACACGTGCACTTTCACTTCTGTTGCAGGGAGTGCGTTTTTCTCCCCCGATGAGTGCAAGTCGTCCCAGTGCGTCAGTGCATCCGCCACATGCAGGGCCTGAAACGCTCCACGCTCCATGTTTGGGTAAACTGCGTGACAAATTGGAGAAAAAAGGCTGGGGCAGAAGACACAGAGTAAACTCCCTCCTGGACAATACCATGCTGTATTATTAAAAACAACAGCATAGGTCCCTGCGTTGTAACCTGCTAAGATGGGGGAACATGCTCATTGATGATATCAAGGTGACTGAACACACACAGAGCAGCGAACCAGCTGCTGTTCAGGCGGCATGGTGTGGCTCACGCTGAGGACTAGGTGCCTGGCTGCATAATTGGGAATTATTAAACATGGCTCTTGCAGCGAGGTGATCATGAAATTGTATTTTCAGTCTTGAGGGATGAAAGCAAGAATTAAAATGTTACCGTTTGTTAGGAAGCGGGGAGAAAAAAAAATTGAAGAGTCTTGTCCTAAACCTCCCATGATTCAATTTCTTTTAAGAAACAATGGAAATGCATTTGGACAAGCAGGGAGATGGATGATGCAGACTGCTGTCATAAATTGTGGATTGTTGTAAATTGCAATCTGAATAAATATTTCAGTGGCAACCGGACCAACATGATGAAATGCGGCGTGAGAGATTGTCCATTTTTATATTTGTGAAGGAAGCAAACAGCTACACGGATAGACTGAGAGTAACGTGAGAGAAGGACATGAAATGTGTTGTTATGAATGATTTAAGTAGTGGTAGAAGTGTACAGCATAGATGATTTTTCTTAAAACAAAACATTTTAAAAATCGCATATCTAAAAAGAAACAGCTCACCTTTTTTCTTTTGTTAAATGGTCATAGGCAGGATTTCTGCTTTATATTCTATGCCCAGGTCAGACTGAACATTCATTCAGCATGTGTTGTTTTAGTATAAATACAGATCATCAAACATTTACCACAAATAAAACAATTGGAATGGAAAATATATATATCTTTTTTGTATAAAAGAGCTATTTCTTGGGTTTACTGCCATTTTTGTAACACAGCACAAACTCTCAGTACATTGATGAGGAAAAGAGTGAACTTTAAGTTGAGGAATAAAAGGTAAACTATGAAAATAAATAACTGTCATTAGAGATGTTTTTTATTCACTGTTATATTCAAAAGGTTAATGTTTCCATGAAATAATTAATTAACACTTCACAGTATCTATCTTTGTATGTTAAATGCTAACTCTATGTTAGCATGCTAACATTGTATGGTATTGTTAGCATGCTAACATTGTATGGTATTGTTAGACAAAGTGTTTTTTCCGCCACAATTAATATTAATATAAAAGACATGATAAAAGAGGCCTTGCAATACAATTCAATACAAGTGACTTACATACACACAGTACATATATAAAGTATTTATAGCATAGCATATATAATACAGTTTAGTATGTTACATTTACACTTTAAAGCGGGAACAGTCCATCATTAATTAAAGGTACATTTATGATGTATTAAACTTTAGTTAAGAGTTATTTCACTGTGAACAAACAATGAATTATTTTAAAAAACATGTATCACTGTTTATTGTAAAGTTAAATGACACACATCACTTTCAAAAAGCATTCGGTCTATTTAATCATCTGTTGGCATGAATGAAATCCAAGACCAACATGCATCTCCACCCCACCTGCCTGTGATCTCAGCAAGGATGAGCTGAGGCCAGTAAAGCATCATTTGTGTATGATCATTGGTAAAATGTTCTTTCTGTGCGGTGGATGAAAGTCTGTAAGTTAAGTTGTTATCAATTCAAACTTTTAATCATGTTGGACCCACCCCAATCAGTGATGTCACACTGCAGCAGGTGTTTCTATCAGCTGTTGATGGTAAAACTCCTGCTCTGACATTATTGATCAATCACAACTGCCATTGGCTTGAGAGCAGTGCAGAAGCACATTTGTGTTTAAGTCACCTTTTACCAAAGATAAGATTTCCATGTAAATTGTGAAACACAAAGAACACAAAAAACTTCTGAGAGATTGGTGATGAAGCCTGACATAAAAGAAAAGAAATAACGTAATAGACAGAGATAACAATAAAAGAAAACAGTTAATAATCAATGATTATGTTATATCATTATATTATAAAAAGATATATCTCTTTTACCTTTATACCTTTTTTGTGTGTTGTGCAAATAGTTTCCTCTAAATGTTTGGATAAAATGAAAACAAAATTCAAAAAGTTCATGGTTTGTGTCCAGACCAAAATAAGATACACACTCAGAGTTAAATAATTTCAGGTGATGCATATTTCATCATGGTAAGTCTGCTCTAGGAATCCAGCATGCAGACCTTCCATTAAGGTACACACAGCAGTCCACAAAAGTCAACAATTAAAAATAAAACAACCAATAACATCCCTCCACTCAGACAAATATTAACCTAAAGTTTGGAGGGGGAGCGAATCAGAAAAGTGTGACAGGCGACACGCGTCTTTGAAATGAGCTCATCTCACTGGAATCATTAGTTTGGAGCTGCGAGCAGAACATTTTCCTCTGTAGCAGCAGTTTCAAATCACAATGCAATAATATTTTCCAGCATAATCTAAAATGATGTTGGAGAGAAGGAAAAAAAAAAAAAAGAACGACGTGGCGAAGGAGAAGAGGATGTTAGTGATTGTCCTATATTGCTCATGCTCTCATGGATTACTTAATTATCAGCCCGTGCCGACGTTCTGCTCTGTTAATGGTAGGCAATATGGCCTTTACCTCACTTAAGGAATAAATTGTATTGCTCCATCTCTCTCCATCTTGTAACGAACACACCCTCCCACACACATATAAACATCCCTTCCCTCCTCTCTTCACTGCTCATATAGATCATTGAAGCCGGAATGGGATAGTTACTGAAGCAAAATCTCGATGAGATCCACTGCTATTTCACAATAACAATTTCTTTAATTGGGCATCTCTGCCTATTTCACCGCAACCTGTTTTATTCATCTCTGCAAAATCAGGGATGAGATCCTCATTGACACATGCTGGGTTTATGATTTTGAATCATGAGGAGTGCTTTTTTTTTAGAGAGATATTGTTATTGGCTCAGTGGGAAGCATTGTTGTGAGCAGAGGTTTGGAAGCAATATTAAGTTAATCATGAACTCAGTCAGTCAGAGAGTCGTGAGCTGTGGCAGGTGGCGGCTGGGTCGACGTCAACGGGAATAATGCACACCTAGAAGAAAAGGACGGCAGAGCAGAGGGTACGGTAGATATATGTGTCATTAGCAGCTACAGGCTACATGACACTATTTCTTGCTGTAAGCTCTGAGTGTGAATACCAATTCCTTAAAACAATTTTGGACATTTTGGTAAATTAGGAAGTCAGATGAGAAGATCAATACCACTGTTAGCTCTCTACGGTAAATATGAAGTTAAGCCAGCAGCTGGCTAGCTTTGCCTTGCAAGGGTTGAAATGGAAAAAGGAGCTAATTTGGCTTTATCAGCACCCCAAAAGCTCACTAATTTAACTAACCAGTGTAAAAATCACAATGCATGATTTGCACATGCAGGCTAACTGTCTGCTGCCAGTCGGGCCTTTCAGACACAACAGGAAAGTGGCACCACTGCAGTCTGACACCCCTCATTTCCAATGGCTTGCACTGCACCACGTCAGCTTTTCGCTGCGTCGTGGAAAACGACCAGGCTGTACTTTGGGCGCAGCTCAGTGCTGGACCCAGCGGTGAGTGCAGTGAAAATTACTTCGTGTCTAAAAGGCCCATTACTGTCCAGACATTAGAGGGTTATCAATCTGGTGATCTAAGTCTTGGCAAGAAAAACAAAGAAACCTTATGTCCCAAAAAATACTGATCTATAGCTTTAATGAAAATGAAGTACTGTGTTTGTTGAAGAAAAATGACGAAATTTAAAGCACTGTGCATTAGTTCCCCACTGTTGGGCCGGTCATACACTCCTGCTGTGCAGTGAACACAGACCTTTGTGGAGCTCAAAGTTGCCAAATATGTGGGATGCACAAAACCTCTATAAAACATGGGCTTCTCTTCTTATATTAGTGTACAAACCACATATGGCTTGAAGGAAGAGTCTGGATCAGTGGTGGTGCTGATGACATCATCAGGAAAGTTTTTGTATCAGACTTTTTTCAGATTACTCCATCCAGAACCACAGGAGACGCTTTAAAGCTGTTTTCACAGGTGGAGTGGTACTCCTCATGATGTGCAACCTTTTGTAAAATGTGTAAAAATAGATGGAGTGTCCCTTTAAGTAAAAGTACAGAGGTATCATCAGCAAAATATACTTAAGTATTGAAAGTAATAGTACTTATTACACAGAAAAGCGGCCTCTGTGAGTGGTACATCACTATCAGATTTTCATATTAGACTATTATTACCACTTCTTCAATACAAGCAGCATTTTACTGCTCTAGCTGGTCAAAGTAGAGCTACTTTTACGCTACTTTTGTACTGTTATGTAATATAATCAACAGCAAGTTTTCATGTGTAAAACCAAAAATTATAGCTTTCAGATAATGTAATGAAGTAAAATGTCGAATGCTTCCCTTTAAAATGTTGTATACTCCAAGGGCAAAGTAGCAAAAAATTGGAGTACGTCAAAAATTGTGTAAATGCAATTTAGTTGAAGTCCTTGAAATGAGCTGATATGGAATATATTTTTAAAAATTTAAGCTTTAAATCTTCTTCATTAGGGGAAAACAGGGAAAACTGGGGGATAAAGAGTTAAAAATACCTCTTCAGAGAATGTAGAGTATGTGTCATTATCCTGAAGTGTAATTAAATGGTGACGTCCTGAGTCACATTGTGTCTGATGCCTGCAGTGTGCACCCACAGCGGCTGACCACACACATGCACCTCCAGCACAGGGAGGGCAGCGAGGGAGTCTGACACCGCTCTAAAGACTCCCATTGACCTAACCATGAGTTGCACTCTCGACAGGAAGTCTCCTCTGTTTTACACTTTCACTCAGTATACTGTGACCAACAGCGAGTGCACTCAAACTGGCTCAGAACCCCTCTCTCAACTGTTTGCCAGGTCGGGCGTGTTTTTCCCCTCGCGGGCCTGTTTGGAGTAAATATCAGGCATTAATATCCACACGCAGATCTTTTGCCAGAGGATTATTGAACATTAATTACATTAGCATTTTCTCTCTGACAACAAGGTGGCTTCTTATCTGTGATCTTCAAACTGCGACTGGGAACTATTGATCTGGGCCATGTTGTCATTCAGATGATAATTAGGAGCGGGTGAGAGGTCAGCCTCCAATCCGTTTGAACATCTGGATGAGAGTTCCTCAAGGACAATGGGAGCCGTAGGATGCCGCCACTCTGTCGAGCCCTGCGTGTCTTCATGTGCCTAAGTCCATTATACAAATTGTCTAATTAATTCCCACATTCCAGCAGAGTGGCCCAACAATCAATGGAGGCAAAACACTGGCAGAAGAGCCCGGTGTACAGTTACAGTCGATGCATACAGAGCTGGAGGTGAATCACCTGCTGCAAGGTTTGACTCTGACCTTTTTTCTGTGGAGAAAGTGACAAAAAGCTACAACTTCCAAGCTAAAGAGAACATTACATATTAGTACAGGTGTGACCGCACATTTTATTTAACTTTTTTGACCATCTTATCTTCCAGAGGAGAACACTATTAACACTAATCTATAAAAATTCTACACTAACAACATACTGTGAGTGTGCCACGGCTTTGGAGGTGGCGCTATCGCAGGTTAGCCTTATCTATAATTAAAACTGTATTTTAAGGACATGCAAATGGAGATATTAGCAGACCTAACATATATCCTTCTCAGTGTGGTGGGGACAGAGTTCAAAAGAATCGTTTTACACAGGCCCCGCTTTTGCAAGAAAGTAGCTCAATGTATTCTTTTTCATGAGTAAATAAAGGTAATCTCCATGGGTGCATTAAATTCTGTCTCCGCTGCATTTATGTTATCGTTAATGCGATGAATAATTCCGTTTGCACACTGCAAAAGTGCTTACAGCAGAACTTTGGAAGAATCAACAGAACAAATTGTGTGAGAAATTCCTAAATGGTCTTGTTCGGAGTGTTTAAGTGTGGAAAAGATCTCCTTCCTCTCAACGGTTTTGTGCCGAGCCGTACCACGGCATGCTTGACCACTTAGAACAATGGCTTGTTAATCCACAGTTCAAAGGAAACCAAAGCAGGGCAAGACAACAGATGTCGCTCTGATGCACCCCCCCCCCAAAAGTACAGATAAGCACTGGGTATAAAAGAGGAGTGTCTGTTTTAGTCTGTAAATTATTATTTGCCAGTAAATTGGAACATAAAGAGCCTGTGGTCCTGTTAGTCAGACAGTGTGAGCTGCTGTCGCTACAGGAAACAGCTTATCGTGGTCTCTGTTAACATGTTGCAATGTAAATGAACAGCTAAACTGTACTTGATCCAAATGTGCAAATGCAAAACATAAATGTAAATCAGTGTGTCGCGCCTGGGGAGGATGCAGACAAACAATGCAAATATTGCCCCCTTGTGGTTCCTGTGCACTCATGGGTGTTGAGGGGAGCTGGCAGCCATCTGGGACAGCAGAGAGACTCTAACCTGTTATAGCTTCAAATTAAGGACATTAAACTAAAGGCTGGAGCAGTGATGGAGGCACTGTTTAACTGAGTCTGATAGCACCGAGGAATCACAAGTGACAAGGGGGGAAATCAGGGTTATTAGAGTTTTTTATGATGTGGAAAATATTTAAGACAATACATTTTTTTGGTAACACTTCTTACAAGCCCATGCATATAGTGCGATACAATTTATTATAAAAATAGATATAAAGCATTATATTGTGCCTTTAGTGGTGCAAGGATTTCAGCAAGGATCATATGGCATTATAATTCTCATAGTTGTTGGAGAAACAAGAAATTATTGTCATTTTATTATGCATTATAGTGATGTTATAAGTTCCTTTAAGAGGTTGCTGGGTGCTTTATGCAAACCAATGAAATTATATACTTATAAGTGAAAACGTTTTAGTCCATGTAAAAGAAAACACACAGAATGTTGTGGAGTTAATCGTTAACACTTTCTATGAAGCCCATGTCTGTAAATCTTAAAGAAAATATTCATAATGCCTTATAATGTGCTTATAGTGCTGTATAATGACAGATTTAAGCACTCAGGAATATTCAGGATGCGTTATGACAATAATCAAACTCATAATGGTGCTGTCTATAATGCATAATGAACATACTTAGAATTTGTTATAGTCGGCTCATAGTGATAAGAAATCATAAATGTTGATAATTCTTTATAACAATAGTATAACACATCATGAAGCATTTCACGATGATCTCTAAGGTCAGTCACTTATTTTTGCAAGATCATTTTGCATTTAAATTCTCATAGCTGTAATACATTATAATCATTATTATAAGACTTTATAATATGATTATAAGTTACTGCAAGTGGCCATTGAGTGCTTTAATTAATGAAATCCCTGCTTCATAGGCAGATGTTATGCATTGCATCTGGTTATAAGTCATTATACGTGCTTTAAGTACAGTCACAATTAGAAGTCAGTGCAGGATAAGCACACAAAATGTCGTAAGATGTATTTTTTTGACCAGGTAGTGAGATATAATGAATGGATCCATTTTCCGTTATACAAATTCTAACAATGCGTTTAAGACAGTGTTGTAACAATGAGTTATGATTATTGTTAAAGAGCATTACTGGCCTTTCAGACGGTGGTTTGCGCTGTGCTCATCGTAGGGTTCAGCTCAAGTTCAACCTGGTTGAACTTTGGACGGTAGGCGCACCAAGTGGGGTGCTGGGTGGTGCTTTACTCAGTGCGGCAAAAAAAAAACAAAAAAACCTGTCTGGCGTGGTGCAAGCCATTGGAAATAATGGGTTTCAGAGCACAGCGGGGATGTTGTTGCATTCTGTCTAATAGCCCTATTATGAATATTCACAGGTGCTTATAACTATGACTATGATACAGTGCATTATATGTATGGTTATGATGCATCATAATTCATTAGACATAGGCTTCATAGAAAGTGTGAAAGTGTTAATAAATGTATTTGTGCAACAGGTCATAACCGACAAATGTAACATTTTGATGATGACCAACTGAATGATGGACACTTATGTAGCAGTGATTTAAGTTATAATGTTGTAATACCCAACAGTTTGAGTGCTTATATATCTATATATATCTATATCTATATCTATCTATCTATCTATCTATCTATCTATCTATCTATCTATCTATCTATCTATATATATATATATATATATATATACATATATATATATATATATATTTACATATATATATATATTTATATATATATATATTTATATATATATATATATATATATATATATATATATATAGAGAGAGAGAGAGACATAATATAAAACCAAATAAATATGTTTATAATGCATCAACGCCATCATGTTTTATGATCATTCTTATAAAGCATTTTGGATATTAACGAGTGCTTATAACTGTGATAATAAGTCAATACAGGCATATTATAATGCATTACAAGTATGTCTATATTGCATTATAGACATGAGCTGTTATCCAAGATGTCTACCTGCAACCAGACCTCCAGATCACCTGCCTTCTCCTCTCATACCCACGTCTCTCCCCTCTCTCTGTCTCTCTCTCTCTCTGTCTCTCAGCTGGCTCTCTCTCTTTCTCTCATTAGAGCCGAGTCAATTTCAATGTCACTTAAAGTCACGGCTGTAATTTATTGGCTCCTTAATACTGACGGACAAAGGTCGTGAGCAGCGCTGTGAGGCGTTCTATCAGGTTTATCTGTGCGGGTCATTAACCTTGACCTGGTGTAAATGCACTTCAGTCCAGGAAGCTCCCCCCGTCCTGCACACGCACGCTTCCATGCCCCCAAGAAGTTCCTCCCTGCGACAGCCACTCACTCGGCCGCCCCGTTAGCTCGAGTGCTTTAAACTTGCCTTAATTGTCATATGGCAGCCAACGCAGCTTTCTTAATTGATCTGACCTTTCACAGTGCTTTCTAATTTCCAATCCCGCTTTCATTGTTCCATCTGGCACTTTTAAAACGACATCTGGTTGACTGTACTTTACCCGGTGATCTCTGTACAGTTATTTTTAAACTTAATGTATGCTTCAACAGATGTTAGTTTTTATAGGTGAGCGAGGAGCTGGGCTGAGCTCTCAGCAGCGCCCCGTGTCCATAACGCTTCTCCTCAACAATTCAAATATTGACACCGCGCATTTACAAGCCAGGTCGCCCGGCAGACTCTGTGCCATTCTGTTGGGTTTCTTGTTTTTGTGCCCTATTAGCTGAACATCAACTCAGCACAGCGCTCTCTAATCACTGCCCATAAATTAAACGTCGGCTTTCAGTTTAGGAACAAATAAACTTCAGTTTGTCCGATGTCAGTGAGAATGCAGGAATATTTGTTTCATAGATAATAAGCTGGATGTGGGCGTTTCTCACCGCCGAGACTGAGAGGAGAGCAGCTCACTCTCGCGCTCTAATATGGCTGCCACTCAGATCTTTTCCAAAGGAATCATTATCGGGAATGTTCAAATATTCCCTCCACTATCAGGACTGTAGCTTCTTCTTTTTTTTCTTTTTTTTTCACCCAAACTGTCTGATTAAAAAGCCTCTCTGCAGAGCTGTTATTTGTAGATCAGCTGCACCATGGGGCATCTTCTTCTTCTGCACGTTCCCGACAAGATTCTGATAACTCTCCTCCTCATAATCTTCCCTTTAACCCTTTCCCATAAACTGCAGCTCCTCTCTGCGTGTTGTGGACTTCCACATTCCTTTCTTTGGCAACTTCATTTTCTGCTCCGACATTTTTCCAGGAGATAAATTTCCTATAGTCTGTATTTTCATGGGGAAGTGCTGGGAGATGGCTCTACCTGCAGGCTGTTAAATTAGTGCCATATAATTGACTGATTAAACGCTTATTGATTGCTGAGATCCGGATGATGGAGACTGAGGATATGGATACTCTTGCCCTTGCGTTTTACACTGTCCTCTGTTCATGAGGAAGCATAATACACACTGAGCCAAAGAGAAATGGATCCTGATACTGAAATAAATCCTGACTGGTGCAACATTCTGAGGATTGAACTTTTATCGAGATTGTTGAGAAATCACCCGGATTGTAACTTTTTCTGAGCAGCCACGTTCATAATTGCATCAGTTGTGTTTGTACAATTTCCTGTCTATTTGATAACCAAATAGGGCAGTGTTTGGTGGTCTTACAGGGCTTCAGGAGACAGGGATTGACATGCAGCAGCCTCAAGGTCAGAGTCTGTTGCTCCCCTGAAAGCCTCCAGCCACTGATAGACACGTCTTCCCTCCTGAGCCGTGCTGGAGCGAACACACCACAGAACATCTGTTCGCAAACAGCCCTGATGGAGCCGTACTGACACCGAACGCGCACCCTCCGCCCGCACCTCACCACCCAATTCCCCGGCCGGGGCCAGATGGTGGCCCACGCTGCCGCTCCCTCTTCTCCTCGTCCAGGACAAATCATGAGGAAGAATGGCCTGCAGGTACCGCCCCAGGCGCGCCTGTGCCACTCACCGCTGACCACCCTCTGGTGGCTTCCAATGTTCCCTCCTGTCAAAAGACAAATTGTCCAACAGACTGCTCTTTTATGAATTCACCCCGCGGTCCATTTCTCAAAAGAGGTTAAGGAAAATCCTTGGCCTGAGCTGCTCAACTTTGAGACAGAACTCTGTTCTCTGAAAAGTTAAGAGGCCTGGATACAGAGCAAAGCAAGACGTCCTGGAACTCCCAGCTTCTCCACAAAGGCTGATTGTTAATCTGAGTCCAGCTGGCACAGACTGACCTCTGAATTATGTGCTCTGCTGCCATCATAAATAGGAACTTAGGTGAGGAAGAAGACAAGACATTTGGGAGAACCTATTCTGTGGAAATTCCAGACAAGTTTAAAACAGCAAAGCAAACGACTGGAAAATAAAAGACAGACCACTCTCATCTCCTGGTGGGTGTTTATTTAGTGTCAGCTTGGAGAAGCCGAACCTAAAATTTGAAAAAGATAAACACAAATGGCTGAGGTTAACCGCCAACACTGCTTCAATTTCTTCGACTGTACACACAGACAGACATGCGCACACAGAAACACACATCAATCATCAAGCAAACAACCAAAATCACCCCATCGTCATGAAAACCAGTTGTTCTGTTGTGTGATTCAGCAGCTGCTCATGAACTTCTCTCTGGTTACTTCCATGTGATTGTGGGTTATTTATCCGCGCTGGAGCTCGCTTTAAGAGGGGGCTGGACTATTTTAGCTCGGGAGTCATCTTTTTACAGGTGACCCGGTTAGGAATGCCACCACAGATCAGGGATAAGTGTGATTAATCTCCGCTGACACTCTTATGGCACCTTTTACACAGCTTTTCATCTTGAGGCTGCACAGGAGAGATGTGTGGGAAACAATATATCTCAGATGACAGTAAAAACCTGCCTCATGGATAACTGCAATATCTGCTCATTTAGCCATAGTGCTATTTTGGGGGTTACCTCAGGTTTGCTCCAGTTATATTTACCACTAATATGCTTGCTGAGAGAGCTTTAGATCAAATAGATGAGATTCTCTTTCACCACCGTGTCATGGTGCAAATTAGGCTTTACATGTATGTACAACAGCTTGGATATTTACATTAGCTTAATGGCTAACGTGGCATTTGCACTGGCAGTTTATTCTTTATGCTGTACTTACAGTATAAAGTGGGCCCGGGCAGGTTTTAGTAGGTCAGGAGGTAGGTTAGAGGAGGGAAAACATACCCGTTAATGCTTATTGTCATACTGTCACAGGAGCAGCCTGTATTCCCCCAGAACAGAAAACAGCACAAATAAATATTATCCGCCCCCGCTCTTCAGTTTGCTGGACAGGACTCGGTATGTGTCACAGGCTGGCAGCAGCTATGCAATGCTATTACTCGTGCAAGTGCATGTAAAGGCTTATTTCAGCCAGATCACAAAGCATTTTACCCCTTGTGGTTTGTTAGCATGGAGAGGGTTTTTGTTTGTTGAGATTGCTGAGGTTGTTGCTGAGAATGAACAGTATTTGATTTGCGGTGTTTAAAGCATGAAAAAAAAAAGACATTTGAAAAACCCAACAATGACATGGTTTTCCAGAAACAATGTTCCTGTTAACTCTGGATGATACACAGACCTCAAAGACAACAGGGATTATTTTCTGTCTTGTTTTTTTTTTTTTTTCCTTTTTTAAAGAGAGAAGTTCTGTGAATCATCCCAAGCAACAGAGACATTGTTTCTTAAATGCATTTAGAAATATTGTGTGGGTCCAAAAGTTCAATTCAGTTTAAACCCGCTTTATTAGGGTGGCGGCAGAAGTCTCGGAACCTTGCCAAAACAAACCATTACTGTCTTGATACTGCAAGGGGTAACAAGAATATTGACCCATTAAAGTGACTACGAGGAAATTCCCGTTTTTGTTGATTCGAGCGCCCCCTTTTGACAAAAGCAATACGACGTTGTAAAGATCTTACTTGCGCATGGGGGTGGCGGCATGTGAATCTGTGTGACAGGGAGATTGCAGGATGGATCGTGATGAGGAAATCTATTTATATGTAATTTTATATGTGATAGAAGTGATCGGAACCAAGCACAGGCATTAATAATGATCATTAATGATTTTTTCGCTGATGATCGGCAGCTATTACAGGTCATTTATAGTCATCGGAGGAATGTTTCATAAACAGTTAAAAGTTCCTCTTAGTCACTTTAAAGGTTACGGCTGGTAATATTCAATAGTTATCAGTCTGTCTCTTAATACTTTGTGTCCTCTTCGCCCTGATTCTGGCTTAAAAAAGTGAGTATCTCCTTAAATAACAGGGCAATGTTCATCATCAGTGTTGGGGAAGCTAGTCTGAGACCAAAGCTTTGCATCCTCCCAATTACTTCACACTGAAAAAAGTTTAACAACAGCAAAGCAACCCTAAGGAGAAGTCTAGTTTAGTGAACTAAAGCTACTTAGAAGAAGTGTTTCAACTTGTGCTTTAAAAAAAAGTGAAGCTTAAATTGACAATGTACATGTCATACAAAATTATAACAAAATGTAATAACATCACATGCTGGCAGAAAAATGCCAATCAATTGAGTTCATTGCAAAAAGTGCCCACTTGTTCACAGGTCACATAAAATACCGCACTTTTCATGGCAAAGTGCAAAGAATGTCAGCATTGAACAACAGCACAGAAGCAAAATTAGAACAAAAAAACATTCCTTCCCTTTTATGGCTGGATCTTGTTTGTAGTTTTGGCTGTTCACTCCACAAGGAATGGAAAAAGAAAAGTAATTTTGAATCAACATGCAAATCTTAATTTAGTCAAACTACCAGCATGTCCTGTGATGACATGTAATAACATAGAGCAATAGAAAAGTAGAGCTCAATGACACAGAGAAACAACATATATTGGATAACTTTAAATGCTTTGTTGATCATAAGAAAATGAGATGACAAAAACATTACCAAAATTATCCTTTAAAACACTTGTCAGACTTGTCAGTATTGTTTTTATGGTGTTTACTGCTCTACTTCATCTTTGAATCGAAATTTCTTTTACATATAAATTATTGGATGAATTAATTATAAAGCGTTAATAAGTTGAAATGAAAAATAAGTTAAATGAAGTAAAGTTTACCAGTACTTCCACAACTGCTCTATGCAAAATCCACAGTAAATGAATAATTTCATCGTATTTATTAAACATGTCCATATCCTAACTAAAGCAAACACAAACATCTTGACACCTCTCTTAACCGACATAACAATTCAAACTCTAATTTCTTTGTGCGTCACTGGTGCACATGTATTCAGATGGCAAGATACAGATGTGGAAAAACCCAGTATCATCCGATCACACTGTAAATCCTCTCAGCTGGGTTTCTGGTAAAGTTTGCAGCTCGATGACACACTTCTCTCTCTGCTCCGTCCAGACCACAGCCTCTTGACCCATGCCAGCTGCCTGGAAACATTTGAACTAATATTTACACCACTTAAGAAGTTCCATAAACATCAAATATCAAGTCGAGCACTATCAAAAAAAGCCTCACAAGTGCTCTTATGAGAAGATATCACTAAATACGGTAAGCTGTTTCATCATCGAGATGACTCGGGTTTTTTTTTTGGACAGCCTCTATTGAGATGTGAGACTATTATGCTCTGCTATTTCCTGAGCAACACTTCAAGCGTGTTTACAGTAAAACCAGGGCTCTCCAGACACATCATGCAAGAGCGCACTTGACCGTGTGATGCGCTCTCTGAGAATGAGGTAAAAAAACATCTTGAACTAAGCAGGGCCCCTACGGCAAAAGATCTCCACCAAATTGCACTGGTGTTATTCACTGAGACTGTGCTAATTAAAGCTATGCTTCATGGAAGAAGAGGTGTGTGTGTGTGTGTGTGGGGAGGGGGTGTATTTCTCGAAGCACTCACATGCTTAATGGTGCACAGAATTTCTACCTGATGAGGGCATTTCTACCACAGGTATGTGTCCCGACAGCCAAACAGCAATTTAGCACTTACTACAAGTGTTTACACTGCACTTTGGCAATGCCACTTTTTTCATGTACCTTGCTGTTTTTAATATTCAGTATGTATTTACACTAAGAGGGTGAATTTAAAAACTTGCAAATGGCACACTGAGCCTCTATGGTTTCAGCCGGAGCCCTCCGGGGCCACAGTGGGAGACTGTCCCTGCAGAGCTGTGGCTGAAGCCCACTCGCTGTCAGAGTGGAGCCAGTTGGCGCTGCAGGGAGGGCAGGGGAAAAGGGGAGGGTGTGGGTTGGAGGAGGTTGGTGGAGGGGGGCTGCTCCTCTGCCTTCAATCCCACATGATCTCACTGGTCCTGGAGAGTATATCAGGCAAAAGCAGCGTGATCATTAAATGCCCATGCCGCAAATCTTTTTAATTATTCTCCTTCCTCCCTAGCCTTTTAATGAGAGGAGTATCCACCGATAATGCGGGTAATTGGACAATGGGATTCACTCATTCAATTATTGACCACTGAATCTGCTCTAGAGTTGATGGGCAATTCTCATTCTCGGCTGTGGCTCCGGGGCTCAGCATTCAGCATCCTGGTAAAAAAAGACCAAAGAACGCTCCTTCCAGCGGATTGTATGTCGTTTAAATCCGGTCTTTGGGCTCCGTCCAAAAAGCATATTAGATTATAATTTGTTTGAACCGTGAAAGGGTTAGATCTAAATACTGTGTGGCAGGCCTATCCATAAAATCTTGCTACGTAACCTCTGGTATGCGAAGTTGGCCTTTGCACTTAAACCACATATTGCCATTTTTTCAGTGGGAGACGCGAAAGTTGAGTAATCGGCTTTTGTCTGAAATCCATTGAAACTGGAGATGAGCGTGTACGAGTCATTTTAATGGTCTGCTCTGAATCTGGCAGAACCATCCAGCTGCCTTCAGAATGTCTACTGGAATGAAATGTTCATGATGAGAGGTAAGTCATCATTAAACGAGTAGTTCAATATCCTGTGAAATACACTTTATTACTCTCTTACTGAGAGCTGAATGAGAAGATTGATACTAATCCTGTGGGTGTGTGATAAATAGGAAGCTACAGCCAAGTTAGCTTAGCTTAGCATAAAGACTGGAAAATAGGGGGAGCCAGCTATCCTGGCCAACAAAGACAACACAATTCATCTACCAGCAACTTTGAAGCGAACTAATCAGTCTGGTTTGTTTAAGACATCTGATAACTGAAGTATTAACACTACAATTTTCAACTCAGAAAATGGGCAAAAAGAAGAGACTGGGGTAAAGAGCAAGAACTGTGAGTTTTAAGATCAGACAGAGGCTGAACTGTATCTAAACACACACACTAACCATCTGCTTTTAGCTCTCTTACAGCTAATAAGTAAATTGGTATTGTTCTTTGTCTGAACACACATTTAAACTTACATCTTATGTATGTGTGATACAACCAAGACCTAACATGATAATTGATGACTTTTAGAGGTGCTGGTTGGTAGAGTCAAGCTAGCTGTTTCCCCTCAGTTTTCATCCTTGATGCTAGGCTAAGCTACCTGGCTGCTGGCTGTAGATACCTTTGTCTCATTTACACCAAGCGGTCCGGGTTAGTTCAGTTCAGTTCATTGCACATTCAAAGGGTTATTTTTGTGTTTTCATCACAAGATACGAGTTCAAAGGGTTCTATACTGAAAGTACTTTGGTAGAAACATGGATAATTAAACCCTAAATACAGAGATGTAAGTCTCCTCATCAAACAAAGCAGGTCGTTGTCAGAAAAAAACACATATAAGATATAGGTCGACTGTGAAGGCAGCTAATTACGACCTATATTTACATTTCTTGCTAGGCGGCGACCTCTAGTGGCGACAGTAATTATTACAGCAACAAAGGAGGAAATCAGGCATAGTAGTATAAAGAGCGACAAGGTGCCTTTATACTCACAAAAGACTGCTGTTTGTGTCTAGTGTGAAACCAGCAGTCAATGGGGCATTATATTAACTTACCAATGCACTGAAGTTATGTCACGTACTTACGTAACCAAAGCTATGAATGCAATGTATGTACATTAGTAATTTAAAGTGAATCTAAGCCAAAGCTAGCCAGAAATATTAAATCTTTTCCCCTAAACCTAACCAAGTAGATTTAGCGCCCAAACCTAACCAAACTCCAGCATAGGTGAAGGTCTGTAATAGTCATGTTATTTTTTTAGTATGATGATATACTGCATGTCTACTGTACAGTAAATGTCAATGTGGCTTTTATTTTTAATTCCCTTCCATATATCTTACATGAGGTAGATGTATTATGTTGCTACTGGTAGTTCAGCCCCTTATACACTATTTGTCTATTCAAGGAATCACAGCATTCACCCTGGTTGACTCCTCTTTCCGGTGTGGACAAAACAGGTCAGTGAACGTTAACTACATCTGTGCAAGTGTGCCTGAGGAAGCCCACTTGCTTCCTTTTTCTAAGGAGATAAATGTTGTTTTGGGGAGTCAGTGGCAATCAACCAATTCAGTCTTTTAGGGTTAGGGTGTGCTCAACGAAGATAAGAAAATAAAAATGCACATTTAACGAAATGCCACACTATTCCTTTAAGAAGTTTCAAAAGAGAATTCGAGTGGAACAATATTTTAAGCCGATAATTCTTACCTTTTGGGTGTTTGGTGGAGGTGAATTATATTCCTGCCACACCACACAAACAGCACAGATCTCATGAAGGCCCACAGTTACTTCTTCAGATGGATATTCATGGTTTATCCTTGCTGACATGGGTTTGCAAGTAGCAGAGTAAACACTGTCTCTAAACACTGTATCTGTTGCTATAAAAAGGCGACTGCTTCCCCCCATCTGGACCCTTGCTGAATGCTCAATTGAAAAAAGGCAGTCTCTGGATAAAGGACTTCTCCAGTTTGAGTGAATTTCAAACCTGAAGGCAAAATCTACAAACCACAGCGAAAAACCCCAGAGAGTGGGAGAATTCCCTCACTGATCATCCAATTTGGCTGATAGCAGTGTGTGTGTGTGTGTCTGTGTGTGTGTGTGTGTGTGTGTGTATGTGTGGAAAAAAAAGAAAAAAAAAAGAAAACAGGGAAAAAAAAATATCTCACAGGAATCTTCCATCACCCCGCTTCTTTGCGGCGGCCCACATTGATCCAGCGCATTAATCATGAGCAGACAAACAGCATGTTGTGTCTGCTGGTAATTGTGACTCTCAACCATACTTAGCCTATAGCTACTCTCAACACGAGCTGATAAACCACTCTATTACTGCGGCACAATGTAGGACACGTTCCGTCAATGGCAGCTTGAGAGCAAAGAGCTTCCTGCAGCAGTATCACAAAAGGCAGTTTATCTGCGCTCGGTAATGGAATAACACACATTCTACAGAGGAGAAGTCGAGATATTTTTGCAGTGGCATCGCTCTATTAGAAGAAACATGTGGAAAAAACATTTTTTTGCACAGCGAGGACGAGGTTTGCTACCGTTAGCTTTCCAGCATAGCACCCATGTTAACAGCCCCCCGCCCCCCTCCGCACTCCACTTGTGAAATTCACACCTCCAGCTAGAGTCATTATCATAATTGTTACCAAATACTGTAACTCCCAAGTTTTAATTGCAATACCATTAATTTCCAATCTGAATGATTCCTTGCACAGACAATTTCCTTTCCAAATTGACATCCCCACTCAAGTGATTTCATATAAACACACTGATAAAAAATAATAATATCTCAAGGGCCACATAGCAAGAGGAAAAAGGGGGGAGGAAAATGATTTCAATGTGGTTTAGCAGCAGGGAAACTGTATCGAGAGCTAGTCGCAGTTCCTCCTCCAAGGCTTTAAAACAAATATGCCCTTCAAGTGACGCGTTATCATCGTCTCCGCACTGCAAATAAACTACGCCTTGCCTCATTTCTTTTCAAGATAAAAGACCAGTCGTTTGGGCATAATGGTCAGGGCCAACAAAATGAAATAATAAACCATTCATTAAATCAAGCACACCAGAGGTAACTTTTCTAATAAAAGATCCTGAAAGTTTAATTAATAGCAGTCGTTAGCGCTCGTTTAAAACTTATCGATTTAAACATAACAATATGTTAAAATAATGTATCCTGCAACAGTCATCGCCCTCCCCTCCACCGGGGCCCCTGCTCACACCACATTGTAATCAACAGATTGTTAGACATGCATTTTCTGGGCCACTGACAAAGGCTGATGTATGGGGTCGAAGGGAGCGTTCGTAATCCATCCATTGCTGCAATTTATTATCTTATTTTAATTGTATACACAAACATTGAGGTGATTTAGGTGACACGGTGGAAAGATGAAATCCGTTTATATTAAAAGGGTTGCTCACCCCTGGAGCCCACTGCCAGCAACACCTTTCAATGACTGCTTTTAACAACATGGTTATTGTTTTATTGATCAGGGTTTTATTACAGATTTGACACCCATGTTATGTGTTAATCGAACCGCATATAATTTTTTGACACATATTTTACGAGATTATGACTGCAATTAATTTAATAACTATTATTTTTTCGGTGATTTCAGTCTTAACGAGGTTTGTGGGAGAGTGCTCCATTCGTCTTGGCCGTGTTGTCACTCATGCACTCTCCGGCACGGTGGCGCAGTGCATGACCCTAATGGAAGCCGCGGGAAATGGCCAATCGAGCCAGCGTCCGCACTCCCCAGCTCGTCGCGGAGCCACCTTCTTTTGTTCTCGGAAGTGATATCACTATTAAGGAAGCCATTCATAGACATATAATTCCTCCTTTCTACACTTAAACGCTCCGAGCTTATGGGAAAATTATACAACTCAGCCTCTGCTCAAAAGTACTTTGAGGATGTGTCATTTTTCAGCCAGTGTACATTTAACCTGGGAGGGGAAAAAAATAACCATTTTCCGCAATGTGAAGAAGGATTAATATCTTTTCTTAAAACACAAATTATGCAACATTGGCTTTACACACAGTAAATCAGGAAAACATGAATGCCTGCTGACGGTGTACGGGCAGTTAAGGCAGGACAGGGGGGACAGGGAACATAACAGCGTGTCAGGCTGGAGATAAAGCTCACACATCTATAAAGGCAGACACAGAGCGGGGGCCACTGTTGGTCAATAGCCTCCATCTGTGTCTCCTCTCATCTCTAAGAAGTGCACATCTGCTGAACGTGGCACAATTTATCTATCAGAAGAATTATTAATTAATAGTTCATCTCATCCTGTATAATTGAGGACAGATCTGGAACGCCATTAGCTGTGATAATAAAGAGAGCGATACCTCCCGCCCACCTGAGCACACGGGAAAAGCCTCCCCTGCTCCGGTTCTTTGTGGCCTTGTCAGCAAATGTATTCTTTTGCAGTGAGCAGTAGTTAACAACTTATAGGTTTGTCAAACCAATTTCATTCTTTTTTAAATCTTCATAGCAATTATCTTTTTGCATAATCAGTTTCAAGACCTTGGGGGTCTACTGGGTCTTGTAACGTCTTTAAAATAATTGTTCAGATAGTAATTTGAAGTTTTGTGGAAATTGCTTAATAATCAGATCCCAAAGTCAATATTTGGCTGAGGAACTAAGTTGTAGATGGAAAAGACTTCATGGGGCTTCGACAGAAAAGAGGACCGGCTAAAAATAAAATTACATTAGAAGTAGGCGCCAACTCAACATGAAAGCACGCGTGTGTGTGCGCTCGGGTGTTCAAACGCGTGCATGTGTGTGTGTGTGTGTCCGCTCGCACGCTCGGGCTATAGCAAGCGTCCACGCGCATTCACATCACACTCACAGGTGCACATCCAGGTTTCCGGAGACAACGTGTAGATAAAATGGACCCATTTGAACTTGTTTTAATTTTCCATTTTAACACGCCATCAAAAGGAAAGAAAGTCAGACAGATATCAGTGGGAATAAAGCCATATTATCATGAAATATTAACAGCTGTTGTGGACCTAACACAGCGGTTATCTACTTTGAGCATTTGAAAGATATCCAAGTTAAAGGGAGGGAGCATGGATTTTATGTTTGTCCCAATTACCCTTGTAATGAGATGTATCTGAGTCTGTAGTAATGACAGTAATGAGAAAGATAAAATGACAATGTGTAAAAACAGAGCTGGCATATCAATGACTCGCCAGACAGAGCTTCGCGTCTGATGTACACAGGGACAAAGGAAGTACAAGATCCATGATCCCCAACAGCAAGGACAAATAAAAGAAAATACAGGTCTAACACGGTGCTCCCCTTGACTCCTAAAGTATATATGAATCACTACCCTTATTATCACTCTGACACAGCAAGGAGCTTTGCTTTATGAAAGCTACTTAAGGAGCATCTCATAATGTGCACTGACTAAACCCAATCATAATCTGTCTTGCCCAATAACAACAAGACAATGCTTTACAGAAAACGTCTGATGTCATATCATCATTACACTAATAGCAAAAGCCCAGGCTACTCTTAGCCCCACCCAATTAGTCATTTTAAACTGCTTATTGGTGAGAAAGCATCAATGATCAATTCAAGCATTTAGCCTGTGGAGCAGGGCTTGAGTCAGTGCCAACATTGATTATCTCAAGGAGCAAATTGGTCTGTAATAATGGGTATTTCTCATGATGTCTGTGTGGAGCTGCAAGGACTGTCCATTTTGTACAAATGCTACACTGATTTAGGGTCTTCTTCCCTTTCAGCAGAAAAGCTCAGGTTTGATTTTATTTATGCCAGTTATTGTTCTTTTGCAACTTAGCCAATACAATACCCACCATTTATTTTATATTTAGGAGGCATGTAAGCATTTTTAATGCAGGCTAATATTTTTGGGAAAATAACACTTTGCCATTACAGAACTGTTGCAGTTGCAGAATTTAAAAACGTAAATGTATTTCTCGTTAATGCTGCTAATGTTTGTGTGTGTGAGTGTGGCATATCATAAATAATTTTATTTTGTGTGAAGCAAAAATTCAGACAACAGAAAAAGGGATATAAAACAACTCTCACCAAACACCAAACAAAGTTAATAATTAGCTAGCTAGTAAAGAATTTAGCAAGTAAACACATTATCCATAGTTCCATTTCCCCTAGGAAGTAAGAAAAAACAGACTTAAATTTTCAATGTCCAAAAACACGACCTGAAATGAATGATATTGTTGCTCTTTGTCTGCTTTATGTATCAGGCAATGGTTTGCTAACACGTTGCCATGTCAACTTTGGCTGGAGATGGGCTGATGTGTCGATGTTGCATTTTCAATGTGTTCTGCTGGCCCCAAGTGGCCAGAATTAATTTATGTTGCTTTAAGCATTAATTTTAATGGAGTCGGGAGACTGATTTGAATATTCATTTAAGTTTACCTAAAGGTGCCTGTAGCATCGAGTATCAAAGACTGTCAAGTACTCTGGTATCCAATGTTTGATCAGACTGAACAAATAGTTTCTGATTTTAATTAGAATTCTGCTAGCTTTCAAATATTTCAGTAGTCTTGTCTAGCATTTGTGTTTATACAGCATGTATTTATTTCATTGTTGTTCATACAGTTTATTTCTCATGGACAGTGCATGTTAAGGATCATTACTGTAAATATGGCAGAATTAAACAGGAGGCCAGTTGCCATCTGTCGTCCCTGGCCAGGCATAAAGTTTGTAACCAAAAATCAAGCAACAAGTTTAAAATCAACTATTTCAATCTAAAGTAATTTAGTTGCAGTAAAAGCAGGACAAAGACACCTGAGAGCTTAACAAGTGTGTTTACTAGAAAATAATCTTTTCAACAGTGGTATAGAAAACTTTTCAAACAATACCCAGCCCAGTCATAAGGAGGAACCAAAGGACAGCACGTTGCAGCTGCTACAAATTTAGACTTGCTACTGTTGGAAGGATACAGGACGATTCCTAAAAGGATAATGAATAATATTCGAAGAATATTCCTAGTCGCACATGTAACAAAGTCTGTGGATCAGACGATTTGACCGAACACTTTATGTTTACCATTGTCTGATGATGTTGGTGTGATACAATAAGATCTAAGACATTAATGAACCTTTCAGCTATGCAAATTAAATACAGAATATTGACTGAGTAAAATGAAACAGATTGCCTGAAACCAGTATAGAAGCTCTGAAATCAGAGCAATACAGCCTAAATGTTAATAGAAAAAAATCTATTTAGCCTTTTAGTGGGTTGAATAACTTCAAGGCTTTTCACGAACACCCCATGGATCATCAGGAGGTCCCAGGTGGGACTGTTGCCTCAGGAAACCCTCACTTCCTCCACTGCGGAGAGAATCCCCAGTTGGTTTAAGTCATATACTGTTAGACGCCAAAGAATCCAATTTACCCCATTCCCATACTTCTTTGATTTCCTTTGCTTTGTAAGGTCATTTATCTGCAATCTTAATTTGGAAACTGTGATTTCTTCCCTTTGTGACAAGCAGCAGGAGTTTCTTCTCCCCCGTGCTCAGCTGTCATAAAGGTAGGCAGGTGTCCTTAAAGATGTTGAAAAAATTGAATATAACAGGCGTGTTCAATTAGAGCAAAATGATCTCGAAAATGAATTATTGTGTTCTTAATGGGTTGAGCAGAAACACTCCCCAGAGCACACAAGGTGAGCTCTGCTTTAAGGTACAGCACTTTAAGTGGATCAGAACAAACTGCTCCACAGTAAACTCAGCGGTAGTTAATGAAGACCATGAATAACTGCTGAAACGTAAACTCTCACCAGTAGTGGAGCAGTCGGTCCATCAGAGAGGGGTGTCTTTGATTTCATATTTCATCCCTTCTCAGCTCAGTTTCTCAGAGGTGATTTTTCAGGATTATCTCCTAATCCTGTGAGGAAATAGCTATTGGAGGCGAGCGTTCCCACCTCTTTTGCACTTAAGTTCAGAAACCTGATGCGAAAACAGATGATAAAAGCCAATGTGACCATTAGAAGTATTATAACATAGAATTTAAATTGTTTAGGGAAAATTGAAAGCATTGATAAACTAAGCCAAGACGTTAGATTGATGCAACATCTTGATTGCACCAATAATTGTGCATCAGTTTGTCAGCTGACCACAATAAACCTATTTATTTAGGTCATTTTTTACTTTCCAATGTATCAAATATGTCTGCTGTCTTCTGTCTGTTTTTCAGAATCAGAATCAGAAATTCTATTAGAAGTCCTGCAAACGGGGAAATGTGTGCATCACATCTGCTAAAGGACAGTTCAATATAACAATAAACAATTATAATAGTAAAAAATAAACAATATAATAAAAGGTAAGAAGAACAGCCAGGGCAGAAACAGTAAATAATTGTATCTACATAAGATCTACAAATATAAACAGTGTAATTATGCAAATATAGAAAAATATGCAAAATAAGGTAATATTGCCCAAAGTTGTCGATACAGTATCCAAGGTGTTAACCTAACCCTAACCCTGATTTAAAATGAACCTATTAAGTCAATATGATTTGGTAATATTAATTCAATGAGCATTAACCTGTTTGACAAACTTATAGTCTTATTATTTAACATAATAATATTCTAAACGTTTGGGGGGGGGGTTTTGCCTCCTATTTGAGATTTGAACCTTTATCTCTGGGAGAACAATGACATCTGCCCATAAAAATAAACTCGGCCCACCAGGGTTAACCATGTGTAGCAGGAGAGAGCGAATATGACATCAAGTGTCGTCTTCCCTTTGTCTTAGCCGGCCTCAAGGTGACATAGGAGTCTGCTCTCATCACCAGAGCCAACTATGACACTTATTCTCTGTGGAACTCATTAAGGGGCAAAGGGGACCTCTGCACCGGCAGCATGTTCAACAAACTAAGACATTTTACTAAAACCAAAAAAAAAAAAGTCACAATTTCCATTTAGTTGCATGAAGCATCCCCTACATCAACACACACACACACACACACACACACACACACACACACACACACACACACACACACACACACACACACACAGAGCAAATGTTAAATTGCCCTTCCAAGGTGATCCAACCAAGCCAGAACAAAAGGAAGAATATTTCCACTAAGACTTAATGCTGCATATAATGTAAGAATTCATGTAAATACAAGTTGTCTGATGGATCATTTTTCAGTAGGACATGTGATATGTGAAGAGGCATCTCAGTTGTGAAGGTGTCTCAGGGTTGTGACAGATATGCCAATTTAAGCACAACAAAACAATAACAGTTTTTAAGACAGTTAGTTTTTTTTTAAAATACATTTATATATATACATATTTATATA
This sequence comes from Diplodus puntazzo, assembly GCA_963678695.2. Classification (NCBI taxonomy): domain Eukaryota; kingdom Metazoa; phylum Chordata; class Actinopteri; order Spariformes; family Sparidae; genus Diplodus; species Diplodus puntazzo. The sequence continues at coordinate 28,879,642 of OZ023157.1, read as the reverse complement.
TATATCTATATATATATATACATATATATATATATGTATATATATATATATATATATATATATTAGGGCTGTCAAAGTTAACGCGTTAATAACGCGTTAGCGCAACGTCTTCTTAACTCCGTTAATTTTTTTAACGCGCGATTAACGCTCAGTATACAAAAAAAATTAATTAAAAAAAACGCGCATTGTATGATTTACGGCCGTCGGCGGCACCCGTAGTCTTGATACAGAGGGTGGCAGAAGAATAAGAAAGCGAATCAGAAGAAGAAGAAGCAGGGTTGGTGGTTCGTTAAAAACACGCCGGACTGAAAAGCAGCACTCGCTGCAAACTCCTCATCTCTGCTGTCACTCACGGTGGCGCACATTTGTTTCGCCATCGCCCTGATCATTTTGCGGGACACTCTCTCGTGGCGTGCCCGTTTGCTGATAACTCATCCCCGCATGTTTATCTCAGGCTCCTCGCTAGCCTTCTTCCTCCCTCCAGCAGGCAGCCTGGTCCTGCTGCTGTCCTCCTCGGACAGATGCTGAAGCTCCGTTTCTCTCACTCTTTCGGGCTCAACAGAGAAACGTCTAGCGGCTGCTTCTCCCGAGTTTTCCTCTGAATATATCACGACAGAAAGTTTGAATTTCAAGTCGTACTTTTTATTGTTTTGCTGCACCGGAGCCATGGCGATCATCAGTGTGATACTGACTGACAGAAAGCAGCACACTGCGTGAAAAAGGCGAAGAAGAAAAACGTGCAGTGTCAGTGGGCACCACTTGCAAGCCAAACAGACGGCAGATGCAGAGAGCCCGTCGCTCCCCCTCGCCAAAAGCAGACAACCCTGGATTTATTTTCCTGCATGATTTGAAGTGTTGAATAAACATTTTCATAATGCAAGCATATTTGACCTTTCTTATGTTGTTAAAAGTATTAAGAACATGAAAAAATACATTAAGGTACATTTAGAACAGAAAAAAATGTGCCAAAAAAATTGCGATTAATTTGTGATTAATCGCGAGTTAACTATGGACAAAATGCGATTAATTGCGATTAAAAAAATTGATCGTTTGACAGCCCTAATATATATACACACACACACACATAAACATTTATACTAGTAAAAAGTTTGGCTGCATTTTCAGTCAACATTGTTTGCATGCTAGCTGTGTAACATATAGAGTGCATCAACAGAGGTTGAAAGCTCTTTGACAAAATACAAGGTATTTCATTGTTTTTCATACTGATCAATGTATAAATCATTTAATGCAAGTTATATGACCAATGTTTTTTAGCTACAGTAAGGCCTTGTTTGCTAATCTTAGTAGTTCTACCACCATTGTGGCTATGCTGCTCTTCACTTTCCAACAACACTCTGGTTCATCTTCTGACTTTTTTTTTTTAGCACGAGCAGACTCAAAACACCAACAGAAATCTTATTAAGGTCTATACATATACAGAGTTCATTATATGATGACCCAGCTCTGCTAATGCAGTGATTCTCTCTTTTTGGGTTGCAACTCCCCAAAAAAATAGGTTGGTGATTGTTTTCTCTGTTTTGTTTTTGAGGCCTGACCCCCTGGTTAAGAAACATGTGCTAATGGATTCTGATGTGCAGTTGTGGCCAAATTATCATCTCTTAATAAGCACAACAAAAAGCACAATTCTTAAAGAGGGAAGTTCATTCGATGGGAAATTAAGATGGAGCTGGCTGAGTAACAGATTCACTGCTGAGCCACAAACAGCACATTAACACAGCATGTCTGAAGTTAGAAGCATGACGTGCAGGTCTGAACCTGTTTACAGCTGTAAATAATGGAGTGGACAGTAAGTACAGCGAAGGGGTTCAGAAAGCTTTCACTTACGTGTCGTGTAATTTGTACCTGAACTTGATCTCGGGCTGTCACTTCCCTGTACGTTAGGAAGGCTCTAATGGAACGGAATGTCAGCCACTGTGACTTTTCTGCAGACGCAGGGCCACGCGGCTCATTTCACAGGGAGAACGTTTCCACGGGAGCCAAATTATCCACGCAACCCGCTGAACCTGTCTGACTGCGTGATTGACGTTGACCAATAAAGCAAAACCTGCTGTGTCAGTGAGAAACAACAAGACTGCAGAGCGTGAATACGGTGTTGTCACATCGTCACTGGAGGCCTTCTGAAGCACACAAGAGCACAGTCTTGATTTGTCTCCCCTCCATCACACTGTATCACCATCACGACACAAATAAAATGAAAGCTGGAGGTGGAGGTGGAGAAGAAAGGAAGCACTAGAAACTCTGTGGAAGTTCTCTTCAGGAGTTATATTTACACTGAGTGCAGCATAGTGGGAGCTCAGTAGACAAATACTCTCACATCTTAATTTTTCAATTAGCATGGCTCTTGTTCTCTAAACATATGCAAACACAGCAGGGCATCTATTAAAATGCAACTCTAGTGTTGAGCCTAATTAGAGTAAATTGGTTGGCTTGTGTTCGGAAGAATTTGAATGCAGCTCGCTATTCATGTTTCACTGCGTGTTTCGCCCCAACAAACAAACTGGCACCGGCTCGCCTCATGCATATGTTGAGCAGACATCGCAGCCTTGGCGGAGGGAGTGAGATGTAGTGTGTGCATGACACAGTGTGTGTCTAAATGCGTGCTGTGTTGTCTTTTCTGTATAATAAATTGGTATATGCCAAATATTTTCATATAGTCTGCAGAAATCACATTACTGTACCATCATGGAGTCTCTTTATCGTGCGTCCTGATTGCTTAATAATGCATTTGTACAGGGAATTGCGTTTTTAATGTGATATTTCCTTTTATTATGTGATGCTCTACATTTGGTTTTTGGCTTCATTATCACTTCATAGAGGGAACTAAGTCAAACTAATAAAATGTTGCTGACTTTGTCCCGGTGATGTTTTATTAGGAGCGGATCTCCAGTGTTTTTGCCAACGTCATTGGAACATTGGAGAGGCTTACAGTATAGCAGGCAGCAGGCCAAATGGACCCTGTGCAATGTAAAGGATAATTTGTGCTGGATGCTCTCTGCGTGGCCGGGGTAAACAGCTGCCTCCACAGCGAGGAGGAGAGGACCATGCCTCAGCCCGCTGCATGAGAACCTAATCCCGAGTGTGTGAGGACAGCGAGCTGTGCGAACGCTGTGTTAGACATTAACTCACGTTTGGCCTCAGTTGTGCGCAGCCCCATATTTTTGGCTTGGGGTAATCAGGTTTGTCATTCGAAGTGCATTTTTTATTTGTGATGCAATGGACCAGATGGCAGATGAAATGACTCTGAGAGCCGATGAGAAAGACAAAGGGAGAGTAAACACTGCAGAGGAGAGCTCTACGTGGGCGAGAGGAGGTAAGTTAATGTGACTCAGGTCTGTGAGAAAATCTGAGCATCACTATTGAGTCACCGTGCTTCTTGCAAAGCTTTGTTATGATAGTGTGCAACAGTCATCCTTCCTGTCTCCAGCAATTTCACAACTTAGTAACCACTATCCTGTGCTTTACTTGAGAAATTTGAAAAGTTGCAGTTTCAGAACAATTCCCCCTCCCCCCCAACAACCATGTCTTGTCAGCCGCCTGATTCCATGCATTCTTTAAGCTGTGTCGATGATTTCTGTTCCGCGGTTCTGATGTGCTGCAAATCCGAGTCTGCATTCTGATTTTTAAAACATGAAGTGAAATTATCGTCGGATCCACTGCACCAGCGCCTAATGAGTGAGCGTGGCTCTGCCGAAACACTGGAACAAAACCTGAAAAATGCATAGTATGCCTGCAGGCCTTATTTCTCTATCAGCTAATGGTCATGGGCATGGACCAGCTTTACTTCTTACTTAATTCATTAGATAACCTGGGAGCATCGCGCTGCTTCTCAGCTCAAACAGACACCCAGACAGCGGCACTGATTTGAAAGTTTGTTTTAACTTCAAATAGCCAATCCCTGCCTTCTTCACTTCTCATTCAATCAATTACAAATGACAGTTAAAAACACGGACAGCCCTCATAAGACACAAGAGGAAAATGCAATCTGACAAAAAGGTGATAGTAGTGGGAAACCGTGCTATGTATTCAGTAAACTTGTTTTTTTTTTCATACTTCAAAAACAGGGAATAAAATCTTAAAAATGGTCAATACAGCCCTGAGCAACGTCCATTTGTAACTCTCCGGCAAAAATGTAGGTAAGACAACAAATGCAGTTTATTGGACTTTCAAAAATGTTTCCAGACTGTGAATAAATCATCGGACATTAAATGTTAAATAATACAGAGAAAGGAACGGTGAATAATTCATTTCGAATAGGTGGTGAAAAAATAAACAGTCTGCAGCCAGCGCAATTATTCATTAATATCTATTTAAATCAGATGTTAACAAACAGATCTTTTCCCGCTTTTCACGGCAGCAATTTCAAATCCTGTTGTCTGATTTTCTGGAAATCAGACCAACACAGATTGTACATTTTGCAGGGTGAACGGTTTTACTTTTCATCAGCCATTTCAGGGACACCACTGACAGATGGAACGTGTACCATTTCTGCATGAAAATGGAGATTTTTTATATGTTGTTGAGTTGTGCACATTAACCCAAATGTTTCCAGCAACATTCAAACCCAGGGGAAATGCATAATTTTTTCCGAGGTAACGATGCATTTCACTTGGTCGTCTGTCACTAGTACTTCCGGGAGAGAGTCTAAGAGTGAGAAAGAAAGTCGGTGACAAAACATAAACTAATAAAACTCTGAAACATTACCTCCTTGGTGGACATTTTCCTGTTGCGTAGTTAGATTTATATCAGCATTGGTGATGAACCGAGAAGACAACGACTCCCATGATCTCCCATGACGCTACTTGCGTCATTTTTTTGTGTGGAAAGACCCTTCATCAGAAACCAGACCACACATTTTGGTTATTACACATCGTGAAACTTAACAAGCTTCAGCGATCTGTGTGTCTATGTAGTGTCTATCAGTGTATGGATCTCATAGATCAGGTGATAATGGAGAGTTGTTAAGTTTGTGTCAGTCAGTAATTTCCAAGAAATGAATCTTCCAGACTGTTAACTTTCAAGAGTAACTACCGCTACTTAGGCCTGTAGAAGTTGAAACTAATTTGCAGAGTGTATAAATATAACAGTTGCCAATAAACTGTATATCTGACCAGTAGCGATTTTTACATGTTGCAGATATGAATCCTGTGAGGTTTATCAGACATGTCCTGTCATTTCCTATGATTCCGTATCATGTTCTGTGGTATTGACTTGTGTCATTCCGCGTCATATTGATTCTTTCATATCTTGTCACATCATAATGTGTCATGGCCGACTGCATAGTTTTGTATCATTCCGTGTCATTTCGTATCGTGTCATGCCCTTCTTATCGACTAGCGTCGTATCATATTGTGTCACTATTTCTTGCCCTTTTTTTATCGATTAGGTTTCTATCATATTGTGTTATGTCGTTCGTATTGATCACTTTCATATTGTATCGTGTCCTTCATATTGATTTGTGTTGTATCACGTTGTGTCATGTTACAATGTACTGATCTGTTTTGTATCATTTTGGTATCCTATTTTGTCATGTCCCATTGCATTGATAAGTGTCAATTTGTTTCTTATTGTGACTTCAGCCATTGTATCAATTTGTGTTGTACTGTACTGTCATGTCCAGTTGTATAGATTTTAATCATGTCCTCTTGCATCATGTCGTATCACGGTGTGTTGTGTCAGTTCGTATCACAACAGCAGCTATAGTGCAGCATTATCAGCAACTCTGGCCACTTTAACCAGTGACCAATCTCAAGGCCAATATGCACTTCCACCAACGTATGCTGCAGTTGTGGTCTTTAAATACTCAAGTCATACTTGTCAAATAATCAAATTGTACCTGTCACTCAATTTTGTGTATTCATTCTTTTAACATTTCCTCTCTTGGGCAGAAAGGACACAAAATGAAGCTGGAGCCAGTGACTGGAGTCTTGGTGCGCCTGCAGAAACTGAGCCTGGCGAGACAAGCAAAGACACGGACGCTCAACGGCCGAGAGAGCGCGACATCCCTTCATCCCCTCTGTTCTCTTTGAAGACGTACCAAAGGAGATCTTCCTCTGCATCCTCCTCCACCATAGACTCCCTGTCTTCTCAGCAGAGCAATGTGGGAGGTTAGTGACACCAGCACACCACCCATCTGATGTCCCCTAGCTGCACACACAGCTGTTGTGGTCTGCTGCCAAGATAAACACACCCTGAAATAATTAAAGGAAAAATATCTTGTATTGAGTCCTCAGTAAAAGTGTTATGGAATAAATTTTTCCTTCATAGCTTTTCTACTGATGACATAAATGATGATTAATATGCAGCATAATAATGCCACAGAACACAGACAGAATAAAAAATTTGACAAATTGCGAGCTTTATGCCTCACCATGCTGTGAGAATGCTTAAATACAGTTCATATAATCAATTATGTAAATGTGTGAATAATTCACAGACTGAAACTACAGCAAAAACAGAGGAAGACTAATGCAAAAAAAAAGCCAACCAAAGTAGACTCGCTACTGTAGATGCAGCCACATAAGTGATTACACCACAGACTGTTTATGTTCTTATGCTCTTTTATGAAATTAATGATCAAATAAACCCTTAATATAATAATGATAACTAATGTGGATTAAAGGAATAGTTACGCATTTTAGGGAATACTCTTGTTCACTTTATTTCCAAGACATTGGTAAATTGATGTTAGTTTCTTGTAGGTACATTAAACAGGAGTTTGAGTCAGGATGTAGTTTGCCTACCTTAGCATCAAGACTAGAGGTAGAGGGATACATGCAAATATCTTTAGGCATTAAAGCATGGACAGATGCAGGGACAGATATACCTCTTATTTTGACGCTGCATCCATCTTGATCCAGGTGCAGATTAAAAGGTTCTAAATTCTTTGCAGTATAAAGCGATAAGGACTTTTCCTACGACTTTCTTTGGTGAGTAACTGCCTGTTCATGGTCAGTGTCATTTGATGATCTCATGCTTTATAGCACCCATGGGGCCACCTTTTGGCAAAGGCTGCTGGGAAGATGTATTGCATTGCACATTGTTTCACTGCAACCACAACACAACTTAGAAACGCTCTTGGCAAGGTATACAGAAGAGACTTCTGGTAATTGATTATGTCTCCAAACAGCTTTCTTGTTTGTCTCTGCGAGGGATCAAGGCCTGATTTCTTAAATTATGCATGTGTAAAGGAAGGAAACGAGGCTTTTAAAATGTTACAAGATGTAAGTGAAGAGTAGCTCAGATGATTTATGTCCCAAGACATTGTTTAAAGACATTTCATCACACATTCTCTCAAAGAGGTCAATGCAAATGTGTGAAGAGGAGAGGCATCTTTTTAAGCGACAAAAGCAAAATGATTTTGCTGACTTTAATGTTCAATAAATACAATGACGCAAACCACTTTTTAAATGTCCCTCCTGACTGTGTGTTTCTCCCTCAGTTGACTGTGCAGGAATTGTCCTGAAATGTCTCTTCTGCCGGTTCTACGATTTGTTCCTCATGCTTCCCGAATCCTGCGAGAGAGTTGCTAAACGCTGCTGCCCCGACTACAAACAAGTCATGGAGTCTACACCCAGCAGTAATGAAGACTCTTATGTGGACTGGGACTGTGGTCTGCTCAGCTCCTGTCAAGATACAAGTGAATGCCTGGAGCTGGCTATGGAGCTTTCTGAGATATGCTATCACTAGCATATCAAAAGATCAGACTGTCCAACACATCCTCATACTTAAACGACTGAATAGGACGATTGCCAATGACTCCACAAAACAAAATATATTGCCATTCCCAAAAAAACATGACTGTTGCAGTGTACCAGCGGCAGTCATACTGGAACCTTTGCCGTACTGTTGCAGTTTGGTTGGGTTTAGGATAGAAAACTACTTTGTAGGGGTTAGGAAGAGACTGTGGTTTGGGTTTAAATACATACATTACTTAGGTAACTTGTATTCATGTAATTAGTGGACAGAGCCACTGTGACGGTACCCATAGGTTTCCGATGAGCCAGTGTGAAGCTCAGATTGTGTGGTAAAATCTCAATTTTAGCAGTTCCTAATTCACCCCAACAGCTGGCTAATCTGAGGGGCAAAGAGGCGGAGCATCAGTAGAGCTTGAAGCGATCTATGTTCACACATAAAGAAAAGTGATTTTAATCTCACATTATCTTTTTGACTTTGACCGCAGAATCATTCAGTGCGTTTACATGACACTCGAGAAAACCGAATTACTGGGTTAGTCCGACTATGATCGGATTTTTAAGATGCATGCATATACCTTAGTCTGACTAAAATCAGACCGGATCGGATTTCTTATAGTCAGATTAATACACCAGATTATTCAATTGATAGTCACATTACTCCTGCATGTATATGTTCAATTGGATCGGATCGCATTTTTGCGTTCTGCACAGGATCTAGACTTTTTTCCCGGGGCCGGCGGCGTCTTTCCTCCGAAATAACTGCAAGCAAGAGCGCCATTGTGCATCTAGTTTGTGTAATTATGATGTACACATATACGAAATGTACAAAGATGTAACTTCGTCTCGCTCCTCGTACGCCATCTTTCTCGAATGCCGAGGCAGAGTTTGTTGTTGCTCGTGACGTAAAGAGGTCAGCCGGAGGTGGCTCTGTTACCACTAGTTGAAATGGGTACAGCGCCAACTATCGTACCGGGGTATGACATGCTGCAGCCAATAATTTGATTTTGTCATGTATACTTTCTCGGCATGTATACTCGGATAATCGCAGCTGTCTTATGGAGTAGCATAGTCAAACTTTGGCTGTAATCCGACTAAGCTGTGCATGTAAACGTACTGATTGTGTTTAGTCGACACAATGTCGAATTATTTGCCCTGCAGTTCTGCAGTTTAAGCTTCATGCTTGCTGCTGCCGAGGTTGAGAGGCGAGATTGAAAATAAATCAACTTTATGATCCCAAAAGTTTAAAACAAATTTTGTGCTCTCCTTGACTCTGGATTCTCATCCTCCAGAAGCAATAATACAATTTAAACAAGTGAGATGTATAAAGGACCATCGCCTATACAGTTGTCATGAGGGGGAAAATTACAATAGATACCGAAACTGTTATGTGTTCCAGGCTCTATACATGGCTAGCCTCAAGTGGCCATTTGAGGGAGTTTCATGTTTTTTGGTACATCTGCCTTCACTTTCTTTTTTAGCCCTGGAAGTTGTGGCTTGGTATGTATGTATTAACTGCATTGTAAAGTTAAAATAATTCACCGTTGACTTTTGTTTTCCCAGAAGACATTAATAGCAGTCTCCTGGGTGAAAGTCCTGTGTCTGTTCTAACCATCCGCCCCAGCCTCTTCCTATCGAAGTCTTTGTTGCTCTTTATACCAATTCATCTGACTTCCTCCTTTGCTTTGGAGACAAAGCAAATCTAAATCCAAGTCGTAATAAGCTGCTACCACACTCGACCTATGTGGTCGTTTTGCTGATGAGGACGGGTTGGACTGTCGCATGTGAAATGAACTGAAATTATATGAATTATATGAAATGAACTGAAGTGATTTGTAAGGGCTAAAACACAAATAAATACAATGACAATAAAACTAAGCTGAAATTTGCAACATTTGTGATATTGAAATAAGAAATAAATAAATTATATGCGATACATTATTATCAGTGTATGCATGTCTCCTTGTGTTAAATTTCTCTCTAAAATAGAGCCTGAATCAGTATTCAGATTAAAGATTTTATGCAGCTTAAAGGATTGATAGTTGATAACTGATTGATGCAACCGTCCAAGTAAATAAATATTTCTTTATCTCTGACCTCCTCGTTCTTGGTTGTTGCAAACACTCGCATCACAGCTTGAAGAGACACCATCTATTGTGAATGAATGAATACCTTAACAGTCTGACTAATGTAGTGTCTTGAATTTCAATTGTACAGTACCAAATCACTATGCAACAAGGGAGCACTGTCATCACAAACAATACGCTGGCCTTGAGGCTTGCGAATTCCATCGCTGCGCTGTTGATACACACACTGACACACCAACGAGCACTCCAGCTTCAACATGATAGTCTTTCTGAAGTGTGGAAAAAAAGATCTTGAAGCCTGTCCCCTGTTGAGCGTGTCTATTTCAGTTCAAGTGCCACTGGAAACACAGGAGCTGTTGGATATGGCATTTGTAGGACACTCGTCCTTGTCGCTCCCCTCGACCTCTGTTCTCAAAGACAGTTCCCTCAAGTGGTAGATCACTGTTTGGATCACTTCAGTCTGAAATATGTCCTTGTCACATAATGGGAAATGGCGCTGCTATGTCAGTGTGAGAACGGTATACAACACAACATTGTTCTTGAGCATCATCTGTTTCCCAGAGAGGTCAGTGTGAGAGCCGAAGCGCACAACACAGTGTTACTGGATTATCTTCAATTACCAAACATTTGTTTTCTGCTATTACATATGAAGACCAGGAGAGGAATCTGACTGTACAAACAAGGAGACTATTATAGCGCAGTTGTGAGAAGCACTCCTGCTGTTACAGTTACACACTGTGATGATAATGCTGTATTGGAGCAGTCCCGAGACACACTGTATGAAAGCCTGTGCTATGGAAATGCACTTTTATGTGTAAAGCAGATATATTGTGAGTTATCATTCATTTGTTTTCACTCTGTAGCACAGAAATATGTTCCTGCTCAATGACTACAGTGTCCATGCACCAATTGAAGATTGTATGTTTAGCACTGAAAAATAAAGGGTTGTGCTGTACTGCAGCAGAGGAGTTAATTAGCAGCCAGTATCAGTGCTGCTTCCCTTTGATTTCACTGTATTTCTGAGGTCTTAATTATGTGTTTCACCTAATTATTTAGTGTTTGAAAATAACATAAAGGCAACCACTGGCTTACATTTTCTCCACAAACTATGTGTAGTGTGTCACACTGAAAGACTATGGTCATGTATAGTATGTAACAATTAGCATTATACATTGTATTTCTAAAGTGAGTTTCATGTCGGGGTCTCATTAAAGACAGTTTACAGAAACCAAATAACACGAAAAGTTGTGTGATTTTTGAAACGGACCATGCATTCACAACATGGAGTGTGTGACCCTACGTAGCTTTTTTATTAAGAGTAAAATACATTTGTGCACTATTCTTGTGCATAAGGTTTAAAATGAAGCAAAATATAAGTGTCAAAGCTGATAGTGTAAGGGGGTTTACAGAGGCAGTGACCTCTACTGGCCGCATTTATTATGATGGGTGCAAAGGAGGAAGTCAGGCACAGTTTTGTTGCTGCGATTGTTTCGCAACTACAATAACATACTGTACTTCTGTCACGTTCATACGATACTTAAGTCATGTCATTTTGGGAGTCATAAGCAAATAACCTATTATGTCAGCAAGGTATGAGGACATGTTGACCAAATTATTTGATAGAACACTGAATTAAAATAAAGAGAATTATGTGAATTTTGAATTTGTTTCCGTCCAAATTTCCAAAGTGAAATAGTTAGCTCACTAATCCTAACCCTAACCCTAGGATCACAGGGTTACACATGAGGATAACAGAAAAGAGGCATGTTTTGTGCATGAATAGGCCTAGTGGCCTAGTACAAACACGACAGCGACATATCCATCACCGGTGAAAGTTAGCCGGTTAACATCACTGCTAACTAACGTGTGAAAATGAGCGTGACAATCACCACTTTATTTGTGTTTTCAGGCAACCAACAGACTTCAGAAGAGGAAAAAAAATAGAATACGTCCTCTCTGAAATTGCATCAGTCACAAAAAATTGCAAGAGACAAAACCGATACAATCTAAGTACAAAGACATATTGTGAGCATCAAAGAGTAACTGTTATTTCTCAGCCTTTTTCTACATGCCAAAAGTTCACAATTAAGGAAGTCTCCATTACACAATGGCTGTGTCCCAATTCAGGGGCAGCATCCTTCGGAGTGCGCATTTGAAGTGCAATTACGTCATAACGCCGCGCGAAGGCTGTCCCAATTCAAAGGCTGCTCCAAATGTAGCCCACAAATGCTGCCTGCTTTTCCCTCTTCCTGGGGGACGCACCGCCACTATCCTTCGCGCCTATAAATTGCCCAAGATTCATTGCGTGCCCGAAGACAAGAAAAAAAAGAAAGAAAGAAAGAATGGCGACCTCAAGTGGCCAGATCTCGCATTTAAATGTAAGTATTGGTTCTATACTCAGTTTTTACTCATTTGAACATCCAACGCCAGATATGTTAAACTTCAAGGGACATTACAACCTCAACATTTCAGTTAAAATACATTGGTAACGGTCAGCTTTATGCCTTTGAAAGTAAGCCTTAACAGCCTTCACTTTCAAACGTTAGACGTTGAGAGGTTGACTTATATCTTATTGTGACTGTGGAGATGTTATAGACTCGTTTTACTTCATATACATAAATGGACCAAGATGAACAGATTTAGATCAGGCTGTGATCCCTGCAAAGTCTAGTTAAACGTTTGAATAAAGATCTAAGTTTAGGATTATCCTTATGATGATTATATTTTTTTGCTGTATTAGAACTCTTTTGTCTGTTGACGTAACACAAAACATCTTTTGCATTTCATTTTGTTTTAGGGAGCAAACAGAGAGCATCACTGTCCGAACTCAGAACGAACATTTGTTCACAGGGCGAAACATTCCGCCACAGCTGGATGGAAGTAAGGCAGTAATAAATAATAAATAATAAATAGCCGATTTGTCAGTCCTGATGTCACTTTTTGTAAATCTTTGCATCCCTGTGTTAATGTGATCTTGTGTTTACCTTTTCTCTTGCTTCTCTGTGTTCAGAACAGTTCTGGAAACAACGGGCCTGCAGGAAAAAGGTCCAGCCCAGCAGGCCAGAAACAAGTGGGACCATTTAAAGAACAAGTACAAAGTAGCTGCAGGTTTGAATGATGATGTGGAAACTAAGTTATATTTGTTTGACCCATGCAAGTTAATAAATACTTTGCTGACGTGATTGATTTCCACTGCCTTAGGATTGCTAATATCCAGGGACAGTAGAGGGTCAGCAGGAGGCCCAGCGCTGCTACTGGGTCCTGGTTTGTCCTCATGGATGAGGTGTTAGAACAGAGGTCTTCCACTGCCCCCCCTGTCCTAACTGCCTCCATCCCTGAGGACACACCAGGACCAAGTGACCAGGAGGAGGAGGATGACGACAATGAGGAGGAGGAGAGCCAGCCAAGGCCGGGGAGGAAGAGGAGGAGGGAGGATGAAGGAGGACATGAGGCTGCAGAGAAGATGGAGAGGCTCCTCTCTAAAGACCCTGGTGTCAGTGGGACATCATCTGGGTCGGTGCTCAGGGTGATTGGGGGTCCAGTCTCCTCTGTCGACCACATCGTCCATCAACTGGGTCTGCAGTTCTGACTCGATTGACTGCTGCCATGTCACCAAGAATTTCTTAAGAAAGAGGTAATTTCATAATATAATTATAATAGTAGTAACTCATTACAACAAACAAACCTGTCTACCAAACATTTTAAATAGGAATAATGCCTTTAAAATCAAAATAAAACCATATGTGGCAATTAACAGTTATATGTCAGCATTAACGTAATGTATCGTTATGCTAATTACCCCAAACTGTTAGCTAGCTAATAATGATAATAATGATGAACATTACTGTGGGTTCAGTAACAGGTTTACCTCTCCACGGTCCTCTTAACCCGAGATAAACCAGAGCTGCTTCTCCTCTTCCTCCACAAGCAGGAGGATTAAAAAAGAAATCAGGAATTCCTGTAGCTCAAACATATCTGACAGTCAAACTTTACTCTTCTTGTCACTTTCGCGGAACTGGGCTGCATAAATAGTGACGTATGGGTAGGGGCGGGAACATCTGATGACGCAACCAGGAAATGCTCGAAAGACTAGACTGTCCCATTTCACAACGGATGACACGGCCTGCAGGTCTCTCTTGAAGGATGCTGCCCCTGAATTGGGACACAGCTAATGTCTGTTACTATCTGTTGAACATGTTGGTTTATCTATGATGACATAGGAGATGAAGGAAATTGAATCGAAATTTAGATGAAAGGTCAGGTGCTACTCACAACTGAAGATCATATAACAGCAGAGTGTGGAGGACTATATGAACATTTTTTCCTATTTGTTATGTAGTTGATTACAGTATGTTTCTTCATGTTTTTTTTACATGGTCTGTATGTCGAGGTGGTAATCTTGAACATGTGAATGTATTAATATTCTGTATTAACATGACATATTTGTCAGTACTGGCCTGAGAACTGGATCCAGTCACATTTAAGTAGTATTTTGCATATGCAGTATTTTCTAATAGAGGCTGAAGGTTGTTGGACAGGTAATATTAAAAACAGGCTCGAACAGCTGCAGAGATGATAATCCAAATCCTCCATCTTTTAATTATCATACTTTGATCAGTTGTGTGGAAAGTTGCAGTTTAGTCACACAGCACAAACGAGGATTAGTCTGCATTCATCAGGAAATCATCAGCGACTCTGAGAGAGGCCGTTTCAGTTCTGTTATTTTATGAAAACCAGACTGAAATACTTTGGAAATGCTCCACGTTCATGGAATTCAAAGCGTTTAAACATTGCCCACAGTTTATATTTACTCTGAAGCTTGCAGAGTACACAAAGGAAGCAGGAGAGGGAATGGAGAATTGTCTCGCTTTATTGTTGATCTATCCCTACTGAATATCTGACGGTAACTTTTGATGTACTGTGTTCTGTTTTATAGGTATTGTTAGAAGTTAATGAAAACTGTTGTGTGTGCACATGTATTTTTTACATAGTATTAGTCCTCTTACAGTGTATGAATTAGGCTCTAACTGTGACAATGTTAGACCTCCTGAAAGCGGCACAGGAGCTCAGACAGCACTGCACAGACTAGAAAAAATAAACGTAGATACTGCACATGCTGTGCAAAATTGCATGTTGCGGGTTACATCTACAGGGAACACTGCTTGTGACCAATTTTCTCATTACCTGGTGCAGCACAATTACAAAGCTGAGTGCTCTGGCTGATACTGCTCCATAAAACCTATTGGAGGTCCTTTGTGGTTTTTCGAACATAAAGTGTGTCTGCATAAACAGATGCCAGTTTTAAAGCGAAAACATCTGCACATCTTAAACTGGCTGGATCTCTTTCAAATTACCTGATGGCTTTGGGAGCAGCACGGGGCTTCAGAAACTCTAATGTTTTTTAATAACATCCAAATGGCCTGTCCTTTACTGGCCAGGTTCAAATGCTGTCCCATCCCGGGCCCGAGCGGATGTGGACAAGGTCAGATGGTTTTCACTGCTGCACAACACATGCATGCACCTTAATGGTTGCTCAGAGGATAGTGTTAGCCCATTAGCTCGCCTATACTACGCTCCACTAGTTTTCGGCTTAATTCAAAACACTTGTGTGGAGGGTCAAAAAGAAACCGTAATGCTGAAGTGATTAAATGTGAAATGTGTTGTTGCAAGCGAAAACACTTGAAAACACCGCACGCCGCTCCGCTGTTGTGTTTAGCGACACAAGACTTGCATTAACAAAGTGATCTAATCGCGTGCTGCTTCACCATGTTTACATGCATCTCTGCTCACTAATCGGATATGAGGTTTCTTCAGAGTTCAGGCCCTGATCGCTTCATTAGTGTGAAGCTGCTCTTCCTCCAGAGCACACAGCACTAATACTGTCTCCCTTCAGACACAGCGCTGCAGCCCGGAGTGGCCTCCCGAGGAAGCAGCACCATTAAATATTAATGCCATGTGTTTAGAGGGTTTTTCATTTCAAACAGCGGGTTTGTCAGCATCTTATGTAGTGTTCCTCAAGATTAGGTCCATGTGGAAAATGGGGTCCCGAAGCTTTGTGTAGCGTCGTGCCTGCAGAATAATTTAGGCCTGTTTTTCTAATGGTCTTTCTGTGTTAATATTGCCAACATTTTCACTGTGATTTTCCTTAAGTAAATGGAGCATTTTTAAGTGGCCGGGAGTACTGCTTTCTGTATCTTGCAGCGTGCAATGTAGCTGTCACAAGGTGAGGAATGTTTGGGCACATTTAAGTTGACGTCACTTCAAATATTGGATGCATGTGTTTCTCGTAAGGCCCCCTCTGCAGCTACACCCGTGGTGCAGAACGCTGTCAGAGCGTGACGTCCAAGAAAATAACATTCGGCTCGACCAAATTAAGACATTAGATGAGAGTAAACCTTTAAAATTTCAGTTGCCTCGACATAATTTCAAGCAGTAGCATTCGCTGTCATTGCCGGACTACCAAACTCCATCTCTGACTGCAGCAGGACATGTCTTCATTTATGAAAAATCTATCAAGAATTTTGTCATCTGTCCTCATTTTTTGTCATTTGTTCTATTGTCCTAGTTTACATGCCAATTTCACAATTACCCCCTCAAATGAACCTGACCTCACTCTCATATAGGGAAGCAGTGTGTGTGAGCATCATCCTCAATTAGGTCAGGGGCGTTAATAGTACAGTGGAAAGCGAACACTCCCCGCAACATCCTCCAGGAATTGCGCCTGACACTACTGACTCTCTTGAATCTATATTTGGGCCACGCGCATGGATGTGTGTCACCCAAGACTACTCGCCTAATCTCCGCCAGAGAAAAAGTAAAGTGAGTTGTGTGCCCATGGGCGGAGATTGTCAAGGCACAAAGGGAGCTCCCAGCAGGCACGGCAAAAACCAGGCCCTGGGCAGGTTTTTATGATACCTTTCAATCAGCGGATGATTCCCAGCTGAAATGACAGGTGATTTGACTCACTCTCCAATTAATGACCTCATTTTAACAATTAAGAGCAGAGGAGGAAGGGGAAATCCCCACAAAAATACAGCGAACAGGGCCGGGGGGCGAGTTTTGATGCCTTGATAGTACAAGGTGTAATCTCAGCATGCCGAACGTGACTGGAGCCCGTCGTCCCGGCTCAGGTGACCTCTCCCTCCTTTTAACCAGGTGGCATCCTGCGGGGAGAGCACACTTCGTCGGGGAGCTGGCGTGGGGACGGGAGGGTGGGAGGAGGAGGAGGGTGTGGCTCGGAAAAGGCGAAGGGGTGACAGGAGGGTGGCAAGGGGATGATGGAGTGCATCAAGCTGTGCGTGCCCCCCCTTCCACCCTCTCTTGCCCCCACCCCCCACAGCATAGAGGAAATTAAAGAGCTGTGTAGCAGGAGGAGAAGAGGGGAGGAGGGTGGTGATTTAGAGCGTGGCGCAGGGGGATGGGGACCCGGCGCATTGGAGTTAATTACTGAATAATGAGGAACAATTTATTGTGTTCTTGTTAGAGACATCAAAATGCTGCTGGATACTGCCTATAGAGAAGTACATGCCTCTCTCACTCCTTGCGCATCGGTTAAAGTGGGGTGTGTAACTCGGGGCCATTAAAAGGCCCCCGCCTTGCTTTGCCTTACCTTATAAAGTGGGGGTGTTGCAGGTCTTCTGGGCTGATGAGGGGACTTATCACATTACACTTAAATACTTCCACTTTTCTCCAGGCCCTGTGGGTTTATACTAAAACCTAATGAGAGCTACATTGACTCAGGCTCGTGCTGCTGACGTGTAAGCTATAATTGACTGTTCACTAGCTTTCCATTGTCTGTGTTCATTTACAATGATGGTGACAGATATACCGCTCAATATTCATACACATTTTTTGAAACAATGGGCTCTCGATAGAAACTGTTGATTTTGCAGACGTTGACAACCGTTGCTGGCAGATTTTGGAAGTACGCAAGCGAGCAAATTCAGCTAACGTCGGACACTCAGCCTCTCCTGACTTTTAATTCCTCTGGTTGACTCCAAACCTGTGACAACCCGTGCAAAGGATACTGAACATGGTGCTGAAAGACTGAAGGTAAAGCCACCAAATCAGTCACCTCCCCGAGCAGCTGATAATCCTTGTGGATGACATGGAAATGAAGAAATGGCATCTTGCATTGCAGTGTGGCTGGTTAGTCCCAGTATGTTAAGTAAGGTCATGGAAGATCTAAGATAAGACGCATATGTACTTCTAACATAAACCAGTTTGGCTGCTTATGTACTTTTTCATATTTTTACAATACACATTTCCTTTTTTGTTGTTAAGCAAACGTAATGCTATCATCAGTAACATTGGCCATTGGCCCTTGAGCAAAGTGTTTGGGCTAGCTAGCTAATGTTACATTGTTGTGGCTGATTTGTGCAGGACAGTCCAACATTTAGACATATTTCATGTAGCATTCCTGCCTTTTGACGATATATGATGCCCAAAACTGAACTGAGGTCCAGCAGTGAAGTTGCTGCCCTTGGTACTAATATCAGTGCAGAGTAGCACAGGTTTCTAATGTTAACCTCTGAAGCACCACTAGTGGCCAGGTAATGATGGTATTTTTCTTTTCTCTGGGATGGCATGATTGATAGCATGAAGTTGTGGCGAATTGCCAGCGTCCATGCCTTTCTATCTCCATCAGATCATGACAACACCAGGATTACCACTGTAATGCGAGCGAAATCACCGCAGCTAAAGACAGCTTAAAGGGGCTCTATGTAGCAATTTGTAGCAATTTTATATTAATCACTTTCCTATTGACCATATGTGAGCAGATTGTAACATGATGTGAAAAATGAGACCTCCCCCATCTCCTATAAAAGCCTGTGGACAGTTTGTTTAAGGTGTTAAACGCTGCCGAGCTGTTGATTTCTTTGTGACGACTCGGATCGGATCTTCCACAACAGTCCAAAGGATGTGACTTTATGCACATTCTCGGGTACCTCGTCTCAGTGCCTCAGTAGCAAACGCTAGATTAGAAATCGTATCCGCTAACATAAACTAATGACCGGCTTCCAGCACAACAGGTAGGTTCCACAGAGCCTCTTTAATGGAAATGTCAGGTTAGTTAGCTAGTTACCTGGACATGCTAACAATTGCAGCTCGCTGTACTGCAGATAAGCTTTTGCTCCTTTTCGGTTTGGTAAGACAAAAAAAACCACCACCTTTCAATCTCCCTGAATGCCTGGTATCAATCTTATTAAAGCCTGATGAGCACCATGCAGCTTTGTCATGGAGATGTCCAAAGCTTGACAGGCTCGCTGTGCCTAGTTTTGGTTGAAAAGCTATGACTGGATGATTGCTGTTTTGATTGGGGTTTAGTGAAGGGTCAGTTGTTTCCCTTTTTACCGTCCCACCGGTGTAAGCCATCTAACTGGAAAGCCATTCTTGCCGTACAGACACTTCCTCCGTGTCACTCCCAGAGGATGTCATGTTCACAGTTATAGAATCCACATGTACACGGCAGGTTGTAGGTATGTTTTCATGCTGGAGGAATTTCCTGCCAATAATTCTTTCATTATCACTGTAAACATGACATTTCCTCCACGATGTTTACCAGGGTCTTTGTAAAAAGCCTGCCTGAGCATAACTTTATTCATATGGCAGGAAAGTGAAAAAAGCAACACTGAATGCAACTTGACTTCATTCTCCGCCAGAGAAAGACCAACTCTCTCCTGTCTTAACAGCAAAGTGTCAGACTTGCTATCAGTCCTTAGCCGAGTGTGAAGTATCCCAACTCTTTGATGTGTTAAATATGAAATCTGACCATAGAACAAAGCAGCTGTCAGCAACCAGCACGTGTCAAAAGCAATCCACGGCAATTATTATTGAGTTTCTGTCATGCATGCATCTGCTGTGCAGACACTGAGGTGTGTTACAGTACCGCGGTGCTAACAAAGACTTCAGACAGTTTTCAAAAATAAACATCACAGGCTTCACTTGTCTTCATCAAAAGGCTGCTGATGATCGTCTGCAAATACAGTCCAAGATGCACCCTTTGTCCAGAACGCTTTTTGAAAAGGTTAAATGATTCGCTGCAACACAGTTGGGAGTGTCAGGCCCGACCATGTACTGTGACCTCGAGAATATGACTTTAACTTTGTCAAAGGTTCTCCGCATTAACAGCAACACAATCACTGGATCACAAATCACACACTGTAAGTTATGAGAGTTACATGCTGTGTCTCTCATGACATTGAGGGGGGAAAGTGAGAAGGTGCTTGCTGAGTGTGTAGCCATGCTGTGTTGCCCAAATAGATACGTTCCATCGGAGAGTGATGCAGCCTTCGGAATGATCCCGCTAGACAGATGAGTGCTACTTGAATGTTAATGAGGGCTCCTTTAGACACGCATAAATTAAATGATTAGATGTCTGCAATCATGCAAGGTCCTTAGGTGTCCCCTATTTATGGCATTTGAAATGTAGCTGCCTTTATTTACGACATGTCTCCCCTGCACAGGCTTCGCCACCTGAGCAGCCTAACGCTTTCAAAAGACGAGTTTTTTAATGACCTGCAAATGAATCACTCTGGCAGAATCGTAAGAGAAGCGGAGCCCTCCCCCTTTTTGAAAAACAAAAAAGGGAAATTGTGCCATCCACTGAAACAGCTCGCAAGATGTCTGGGATGAAAGCGGCGCTCTACAGGAAGTGAGGGGACGCAGTAAAACATATTTGTTTCAGAGATGCTTCTTACCGAAAGGTACACTGCCGAGCCTCGGAGAGGGCCTCAGAGGACGGCACGGTCTCTGAACGCAGTCACCTAACAATGAATCTTCCTGCCGCCTGGTTCACATGCTCTTCATTGTCGTTTTCCAGTCGCAACAACAGCTATTTTCATCTTCATGATTGCATTAATTACAGCATAACTCACGTCTCCTGGCTCCACTCGTGTTTTCCCCACAGAAAACAGCATGTCAAGGCTTCAACAAAGGAAGGCAACAGTACATATACCCACTTGGCACTTCATTAATCAACATGAGGAATCAGAATGGCTTGACACTTATCTAGCACACAATGAATCTACTACTGTATTGTGTTTTCTCTCATTCCATTCAGAAGATTTTAACGAGATTTAAGGCTGCATTTTCATTAATGTAACAATCAAAGAGATGCGGCCACAGATAGCCAAGTATGTAGACATAGGGCTTCATGATGGACAGGCGGCAAGTGACTGCTTTTCTATTGAATCATCAGGCGCATTTTAAAGACTTCTCAGGGTCCCAAGCAGACCCTTGGGTGCATGGGCAGCAATAATGAGAAGCGCCTAAGTTACAGTCATCCACTCTCAGGCCAAAGTGAAGGCTTTTTTGTGTTTCTGTGGTGAGAGAGGGAGAGAGCGAGAGCGAGGAAGAGAGAAATTTCTCTTAAGATTCTCGCTTTTCCCCCCCCCTCTATTTATTAGGGTAATGAATTTCCGACTGCAGCGCCAGTTCCACTGAGCCTGCTTCTCGGCCTAATTCTCTGTAACATTTCCTCATTGCCGCTGGGGAACATTATATGAAGGCAGGGCTTACAATACCATCAATATGCCCAAGACGACAATCGGACGTCTCATAGATATTAATGGAAGTGCAAATTAAATCAAAGTTGGAGTGCAGCTATCGGGGCTATGATCAATGCCTTTTGCACAGTCAGATTTAATATGGGGTTTGTAATTTGAGTATCCAAACAAAATGTGCATCTTAATGGGAAAGATGAAAGTAATCCCACATGGGGAGGAAATAACACATTAGCTGCATTGTAATTAGAGAACTCGGAGTGCAATGTTTCCCCGGTTCAGTATTAATGTGGAATTAAAGCCTGATACATTTACAATGTGGATACAGGATGCGGACACTTGAATTGTTTTCAGACACCTCTTGAGATGTCATAGGAGGGATCTTTGAAAAACAACAATCATAATCACGTCGGGTAAATGAATTAGTATCAAACCCATACGAACAAAGAATACAGTCCAATCCTGCAACTGATAAAGCAGCCGGGACAAATCTGTGTTATTGCAGCCGGCGCAAATAACGAAAGAAAACATGTAAGGTATGTTTTGATTTAATTAGGAAATACTTGATTTGATTATGTAAAATGCTGTGTTTTGAAGCCAAGAAACTTAAAGGGGAGCCCAACAACGAGGGTGTGAAACATGATTTGGGTGAGAAGTTCTTCATGAAGCCTGACTGTGCGAGTCACCGCACAGGCATTCAAACGGAATGCGATCAAAACTGCTGCTTGACAAAGTCTTCACTCTTTTATTTATTGGCAATCCATCTGAGTACACACAGCAGCCAGTTAAAGTCACCCCATGTGAAGTCAGCAGGTAGCATGAGGAGAGCAAACAGCAAAACAGCTTTTCGATGAATAACACATGAGATAACAAACATAGACAATGATCCAGTGCCTTCAGCGAGTCAAGCACGCACACACACACACACACAGAGCATCGCATGAACACGAAAGGCTAATTTAATTTGATGCAACCTCTTGTGATCAACATGAAACAGCCCTCGATGGTGTGAGATACACCTTTTTGTTTTCTTGCTGAGAGTTACATGAGTAGATCAACAGCACTCTCTTGTCTGCATACCCAAGTTGGTTCAAGCAGTTAGTTAGCTTAGTTGAGCAAAAAGACTGGAAGCAGGGGGAGCATTGTGCAGAGGTAACAAAAAACGTCTACCCATACCTCCAATGATTATCTCTGATTATCGCCTCAAATTTCAGGCCGATGGGCCGCTCTATCGTTTGCATGAACGTGCACTACCGGCAGTTGGCGGTAAGGACTGAAGCGAAGAACGAACACAGTAAAAACCGCCAAAGAGCCCATGTAAGGAAATAGTTATGAAGCGCGGATTGGTCCAATCACATGACTTTAACCCAGGAGATCAGGGTTGGAATCCCGTGTAGAGCCCATAGTCAGCAGTGAGTGTTTTAAAGAAGTAGATGTTTTACTACCCATGTAGTTTTGGTGCCTTTATTTTGAAAGCAGACACTGCATATTTATTTTTGAAGTGCGAAGTGTTCATGGAAAGGCAGGGCAAAACACAACAAGGACATGGGTCCAGACTATTCATTCGCACGCAAACACAGCATACCTTGTCAATGATGATTTTTTTTTTTTAACACAGTGATATTTTTAAAGGTGCAATATGTAAGAAAAAAACAATGAATAGAATGACAAGAAACAACAGTGTTGAATCTATGTCAAAGATGTTTATGTCTTGTAGTGATGTCAACTGACGTAAGCATGCTCACCAGCTAGACCTGGTCAGTCCTGTCTTAAAATACCACTTTACTTCAAGATGTGATGTCTGATAAGCTCAGGCAGAGTCAGCTAATAGGGCCGCCAGCTGCACGGCCAACTGAGCTAGCTAGCTCATGGGAGCTACAGGTAGCAGCAATACTCTGGTGATATGCTGCCCTCTATCGGCTTGGAGTATGAATTTGACAGTGGGCTTATTCTTACATACAGTTTTGCACCTTTAAAGTTTTGTTTAAGGTCTCTGAAATGCCCTAATAACTGCAAAATACAGTGGCAGGTGCATTTATCTTTTGCAGTGGGGCTGCACAGTAAATCAAAATATAATCCAAATCTCAATACAGCAATATGGTTAAGTGCAATATCCAAACTGCAAGAATCAGCATTTCTTCCGACACAGGTAAGATGTGTGACAAAACAAGATTATAACGAAGTACCGCAGGGCTGCAGAGAGGCCCTGGTCTACAAATCTTGTTCCTGTTCAATGTCACATCATCTTGTTTTGAATTATTTTTATGTCAGTGAAAAGGAAAATTGGGACGCAAAAAATCATTGCCACTAATCATGAATCATATCACAATCGCATTTGGATTTAGAGACATGTTCTTCAAATGAATGAGCTTTTAGAAAAGTTTAAGGTTTACGTTTTACATGTATTTTGAAGCATTGCAACTCTGTTTTTGGATGAAAATCTAATTTTCCTCCAGGTAATTAGTCAAATTAAAGCTTCTCAGGTCATTAAATTTGAAGTTCAGACACTACTACCAGTCATTATTAGAAGATAAATGTTGACATTTCCCTTTTGCTGTTTCACAGTCCTCCTACCTCTGATGAAAGTGTCAGGGGCTCAGCTCAATTTATAAGGGGGTAACATTTCATCCTCAAACACCTCACTGAGTGGCTAGGTAACAGGACGCTATAATCCATCAATAAAAGTGTATTGATATTGTCAAATGTTAATATGTCATCCATAAACCCTTGGGTCCTCTTGTCAGCAGGACACAGCCTCCTCAGCAACACGTACCGCCTCGTCGTGTTGTTCGCCATCGACCCAGGTCTCCCTGTGAACGGCTGCTGCTGTAAAACGTTGCATGCCGTGACAGAGCGGAGCATTAATCAAAGTTGATTTTCAGTGTGAGGGCGCAAGTGCCTTTTTCTGCTGGAGAACTGTTTAGCACAACAGCGCTCCGTACAACAGGGTCCCACTCTTCACTGTAATGGTAGCAAAAGGGGGTCATAAATAATGGATTCAAGATCACTTACACCTCATGAAGCAGGCTACGGCATACGAGGGGATATCACATTTTGCTGCTCAAATCATAGATTTGGCTCTTCTGGCTGCAATTGTAAAGGAAAACAAGACCTCTCCAAGAGGGCTTCGAAAAGAGTTTAATATGGTGCAAAACACGATGGCAAAACAACAGTTTAGACACCGTCGCTGGATGATGACAGCTGGAAACAGGAGGACTGTGGGTAAAAGAACGTCGGATGTTCATTTGCATCCCTTCTGGCAGACTTGAGGAGCAAACAATCGCTTTTATTTGCAGTGGGTGTCGAAACTACGTACAGTGTGTGTCCCAACTTCACCTTTACTCTCCTTGAACAAAAATGTAAATGAAAAACAGCAGAAATCCTATTTGTCTTCAGTGAAGATTTGGTCCGTAGATGCTAATGGACACTCCCCTTTATCATCTCGTGTTACTGATTCATATTTGCTCTTCATTGTCTCTGCACTTTAAATGACTACTCCAATCTCTCCTTTGAAAAATGACAGATATAATTACATTTTTAATGCATTCGGAATGCAACTGTCCACTATCAAACCACATTTAATAGAAAATATGAGTATTTATTCAGGATTTCTATGACTCTCCCTTGTGTTGAGCTGTTTGCAGATTAGAATTGGAGAGGTGTTCTTATTTTATCACACACACGTAAGACAAGAGTTCGCTGTTATTACTTTTAGATGATAGCAAATAATGTGATAACCTCTTATTGTAACTTTGTGTCCCTGTGTCGGTGCTGCTGCGGCTGCCTGTCTTTATACTGCCCCTCAGTGGCAAAACAGAGAAATGGCCAACTAAAAGACAGCTCGCCTTCATGTGAACCAATTCTGAAAGACCTTGTGTCCACGCACACTGTGGCAGACTTCAACATTTCACCATAAAATATGAGGATAAGAATCCCAATAATTTCTAATGTGCCAATGTAGCTGGAGATAAATAGCAGAGAGCAGAGGAGATGATCAGATCTCACTCCATATCTTAATGGGATCCTCTCACGCGCAATTCCCATTAATGACCAATCCCCCAATTATGTAAATCAGAGAACAGTCACTAACAGTGAGAAGTTGAAGTTGCTCACATAAACACCAACAGTGTCACATTGCACGTAGCGCTAATTGGCCGCTACTTTTCATATAATTGCAGCGGCTGAGGTCACGTCCTCGGCTAACCTCTCCTTTAAGTATTGTTTTTCAGCACACAAACAGTTAATGGAGCAATTAAGATGGCGCTCACAAGTGCCACTTGTGGGGACCATTTGGCAAGGAGGAGCTGGAGAGAGGCTGACTGGGGAGGCTGTAATCCTGCATGTGGTACACAAGAGTCTTGGACCGGAGGGAGTGGTAAGTCAAGGTGCACTGTCGCAGGCTTCCTATTCTGGTGTAAACTGGTTGTCACTGAACCAGTCCTTCTACATCAGGCACTCAATGTGTATTTTAGAAGAGAGACGTTTAATTAGATTCCACCTTCTATTGTAAAATAAGCGTTTACACTTTATATCAACCATCATTAGTGGTTATTTGAAACTTTTTAATGGCTATCAAAGGTTCATAGATAAACCAGAGTGTTTATTCACCATTACAGTATCATACAAAGTGTTGCAAACACCAGTTGCAACTTTACAATAACTGCTTAAAAATAAATGGTTCATAAAGCATTTCACTGATAACAGTGAAATAACTTTTAACTCAAGTTTAATTAAATATAAATGTACTTTTGATTAATAGTGGCTATTATAAAATGCTACCCGTGTAGCAAATACTGACGCTTAGATGCAGGCAGTAGTGCACTTTTCATACTCATACTTTGTACTAAGAAATGGGAGAAGTATTTAGATCTTGTATAAAAAAAAACTTAATGTATGACTTTTACTCGTTAGAGTATTTGTTTACTGTAGTACTTAAGTAGAAGGGCAAAAGTATTAGCATTAAAACATAATTTAAAGTACATGTTTTAGAATTTCATTCATTTGCACTTCACTTTAATGTTGAAGCCAGTGAAGGTGTTCTAACTAGTTTGTATACTTTAACTGCAGGCCAGCTTGTAAATTTCTTCTGAGGAATCAATAAAGTTGTATTTTAATCTACAATATGACATCATAATCTGTTGATAATAATTTATATTATTGTGCTAAACCTGCAAAGTAAGTAGCAACTAAACATGTCAGAAAAATCTAGTGGAAAATATATAATAGTTGTAGTATAAAATGGAAAACAAGACGCAAGAAAAGGAAATAGTTAAGTATTGTTCTAGTAGCTAAATACAGTACTTGAGAAGATGTACTTAGTTACTTTCCACTAATACATGTACTCATGCACAGAAGCAGCCCTTTGTTCATCGCCGTACAAAACTGTCACTTTATTTTAGAGAACCTTGAGCTGAATTTGTGTAAAAAAGTGCTAAAAAAATAAACTAAACGTTTCAAGTACACTCAGACTTTTGCAAGAGACACAATGAAAAATAGCAGTTTCTTTCAGTGGCATCTAACAGCCATATTTATCAAAATTGTGTGTTTAGACAGCATTGGTGTATAAAATAATGTCAAGAAAACATACAGCAGACATTGTGACTGGTTTGAAGGCACACAGTAGTAACAGTTTTCCTCTACTTTCTTGAACAGTTATTTTCTCAGGCATGTTCACAAATTTCCACTGTGTGACAAGAGGACGGTCAGCTGCTTTACCTCTTTTTCGGTATTTAACACGTTACAGTGTTTTCCGTCCACTCAAACGCTCAGTGTCAGTGAACAGTCATAACACACATGACAGCAGACTGAACCTGTACGGGACACACAGAGGACAAAAAAGCTACCAGTCATCTCATCACACCATGAAACAGATGTTAACTGACCAAAAGTTAAACACCAGCAAAGATTTAAACTAACAGTGCTGTGAACGTGTCAAAGGGAGATAATGTGAACGCCACCTATTTCAGAGACTAATCCCAGGAGAGTGAGTGGGAGAGAATAAAAAAAAAAAAAGTTTTCATCTCTTCATCTACCCCCTCTACCACAGACTTTGCCCACCCTCTATGACTAAGTTATGCCCTGTCATGTAGTCGGAGGCGTCAGATGCCAAGTAGACCACTGCAGCTTGCAGGTCTGTCACTTGAGCCAGTCTACCAGCAGGGATATCTGACAGCCAGCGCTGCACCAGAGGCCTCAGACTCTCCGAGTGGATGAGAGGGGTGTCAACAATCCCCCTGAAAAGAGAGATGGAGAAAGTGAGCGAGAAAGAGGGGAGGGGGTGGAGACGAAAAAAAAAACCACAATGAAATCAGAAGGCATCACAGCTCAGAGGCAGGAGTGACAGCGTCGTTTCAGAGCCACCACTTTGGTGACAAAAATAAACCCAATTATCCTTTGAAGAAAGGGCACGGCGTGGCATCTCTGATGATGTTTACTGTGGGACCGGTGGCACTTAAATGACTGGCACGTCTCAGGAGGACCCCCCCGGGTACGAGGGGACGTCTGGCATAATTTGCTCAAAGCCTTTAGTTAAGCACTTATTATGATAGGCAACAGATTCCTGCTCTGAAATGAGACTATGTTGAGGTGGAATTTATAAAAAAACATTTAAAAAAAAAAAGGTGTTGCTCTTGGTTTCGCATGGCGCTGGCGTCTAATATCTCAGTCACAACAAATGCAGTTCTCTCCGCTCTCTACAGTTAAATATCACAGACTAACATTTGAATAAATATGTCAACTCGGCCGCCTTTGCCTAATACGTGGCGACTTCTGACTTTCTGCACAATTGACGTGACAGTGACTAAAAAACCGTCAGGCCTGAATCATTGTTCGATGTATCCCAGTGCCTTGATATGGAATTCCAACATTGGATAAATTAGCACTTCCAAGGAGCGTGTGACACCTTGGTTAACATATTCCACCTCAATTATATTTCTCTTCAGCTGCCCTGTTATCTGGAACCTTTGCTGGCAATCAGAGGTACTGTTTTCCCTCAGCCAATTTTCTAGATAATGCAGCTTATCACCGCTGCGGCTAAAGTTGCCAATGGAATCAGGCTCCAGTCAACCTCGCGAGCACTAATTGTGTCCCTTTTTTATGCATATTTACCGACTGTCACTTCAAAGAAATCAGCGGCCCATTGAGACACCCAGTTAGCGCGGGGGAGAGAGAATTGCTTCTTTGCAAATTAAAATTAGCAAACAAGCTGCCGATAAATAAAGCTGAGCGAGGCGCGTGTGTGAGGGCTTTGTTCTGGGGCTGTGACTGGGCCTGGCTTGCCCGGTGCCACCGGACGGATTTGCTCAGGGATGGCTGGGGCTAAGGGATGCTCCACTTAACAAACACACAAGGAAACCCCCCCACGCACATGCACAGCCTTTCCTGTGTTCTCGTCTTCTCTTCCTCCCCCAGCTTCACAGACAAATAGATACAAACAAGGCGCCATTGTTGGAGTGAGGTTGCAAATTTGATTCCCTAATTGAATAGAACAATTAGAGCAAGTGTTTGGTTGATTCATCCCTCAAGACGTCATCTAATTAAGCGCTGATGTATTGTTTGAGGACTTAAATTAGTGCATCATTCTCAAATGGGGCTCTTCATATGAAAGCAAACACACTAATCACCACTTCCTCTCGCAGCTCGGTCCCTCACAACACTCAAGGTGGACCGGTACGTTTTGGCACCGAGCGGTGAAGGGAAGGAGGCCGAGAATAGACGGTAAGACTTACGGCGAGATGCAGTTGACGCGTACTCCTCTGTCAATCCACTCAGTGCCCAGAGTTTGAGTCAGTTTGACCACTCCGGCCTTGGACGTGTTGTAGGAAAGCTGCTTCTGGGGATGAGGAACTGCGGGGTACGAAGAAAAATCAGTTACCCAAAATGGACACAACACGGCATTTAATGAAATATAACATTTCCTGCACCGTTAATAATGGACATTCTCAGGTTAATGTTGAGAAATCGTTCATTTTTATGGATCATTTCTTTAAAAGAGGAAAAAAAAGCTGTTCCTTTCTCACAAAAGCTGACAACACATACATTTTATGCTGCAGCTCATGCGGTTTCTTGTGGACGCAACATAAAAAAACTCTTCCATTAGCTGCTGGGGACTCTGCGGATGAAGCCATGTAAAATTAATTGCTTATAATGTCCAGTTATGCTCCGTCCTCAGCAACAAAGACAGGGAGCCATTTGTTTGCCTTGACCATCACAGATGCTGCACACTGCATGGGATGCCGGGACAGGGGCTCATTTTCTGCCGGCTGATTAATCATCACAAGGAAGGCTCCAAGTTACATACAACTTTAGTAGTTAACCTCATCACCCGCCGATCTGACTGCCAAATGGCTTCAGTGTGAGACCGGGATGATAAATACTGGCCAGCTGCAGAGAGGCAGCGGCCGGTCCTGAGGAGAAAAAAAAGGGGGGGGGGGGCCGGAGCATCCCACGTAAGTTGCTTGGATAAAAATGTGCAGGATAGAGGGAAAAGTTAAAGGAATAATATGTACAAGCTGGGACAACAGCGCCGTAGATGTGAGTGTGGTTGAGTAGGATTGTGCAGAGTGTGGCGAGATAGCAGAGGGAAGGTAAGATTGGGCTGGGCTGGGCTGGATAAGGGGAAGGCTAGGACCTCAGAGGAGCAGGCGAGGAGGAGCAGAGCCCAGGGCTTACACGCAGATTGAAGGTGAAATCCGACTTATCAGGACAGGAAACACAGCTCAAAATGCCTAACAGCACTAATCCTCGCTCAAGACCTGATGATACGGCCCCAAAATACCATTCAGAAAATGCCTTCATCCTTTAAATAAAGCTGCATTGATGTTTTTTGCCGTCTTAAAGAGCAGTAATCCCCAGAGAAGGGAAAAGGAGGTAGAAGGAGAGCATTCTCCAAAGCCCTCTTTAACATTCACCCTGCTACCTATTGCCCATTTCAAGTGGGAGAAAACATGCTCTTTATCAGGCTCGCCTTTACATCTCTGATTCTTCAGAGTTCAAATGATGCACTCTTCTTTCCCAGAATGGCAAGGCTGTTGTAATGTACATTACTATGCAGCTGAGATCTGCAGGTGTGACTCGCAAATCCCTCAGTAAGGTCACTGTGCAGCCAAAAAAACTGAGTGTGACCACATCAACCAGGATATTTCCTGTCTGGGAGTCTTTGAGCTGCTGGCCATTATTGGGGAAAAAAAAATAAAAATGGTGCTTGATGGGACTCTGCGTGTGTGTGTGTGTGCCTGCTAACACCCCCTCCATGCACACACACACACACACACACGTTCTATTCAGCAGATGGACAAAAAGCTGTCATTGTGCATTTTAATTGGGCATTTACGGCTGCTTTTTGGGCTTCCACTTGGCGAGAACAGGTCCCATCTGATTACACATTATGACAATATTATAACAGATGTCCAGACCAATAAAGTAAATTCCTGAAGGACTGTACGTAATGTGAGTAATTGATCATTTTTTTTATGCCGGCCTCTATTTACCAGCATGCTCCTGTTTTACAGATTGCCCCTGCAGTCGGGACTGGGGCCCATATGGCACAGCGGTTTACTGGCGATTTGACTATACTGCTGATGAAGTGTTGCTGTTCCTCTGGAGGAACCTGTTGGAGGAGGAACATTACACCGGCGCTGCGAATTACAAGGCTTTTACTAGGCTCTCACTAAACTCTAAAAGTGTCTTCCGCTGTTCAAACAAGGCTGCTGGCACAGGCCGGGGTTTTGCCGCTGTACAGGAACCCTCCCCTCCCAAGTTGGACCTCAGGTTGCCTTCCACATCCTCCAGACAGCTCCGCAGAGAGGGGATGTTTATTATGATGCAAAACTGCCTCTGCGAGACGCAATCACAACACTTTCTCCTGCTCTGCTTACTGCATGCAGGGGTGGATGCATCTCTATAGAACTGTTTAACAGGGGTAAAAGTTGCAGAGAGGGAAAAGAAGCCGGCTAATCCGCTTTTAAATACGCAGGTTCACTCTGAGGTCCTCACAAACACCAAAACTGCACATGGACTTTTTGTAATGATCTATAGTCAGATAGGACAACTTTCTGTCTGGCGATAACAACTATTTCATGTGATGTGCACTCCTGTACATATCTGTATTTAACTCTCCCTTCCTCCCCTTCCTCCCCCTCCTCCTCCTCCTCTCGAGCCAAACTCTCCACGCCAAATGGAGAGATTAAAAGCAGACATGGAGGGGCTCCAGAGAGAAGGTGGGGGAATAGAATCATCACTCACCTATTAGACTGGCCATGGAGGCTGTGTTGATAATCTTGCCGTATCCTTGCTTCAACATCACTCGACCTGCCGCCTAAGGCGAGGATTCAGTGGGAAAGAGGCACATTAAACACCTTATTATGGGGCTGATATGTTACCAAAAGCCCGAGCATGGATCAACACAAAAACATGTAGTTTATCCTCTGAGACAGATACAGTGGTTAAACAACATTCAGGGCACTTAGGTGGATTTTTGAAGCTGCACATAAAGGGTGGACTAATTTTAGTAACTAGAGGGAAGCTGAGGCTGGTTGGACCATCAGTAATTGGGTCATACTCTAACCAGTTTTGACGGATAAATTACTGAAGGACGATAAAGAAACAATTTGGTTCTTTGGGTTGAGCTTCTTAACGGTAGAATTACATCATTATTATTATTCTTATATTTTGTAACTGGTATACAAATTCACTATTCTTTCATTTTCAAAGTGGAACTTGTTGCAGAGGTAAATGGCGTAGCCCTTCACCTCTGCATCATACAACACTGCCTCTGTGTAACTGTAGCTCCAAATTTGATCGTTTAAAACTTTTAAGATTAAAACAGGATTGAGTGTTACTTGAGGGTTAAAATAATATAATTAAAAAATGTATTGCATTGCCTCATGATTAATATGAACCATTCTCCGATCAAAAGTTAATGGGATCTATAGCAAATGAATACAGTATTTTTACCTGATTTGCTCCATCATACATTGCTTTTTATTTTAAGATCAAAGTTTAGTCTGATTCTGTAAAGTACTTCGCAAATACATAAGAAAGACACTTCACATTAAAAGAATCCATGAATGATTAGTTAATTGTTTTTTCACAACATTCAGAAGCGTTTTCTTTTAATTTTATAGTTTCATTTTTCTCTCTGTCTAATATATTTTTATCAGTTGTTCCAATGGAAAGTTTTCAAAGTGTTTGTCAAAGCAACAGGGAAGTGTTTCTGTTGTTTGGAGCAGCATCTCATTTTCATAGCAGTAAGTAAAATAACCTTTCTTCTATTTTTCAACATAAAAAAGCCTGAACTCAAGTTTAATAAATATAAGTGTTTTTTTGTTTCACATCACACTAATGTATCACAGTGCCATATAGTGGAGCAAAATAACCCGTCTTAGTAATGACCAGACACACACACACACACACACACACACACACACACACACACACACACACACACACACACACACACACACACACACACACACACACACACCTGACAGCACATGAAAGTCCCCCTCAGGTTGACGTTAAAGGTTTGATCCCACTCCTCTAAGCTGGTGTCTTCACTGGCTGAGTTCATGTTGATGCCGGCGTTGTTGCAGGCGATGTGGATCGCCCCCCATTTGGAGACGATCTTGTCGGCCATCCTCTGGATGTCGTCTGGTTTGCTGATGTCAGCTGTGATTGACATGGCGTTGATACCTGTTAAAAAAGACACGAGAGTCTGTTACAATGCCTTTGCACATGTTGGAACAATACGCATGGTACCAGCAACTTCTATCCTTTAACACTCAGAAGTTTGAGATGTAAAGTTTGGTTTGAGATGTGCAAAAATTTTAAACATCAAGAAGAAGATATGAAAAATACTAGGATTTTTTTATCTTCTCTTTTTATTTTTAGTTATTTTTAATTCTTTAATAAGAAATGCGAGGGAACGTCCCTAATACAGAGGTTCAGATGAACATGTGTAACCTGACACAGTACATCTTATGCTGTAGTATGCTGCCATCTGCTGGTCAACAACCAAAAGCTGACCTTACTGACAACTCATGACATGAAGCAAGTGCACAAAGCCAGTTTGAATGTATAAGCTTGCTGGTAGAGGACACTTGAGTAATTACAACCAGTATCCTACATGAGGATCGACATAATGCAGTGATAAAGTTGTCTCATTTTGATTCAGTGATCTTGAGGTATTAACAGTTTCATTTAACTTTCTGAATTTCCACTAACAACAGACAATATGTTTCTGTGGAGCTGTTGTTCATTTTCATTCTGCAAAAAATCCACTCAGTTTGTGACAATTACAACTTTGAGGGTGATGTGAGGATTATGTTTTAAAAATACATTTCAGTTAAAGGAGATTTGCAGTGCAGTAGTAATCCACTAACCTTTGATATGCCAAAAGTTTTTTTTTAAATGAGATTCTCATTATTGTTGTTCAATTTAAAAGAAGCTAATGTTTAGCACTGGCTTATTTTCCCACACATCTTAAATAAGAACAAAAGTACACTTAGGCCATGGAATACTCCAAATTAAATGTATCTCCATGTGTTGACCAAGTAGCAGTATTCACACCAAATGAAGTAGTGAATGGTGAGAGCAGGGTTGTGTCTACTAGCCAATTATTTGATTAGTTGAAACTGAAAAGCAATTGGCAATTATTTTGATGATTGATTAAGTGATTATTTCATTAACATTAACAAATATTGTATATTTCCAGCATTTCAAATGTGACCATTTGCTGATTTTGCTTTCCCCTAACATTACTGTAAAATAAACAACTGAGTGTTGGACTGTTCTGATTTTTTTAATTGTTTTTTCATGTGTCATATAGAAGAATTCATCGTGAATGCTGTATCACAGGCATCTGGATTTTGTTTCAGTTTCTTGAAGACGTTTCACCTCTCATCCAAGAGACTTCCTCAGTTAAAACTAACTGGAGCAGAGTTTGGTTTTTAGCCTGTAAACGCCCCTCCTGTTAGTTAGAAATGAGGAAGCCTCTTGGATGAGAGGTGGAACGTCTTCAAGAAACTCAAACACATCCAGCTTCCTACGATACATTAAGATTTACTATGACCTGGATGACTGAGGACCTTCGATTCATCGTGAAATAAATAGCAGATTAATAAATTATGGAAAAACCTAACTTTGTCCAGCCATATGAAAACTAGTGCAACTCTGTAGCAGTAAAACTGAAAATGTTGGCTCATTGCAGGGCCTGGTGTGATGGGAGCTGAGGACTGAGGCCAAGTGAATATTTTGACATGATCAACTGGCAAGCCTGCGCAAAAAGACGCCAATATCGTCAAAAACAGAGTTAATGCTTGATGGGACGCTGTGAACTGACTTCAATCTTGTTCCTACCAAGAAAGAAATGAGAGGATGAGGATGAGGATATCCATATTGGGGGAGGGGCAAGGCAATTGCTCACCCTGATGCCCCCATGTTGAACAGCTACAACAACACTAACAAAAAAAAAGCCACAAAATTGCTACCTCACATGCCCCTATAGTAGATAAAACATGATAACACGCCCTTTACGGTGGCCCAATGTGACAGGAAACTGGATGCAGTGCTTTTTAGCGTGCCCTTCTAGTGGAGGAAATGTGACGAAGTGCCTCTAAATGGTTCAGCAGTTCATAGTTCTCACTGTTGCTATTATAGAGGCGTTTATACTGTAAATCTGAGTCACATAAACACATCGTGACTTTCTGTGTGCTAGTGCCTCACTGCAACTGGCTGCTGCCCTTTTTATTTCCCCTCAGACAGCCTGAGTCTCACGGGCAAATCTACATTTGTCGTGTTTAACACCGCTTACCTTTAAGAAAGAGCTCTTTAGCGACAGCCTCGGCTTTGTCTTGATCCAGGTCTACAACGGCCACCTTTGCACCGGCCTCACCCAGGGCATGAGCAAATGCTCGGCCTATGCCCTGCCCGGCGCCCGTCACATAGGCCACCTTTCCATCAAGACGCATCCGATCGAGGATGGTAAGGCCCTTGACCCCCCGGAAAACTTCGTCATCCGTTACTTCACTCTGACACAAACAAAGAGAATGGTGCTTTTGTAAGAGAAAGTCCTCAGCGATGGTACGATGACTGCTGGCTCACTGAGGCCTGACAGGACAGAGGTTAACTAAACAGTACCTGGGTCAGTGAGCAGTCAGAGGTCACAGATACCCGGCGGATAACACTGATGCCATCTCTTAGTGGGATAATGACCTTTAAAACAAGAAGAACACTGTGAAAATAAAAACATTACACCTGCCAATCACCCAGAGTAGTGGCAGGTTTGAAACTCACCTGCTCCACACGAGGATCATCTGCGACGAACTGGTTGAACTCTCGGAGCGCCAGCCCGTTGACATCTGTTGTGTCTTTCAGATACACTTTGGCCTTGAAAAGGGAGTTATCTACACATATGACCCCTTGCATCCTCAGCAGGTTGTTGTCCAGAATGAAGTTGTAGTAGTTGATGTAATTGTTCTTATCAGCATCAATGAAGACCATGTCAAACTGCTCGCCTGCAGCGGCCAATTCCTGGAAGGGACAGCAAGTAATTAGAAAACTGGCCATGTGCCCCACAGTTGGTTAACGTATGAACACCAAAAATACAAGAGTCAGTGTTAACCTTTGCCTTGAACGCACAGTAATTATATAAATATCAAACGGTGAAGTGTGACACGACTGTACAGTGCAGCGCAGTAGTTTGTGAAACAGTGCACATGATCCCCTCTGACAGCCCTTCAACATGGACAGGTTTCACACCTTCAGGGTGTCCATGGCAGATCCTGTCCTGACATTAATCTTCTTGCCGTGTGGAGACTTGTCAAAAATGGGCTGGGCGAAGTCTTTGAGGTATGGCTCTAGCTCGCAGGCGACTATGCAGCCACCCTCAGGAAGCCCCTCGGCCATGGACAGCGCGCCGTAGCCGGTGAACATTCCGATCTCCAACACCTTCTTAGCTTGACTCATGTGGATTAGCATCTTCAGGGTCTGGCCTGCAAAACACACCTCAGAGAGTAACCTATCATCATACAGCAAATCTGTACGTCTAATGGCAACACTGACAATGGAACACGTGACACTGTCCAACCTTCAACATGGCCGGTGATGCACTCCTTGGGAAGCCTGAACATGGTTTTGCCATCCTTGTGCACCTGATCCCAGTCATGGGAAACTGTTTTTCTACAGTATGAATGAAAATATTAACCTCACATATAAGTGTTTTCAATTATGTTTGATTATATGTGCTGAGCCATGACATACTTATAAAGCTCTGCCAGAGGTTCACTTTCCTGCGTGGTCATTTTCTCCAAGTAGTCGTCCAGGCCGCTGGCTATGTCCACTGCCCTCTGCAGGTGACATTTCAACTCTTCAGGCACGTTAGCACTAGCTGCAGCAATCTCCTTGGCTTTTGTTAGGAGATCCACAAGGACTTCCACAGGGGTGTCAGGAACTAGGTGGGGGGGAAAAAGTTGTGTATAGTACTCAATGACTTTCTCTACCCTGCTTGCTGATTATCAAATGATTATCAAGTGGGACTCCAAGTTCCTCTGATTCAAGGTCTGTTCCTCACTCCAGGCGAAAGGAGACTGTGCTTTTGAGCAAGTAGCTTCTACACTTTGACTTGCTTTTGCCTCTTAGTTTTTTAGCCAGTGGTCTGCCTTTAATGTCTGTCACTCTGGCTCTTTTTTGGTGGCTTTTCTGTTTCTTTATTTCTTTTGTGAAGTACTTTATAACATCTGTTCCTAAAAGGTGCAATTATTTTTTATTTAATTAATTATCATTATTATTATTATTATTATTATTATTATTATTATTATTGTTGTTGTTGTTGTTGTCATTGTCAGCATCATCACCACTGTTGCTGCATCTATGGATTATCTTCATCATCCAGTTATCTGATAGCGATTTTCTCAGTGTGGCTACTGAATGATTGCTTGGAGTGGAAAAAAATAAAAACAAAAAAAAGTCCATAAATAATTGGAAATACCCACGTTCCAAATGGCATGCTTTGTCCACCAAACTTCAATGTATTCTCATAATTATCACAAAATACAAAGAAAAGCAGCTACTAAAATCACACAGCTGACAGCTAGTGAAGGCAGGCTGTCTGTAGTAACACGTGGTGCTGGTTGCTCTGTTAAATGAGGCACAGATACGCACATGGAAGTCCTGGTTCCTGGAGTTAAGACGCTCTTATTTACTATGACCCCACCACACCGTGAATGAAGCACAGCTCTTACCTTTTTCGGCTGGCATGGTGCGTTTATGGGCGGGTCGGTGCGGGCAGCTCTCGGGCGCGGCGGTGCTACCTGCAGACTTGCTGGTGACTTTCTGTTATATCACTGCAACTATGCAGATCGTTAGGGAGGGGGGAGTGGCCGGTGGCTTTCGTAACAGGCGATACCACGCATTATTCAACGGCGCTCATTTTTCATAACTTCATAAATTCCGTAACAGACGACGTTATGAGAGAGCCACGTGTTATCAAACCTGCCCCCTGGCAAGACCGACGGGTTTCGCTTCAGTCTGAGCCATAAGCTGTGCCAGATGCTGATGGAGTTCAAGCAAAGGTTTAGACTGCGTTGTTTGTTGGACTAGTCTCCATTAAAATAACTTTAAAAGGCACCAAAACTCACACATCTGTAGCTTTAAAAAGGCTGCATTCCATTCAGGTGTGTCAGTGTCAGTGCTGTACTGCTGGCTGGACTCTCACTGGGACAGAGCCATGCTTCATTTGATTGGCTACACCTGTGGTTTCCTGCTAATGTCCATTGTGTAGTGTAAGTGATTAAAATCAAGTGTCAGATCAGATGCCAGTATGACTGATGAAGGAGGAGGTTTTTGCTTCATGCTGGGCAGGTAGCTTAGACACTAATTTTCCCAGAGCCAATAAAGACTCTGTATGTTTGACTGCTTTGACTCAATCCGCATTACAAGGTTGCCTTAGTGCCTCATTTCATTAAAACAAATAAATAAATACTTACTAAGTGGCACTTCAGCCAGAAGACAGCAAGAATGTTCTAAAGAGGGGCTGAGGAGAGACAGGGCATGATAGGGAACAGGCAGTGGTATATTTTGGCTAATCTCACCATACTGGGTCAAAGGGAGCCTGACTGTGTGACTGAATTTTTTATCTAACATTTGATTGAAGACCTTGCAGGCACCGAGCACCCTGCGCCAGCTGGGTCCTGCTGAAAAGTAAAGGGATTTTTTAACCCCCCTTCTTTATAACAACGGCTGTCCTTGGCTGCTTTTTGCCACCATAGTCTAAGAGATTGTGTTCATGTTAAATCAAGGATTACAGGGTGCAAGTTAAATTCAAGATTTACAAAGAGGCGTACGGACAGTGACCCAAAGGGTCGTAATCACACTCGTGAGTGTGATATTAGTAGACCAACAAAACTGTCAGGCTGTGTTTGTAGCCAAAAAAAGACCAAGAGCAATTTTTTACGTCAACGTTCAATAAAATGACTAAACAGGAAAAGTCTGTGAGATGACTTTTTATTTGACCACTTTAAACTTCCCCAGACGTGTGAATGTGATGATCTGTCTGTGTTTGTTTGTGTTAAGCTGAATTTCTACACAGATGCCAAGGGGTCCACATGTGGAGCTTAAGATTTTGGTGTTGATCATTGTCTGCTGCTTGTGTTTGTTTTTTGTGCTTGTCTTTTAGCTTTGATTTACAAGGATATTTCGACTTAAAGTCCAGCAGAGATGCAGAATTACTAAAATTATTAATTGGCCTTTGATTGGTTATTAATGGTAGTGAAATTAATTTAAGGTAAATGGCAAGCATTTTTACAATAATTGGAATGTGGAGAGCTTCCTAACCTGTCATTCAGTTTTGTATGGTTACAGCTACATTGCATAGGGATTCCACCTCAGGCCAGTATTGTACCATTAACCTTCCGCATGCACGTAATGCTCAATGTTCAAGGAAACAAACTGGGCCACATACTCAGTCACCTTTGTTCAAGCACTGAGGGGGAAATTCCTCGTCCGTCTGGGCAGTCACAGTGTCAAAATTCAACTCCCGTATAATAAGCCATAGTTGTTGGTAATTTTAAATAACATTGTATTAAACTGTAAGTTGTAATTAAAATGCAATTCAACAAATGGTGTAACACATAGTAAGCACATGTTAGTCTTTCCAACCAACCGCTCTGCCCCACTGTTCTCTCAAGGTTCCATTTCCAAGGTGATTTACAGGAAACTGTCCCTGACCACTACAAATGGTCTAATGTTCGATTCAGGTGGGAATACAAGGTGGATTAGAGGCCTTTCAAAGAGACAGTAACTAAAAAGGAATGTTATAGGAAATTGTACCATGTAAACCAATGGATATATGTCCCATTTTAGCCCTATAAAGATAAATTATAGGATAATGATACTTCTCCTGGTCTCAGATTATTTTTTTTGCGATAATATTGTTGACCATTAAAAAGTTCCAGAGCTCCATTACATTTGCAGGATTTACTAAAGTATACCTTTTCATTTTTTTGTCATTTGTCTTAAAATCTGTATTTACTTCTTGGTATTTTTAATTCTGTGCACTCTCAAGACTGCACTGTAGCGTAAAAGTATACCGCAGCTGTAATTAAGTATAGTGTTCAAGGAGCGAGAGGCCGAGACAGAGGAGGAAGACAGCATCAATACTAGTACAGTTTAAACTAGTAAGTTGATCACATTAATATTATATGTTCTATGATAAAAGTATTTTTGAGCTATTATATTTCAGTTGCTTCATTTTCAACAACTTTGTAAGGCCTCAACGATGCACTCAACATGATAGTATAATTTGGCCTGTTTACAAAAAAACCCTCATCAGGGCGCTTTTTAACAGCAGTTAAACCATGAGTGGAAAACAGATCAGCACCATCAATGAAAATATTGTAGGATGTCCAGTGTGTAGATTTTAATTACATCTAGTGCCAAGATTGCAAATTGCAACCAAATGAACAATTGCCATCTTACTCTTACCTTTGGTTGACACTAAACACTGCAGTTCCTCATAAGAGCCCTAATTTAATTTGTCCATCCTGGCCTACTTCTGAAACATGACGGTGCAACATGGTGACATGACTCCGCAGCAGAGGACTTACGCCCTCTGTAAATATGAAAGGCTCATTTTAAGATAATGAATAACATGTTCTCATTCATAACCCCTTCATATATGGCAGCTTGGTCAATGGCCTTAACCTTCAAACGATAGCCCCATCCACTCTGCCCTTTCAGGGTGAAAATGCAAGACTTACAAAGAGTAAAAGTGCGTGAAAGTTTCAGATGTGGAGAGGGGGCAAAGTTGCTGCGGCTCTGTCTGAATGGAAAAGCCGGAGGCGCAGATCGCATGTTTCGACCTGATGGTGCTCGCAGTCTGATAAATTAACAGATCCCTCACTCATCAAATATAAAAGAAATGACCCACAAAGCAACATTACATGAACAAACAACAGTGATTTGGCAACTGGTAGTGTCTTTGGCAACTTACATGAGGAAATAAATACTGTGTATGTCATCCTGTCTGTCCTACCGAGTCGTCACATTTCTGCCTGCAAAACTGCATCTGTCCCCGACAGCAGAGCCAAGCGGTAGTGATTATGGAGGCGATTCAGCGCAAAAAACTTTAACTTTGTCTTCTTCCACTTCTGTGTTGTTGAAGTAACTGTCTCTGGCAACTCACACAGAAAAAAATCACTATGACGGTAAGCCCTCCCGACTGAGAATTCAGAAAACCTTACCCCAGAAAACAGCATCCCTCCTCGTGAGTGAGAGTCACCCTGTGTGACTGATGTTTACTGATGCCAATTATGTTAACATGTAATTTAGAGAGAAAAACATAACTTTGTCACTTTCCAGGATGCATACCCCTCCAGCGTTCATTTGCATGTGAAGGGCTCTGCGATCAAGTTAGCAATAATATCAAAATTCAATGGCCAATTAGGCTGTCAAAACGAAGCTTGCTGACAAACTTTTACCATATAACGACCAGTGTTGCCACAGTTACCTTGAAAAAGTAATCTGATTACAGATTACTCCTTTGAAAAATAACTTAGTTACTTTACTGATTACTTGTTTTTAATGGTAACTAAGATAGATTACAAGTTACTTTATTAGTTACATTCAGTAGGGGCTGAATGTAACTAATAATGTAACTTTAATCTGATCACTGGTTTGGAAATATTAACGCATTAGATTACTCGTTACTGAAAAAACTTGTGTGGCATCACTAATAACGACATATCTGTTGTACAGCTTGAGGTTTTGGTAAGGCTACTTGGTTAGATTTAGGAGAAATAAAAACTGCTTTGCTTTGTGCAAGCGGCAGTCGGCGGGTTCTACCCTCTTTTGCCCCAAACCGGCCACCCTGACCCTCAACCACCGCGGTTGATGACACCGGCTGCCGTGTCCCTCAACGATCTGTGCAACACATAGGCATGATCAGCCCCAGATTTCTCCAAATTGGGTTTTCAGCTACATGCGAATGGCATTTATAGCGCCCCCTACAGGTTGAACTCAAGATGCTTTGCTTTGTGATGATATGGCAAAGGGTGTGGGAGTTATGGCCAATCATTTCTAAGCCCCACCCATTGCGACAATACATTGGTCCGTAGCGGCCATGTTTTTTGACCAATCGGGCTCATTTATAGTAGAAATGTGTCTTTTCATCCCCCTAAACCGTATACCAAATCTGGTGTTGATAGAGTCAGTCAAAAGTTCTATTCATTTTACTGTTTTTAAAATTATGCAAATTAGCAAAAAATCTGCAACAGTGGCTTTCATGGCGCAAGAGGGTCTTTTGTAGAGGGCTATCAGGAGGACGTGTCTGAAAAATTTCAAGTCAGTAGCACTTATGGCTTCGCAGGGAGAGCCTTTCGAAGTTCACACCCTGTGTTATGTCCTTCCAGCTCGCTATAAATGATTAAAACGCAAACAATGATGGTTAATGACAAATAGGCCATGCCCACTTTCACCAATCAACATGGCACTCAAGATATTAGTTAATACTCGCCCCTAGAGCATGCATACCAAATTTGGTGGAATTCCGTCCAATGGTATTTGAGACACGCATGTGTAGCATTTATAGCGCCCCCTATAGGTTGAGCTCCACATGCTTTTCAAGTTCTGTGATGATAGGGCAAAGGGTGTGGGAGTTAGGGCAAGTTTCTGGCCCATTCCAGCTCACGGGAATTTGAGCTCAAGCTGCAGACAACAAATAATTATAAACTGGCACAATCTTAAAAGGGTTCTACCCCTTCGGGGCTAGAACCCTAATAAACCGGCACAATCTTAGAAGGGTTCTACCCCTTCGGGGTTAGAACCCTAATAATCAAGATCGAGATCGCAAGAACTGTAGTCTATTGTCCTCCTGTAGGAATGTCCTACCAATGAGTAATCCAACCACCCCAACTGCCACCCATGTCTACAGCACCACCACCGGGAGCTTCCAAAAATTATGCTAGAGGAGTCACTGAACCATTAAACTTTCAAGCGCATGGCAACTGACCAGCCTATTTTTGACATGTTGGGAGTGAGAATGGACTGGATTACACACTCATCAAAATACAATATTGAAAACAAAGTTTTTGCCTCCGCTGTTGTTAAAAATTTGACACTGACAGGAGATTAATGTATCAGATTAATTATTTTAATTAAGTAGTGATTTTAAAAGAAAAATGAAACATTACGTGATTCTCACGACCAAAATCACAGTTACTTTAATAAATTACCTATAAAATATATGGCTATGTAATGCATTGAACTGATGCGGAAAACAGTCATTGAAACAGGTGTTACCTCACAGTTGTGTAAGAAACAAACACATGTAATGACATGTGAAGTAGGCTGAAAGCAAATGCTCCTCCCTTGTCTCGGGGGCATCCTCTTAATACTACACAGTATTTAAAGACTCCTGGTGGGGGAGCTTTTCAAAATTCAGACTTACAGTAAATAGCTCTGTTCACGCCTCTCGACACACAGCCATCACTGCAAGAATGGGCAAGGCTAATGTTGCAGACAAAGACACCAAGAAAAACAAAACAGAGTTTTGCCTGGTGCGGGTCAAAGGTACCTGGAAGCGCAAACTTGCAAAGGAGGTCAAAAAGGACACAGGTGAATGTGTCTCTGCTGCAAAAATGTGAGTATAACATAATTGTTTAATCATCCTCTTTAAAATACTGTTATTAAATTGAACGTGTGTTACAAGTGGCAGATCATGTCATACTACTGTATGATTACCTATTGGGTCTGTTTACTTCATGTAACTAAATTTAGATTTAGTATGCAATAGTTTCTGCCATCTCTGACTTTCTTAGTACACTTTGAAAAAGTATGCTGTTGCATTTTTGTGATGGTAACACTGACAGATGGTCACGTAGTCTAAAATCTACATCATGCATTTATCATCTATGCATCAGTATGCAGTAGTTAGTATTTACTTATCTGTGTTACACAAGCAAAAATAAGCTCCATATTTGGATTTGGCGATTGGATTGATATTGCAAAAATTTAACTAATAACAAAATGTCAAATGTCAATTTTGAGATTACATCCATTCTAGTGTGTAGGCAGCATTGGGATGGGATGGGAATGTATTGTTGCCATTGTACTTCAGGAATCATTAGCCAGTCGGGATGTAAGGTTACTGACTTCTTCATCCTCCTTGCTTGCGTAGAAAAAATCTTAAATCTATTTGTCCCAGGGCGAGGTTGGGGGGAAGCAGCCACACTAGGATTCAGCTGCTTGGTTCAAGATGAGAAACGTTGTGGTCATAGTGAGGGAAAGTTAAACCCAAGGTGGACTGCTGTAGGAGATAAGATTAGAACAGCAGTCTCCAATGTCAGTGTCACATGATGTGCGAACCCTGTGACCTCCAAACCAAAGAGGCTTTGCACCTAGCAAAGTTTGCACAAGTTCAAGAGGTCAACATACAGTTAGTCCTCTTGACATTTGAATAAACATACATGCTGTCTCCTTCTGAT
This sequence comes from Diplodus puntazzo, assembly GCA_963678695.2. Classification (NCBI taxonomy): domain Eukaryota; kingdom Metazoa; phylum Chordata; class Actinopteri; order Spariformes; family Sparidae; genus Diplodus; species Diplodus puntazzo. Next base: position 28,835,363 of record OZ023157.1, on the reverse strand, counting down.
GAAAGTGGTCACTTTGATTAAGCTGTTCACCAAACTCTGAAACAAGATTCTGCAGACATAAGACTGAGGTACATATTCTGTAGTACCTCAATTAAGCTAAATGGGTACCAGCTACCGGTGTACTGCCTTGTAAAAATGTTACACCATAATTTGAACAAATTTGAGAAAGGACTGAGATATTTAATGTTTGTTAGTAATCCATAAATATTATTTTGACTTATGTGTAGCCCAAGGGACAAGCTAACATTTTTTCATAATAGAGTGAGAGCTTGTGTAACAGGTATTTCACTTTGGTATGTGTTTCACCCAAAGATATTCATCTTCCCAGAGAAGAAGACTGTCATTTTAATAGCTTACTGCCAGAGGTGATAACAGACACACAGCAATTTCTGCTGTCAACCAACCTAACACCTTTAGAACAATTTTGAGGTGACATGTGATGGATTGAGGCTATTTTTTTTCAACATATTAGTTACAGTAAAACAGAGAAGTGTTGTGGGAAAAATGGTTTCATAGATATGTTTTTTTGTTCTTCATTGTGTATCTGACCTCATGTTTAATAGCTTGACTTGACTACATTTAGATGAAGGAGGATGATCCGGATCTGTAGATGGTGAGGATTTAATCAGTGGTCAAAAAATAAGATTTAGGGGTCTTTTTTTTTAGACCAAGTTAAAGAAAAGTAGATGTAATGTTGACAGTACCTAATTTTCTATCCTCTCCACATGATTACCCTCAAGCCAGGTCTCAGTTATAAAACAACTGCATCAATTCCTGTCATGAATAATGTTTTTTAATTATGAATTGAATATGATGCAGACCCGAATGTTAAGAAATATCACACTGAGAATTTTAATCTGCCTCCTTTTTGGAGACAAATATTTTAGTGTTTTGTCATGTTTGCTAGCTTAGGAAGAGAGTGCACTGATAATAACTTGCTTTTTCTGCTTCTAGCCAAAACAGGGACAAGGAGATTTAGAGGCACTGATGTTTTCAATTTCTTAGTGGTTGGGATATTCACTGTGTTCTCGCTGAATGTGGTCCTTGAGACTCAGTCTGAGCCTGTTGAAATCAGCTGTTGTTTTATGACCTGTACAGCTTGGCGATGCCTGGCCAATGTTGCTGATATCAATGGACTATTTGATTTTGCGGCAGGTTGTCTTTTGCATTGTTAAAAGCTCTATTAAAGTCATTCTAATTTCATGTTTTCATTTTCGAAAGCAGTGCATGCTCTGGTTTAGATTCAGATTAGAGTTTGATTTAGTTACCCATGTCCTGTTGTTTTATGCAAAAGTTTTTTTTGTCAAATAGGATCCCAAATACTCAAGTCACTGTTTGTCCTTAAAAATCTAGAAAGAATGCCTCTTTTATTGGTTGTTCATCTTGTGGATCTTTTTTGTAAATATAGTATATAGTATTAAGTGGGTTGAGCACTTGAGAAAAACAGAGAAAGCACCATAAAACACAATAATTGGTACCCATTCCATTATAATGACTATGTCTTCATGTGTTTTGTGTGGCAGCTATGAGAACACCACAGAAAAGGGTACCACTTGGACGGTGGTCAGCCCCATTGTCTTTACTTACCAGGTAACTGAGACCCAGGACCTGCTGGCCCCAGCCAACAACACACTTCTACTGGGCCACATCGCTGACGCCCAGCAGCTAGAGGATGTTAAGAAGTCAAACAAGCCAATCAAACGCTTTGTGGTCATTGACCAAGAAGTTCACAAAATCTATGGTGCCAAGCTGACTGAATATATGGAGGCCAACAATGTCCAGTTCAAGATCTTGGCTCTACCCACCACCGAGGAGAACAAATCCATGGAAATGGCCTTGAAGATCCTGGAAGAAGTCAACCACTTCTCGATTGACCGCCGCACGGAGCCCATCATTGCCATCGGTGGAGGGGTGTGCCTGGACATCGTGGGCCTGGCTGCCTCGCTCTACAGAAGGCGCACACCTTACATCAGGGTCCCAACCACACTGCTATCTTACGTCGACGCCAGTGTGGGGGCAAAGACGGGGGTTAACTTTGCAAATTGCAAGAACAAGCTGGGCGCCTACATTCCACCTGTCGCTGCCTTCCTGGACCTGACCTTTATACAGACTGTTCCACGAAGACACATTTCCAATGGGCTGGCAGAGATGTTAAAGGTATGTGGACTATTTGAATTATGCAAAATGTTAAAAAAAAAAACAACATTTATGTATTAAACAACACTTCTGTAACAATTTGTTAGACGTAATGTACTTCAAAACAATGATATGTCTTGAAAACTTGAGGTAAACATTATTATTATTATTGTTAATTTCATTTATATAGCACTTTTCAATGACCCAAAGTCGCTGACATTCATTCATTCACACACAGTCATACTGGTGGTGGTAAACTACAATAGTAGCCACAGCTGTCCTGGGGCAGACTGACGGAAGCGTGGCTGCCATTCAGCGCCTACAGCCCCTCCGACCACCACCTCAAACATACAGCAGTCATACACATTCACACGAGGCAAGGTGGGTGAAGTGTCTTGCCCAAGTACACAACGACCATGATGCAGTTGGCCGAGCAGGGATCGAAACGCCGACCCTCCGAACATAGGCCGACCCGCTCTACCACCTGAGCCACGGCATGCATTCTCGAGTATTTTTACCAGAAGATAGTCAAAGTTTGCATAGGCGTTGCACAAAACTCACACCAGCCAAACATCAAGCAAGTACACAAACACAAGGCATACATCTCTGAAAGCCAGCTATATCATTTACTAGCCCAACAGCAGAAGTCCAGCTCATGTTACAGAAGCTGTCTGCTGTCTAAAAGCCATACTGAGATTTACACTTGTCTCTTGCTCTGTCACACTCTTTTCCTTCCTTTCGGCTTCTTTATCATATTCTGCTTTAGTCTTCTGACTTCTATCATAATGTCCACAGAGGCTTCTGAGCCCTGGTCAGAGAAATCCAGAGAACTCTATAGATTAACCTGAAGCAATGGTACATTTCACTTGGTTGCCTTACCCTCTCACTTCCGGGAGAGTCTGGAAGTCAGGACGAAATAACCAAACATAACATTAACAAAAATATAATACATTGTCTTGTACACTGATTTTCATCAGCAATGGTCAACAATGTAATCAGTGAATACAATAGCTCCCAAGATCCCATGCTACTTACTCTTTTGTTTGCCTTGATTGAGAGAACCCTAGTGGCAGACATTGCGTACTGTGCATTTAACTTTAATCTGATTCATACTGCAAATGATGATGATGAATCCTGGTATCAGCATGATCACCCACTAATACTACGACTTGCTTCTAGGGCTGCCCAATAAATCGAATTTTCATCGTCACCGCGATATGAACATGTGCAATAAACACTTTGCAAAAGACTGCCTGACACGCGATAAGTAAGAAAACTAATTTTGCTTACATGTGCAATGCGTGCACCTTGAGCATGCCAACATTTAGCCTATCAGACGGAGCCCCAGAAACAAGGGCCAAACAGATGAGGCCTCAGCTAGCTGTTAGCTAGCCTGACAAAATTAATCAACATCAGTTTGGTGGTGGTTGCCAGGTTATGATGGCTGAGGAAGAGAGAAAATCCATGAAAATGTGGTCGACGAAGACCTTGTGGCAAAAAGAAACAGCACTTTATATGGACTTATTTTGGATTCAGGAGAGACGATGAGTTACAAACACAGGTATTGTGTAAAACATGCCGAGCAGTTGTTGCAACTTCGAGGAAATACAACCAACCTCCATCACCACCTGCAATAAAACCATAAAGACCTACACGAACAATTCAAAACTAACGCCATCATTAACTGTATAGTTAATAATATGGAAACTTCAATATTTGTTTATTTATCGCAAGTTATATCGTCATCGCAATATTGAACATCATAGATTTTCCTCATATTGTGCAGGCCTACTTGCTTCATAACAATAAAAATATAATTGTTATAAGGCCTTGTTTCCAATTAGTAAATGCAGAGTCGTAGGTCCAAATGCGGCTGCTATTTTGGTTCATGTGTGTGCAACAGAGCCATGTGAATATAAATCAGAGGTGAAGATACCAAAAAAAAAAAACTTAATACAGAGTAATGCTTTTGATGGATGTTGTGCCCCCACAAAAATAGGGCTCATATTACTTAATAGTAAAGAGAAACCTTGTATACAGTACTAGCTATTCTGGAGAGGCAGTCATAGGTTAGGCACCGCAGGTTCACATATGGCATTTACAGTACAGAGCCTATTCCAGGAGTCACCAAAGGGACGTTTTAAATTCCATCAAAGGCAAATGTGTGACATGATGTACTCACTTTCTGTGTGTTTTGAACCGCTCATTTAAGTTTTCTATGTGTTCTCTCTGTAGATGGCCTTGATGAAACACAGAGGCCTCTTTGAGCTTCTCGAGAAACACGGCCGTGTGCTGTTGGACACTAAATTACAGGGCGCGTCACAAGTAACTCGTATAGCCATCACGACGATGCTCGAGGAGCTCGCCCCAAACCTTTGGGAGGATGACCTTAACAGACTTGTGGACTTTGGCCACCTGATCAGCCCAGCATTAGAGATGGTAATGGATCCGTCATGGCAGATGATATTATATATTTACAATATATTGTACCTGGTACACATTTGTTCTACGTGAGCCTACAATTGATATGGATGGAGTCTAAGACTTCCACATGTTCTATCCTTTGTCCTAACATTATCTTAATTTTTCCTCGTCTACAGAAAGTTCTCCCATCCCTGCTGCATGGTGAGGCAGTAAACATCGACATGTCCTATATGGTTTACGTATCCAAAGAGAGTGGTCTATTGACAGAGGAGGAAAAGCAAAGGATCATCAACTGCATGGTGGGCCTGGAGCTCCCTGTCTGGCATGAGGACTTCACCATGGAGCTCATACAGAGGTCTCTGCAGGACAGACTGAAGCACTCCGGAGGCCTGGTCCGAATGCCTCTGCCTATTGGTCTTGGGCAAGCAGGTGAGAATCATTTGAATGAGATTGTCTTTACCTAAACAAATACCACAATAGCCATTTGGTAAGGCTGAAGAAAAGCTCTTTGTTTTTGCTTCCCTGGATCAGTCGCTAAAAAGCACGACTGGCAATTGTCCTTGAATCTTGTTAAAAATGCCCAATTTCAGGAAATGACCCAGCGTCTCCTTTAAAATATCCAGTGTTTGGTGCTTTGGTGTAACCTAGTAATCAGAACATGATATGACAGCCCATTCTCACTCCGAGGACGGCAAGTACAGAAGCCTGATCAGTGACCCAATGCTTCTAAGTTCGATGCTTTAGGTACCTGTCTGGTGTCACATCTTAAACGAGTGAAAAAAGTCTGAGTCAGAAAGCAGTTGGATGTATCATTCACAGGACTTTCCCTCTGGAGAACAGGATTGTCAAGTTTATGACTAAGAGTCAATAGAGATTAGTTTTTATCTTGCATAAGAAATTAAAAGTACATAAATGACATGCTTACGTCACTTACACAAGTATGATCTATTCCGAACCAAGTAGTTTCTGTGTCTAAACCTTACCAATGAGCGACCATTTGACAACATTACTAACAGTCCAAAAGTCATAAAAAAGACATTTTATGAAAACGTCATAATATGTCATATACTGCATGTGAAAAGCAAGCTTTATTTTGAAAGTCTAGCCAGATGTTTCTGCATATCATTGCTAATTTGACCGCAGAGCCCTTCATGTTCAAGACTGATGCTGGAGGTGTACGTAGAGTGTCATAATTTGGAGCTTAAGGCCATTGACCTATTGAAGTATTTTAGAGTTGGGAGTGACAACGTGTTGGATTTGACGTTGTAGAGATGATGATATAATACATATGAAAGCGTACAAATTTAACATATCCATGGTTTAGCAGAAATGTAGAATGGACATTTTCTTTCTGACAACTCTGCTGTAGTACAGCATGTGGAAAGGGAGCTGGTACTGCCATTAAATGGAAATGAAAATAGATGTTGCTGTCTGCACAGTGTGTGTAGCTGCGTGAGTAAAAGCGACCGATTAAATGGTCATCTGTAAAATAAATAAAACTTCCAACTTGACCAAAGAAAAATGTCTATCCTATAAATGAATGTGTAGCTGTAACGGTTTGCAGGCCCCGACTACACTGCGTTGTGTTCTGTGCACAATAACACGGGTTTGTAAAAATAAAGGAAATAAAAAATAAAACCACAAAAATTTGAATAATCCATCTTTTAAGTAAAAAGAAAACTAAAACACACCATGCGATGGATTTAGGTGAAATTAATAATAATAAAATAAAATAAAATACCAAAATGTTTTGTTTCCTTTTTCTATTGTTCTAGTGTTGTATGTGCTGTTATTCAGACTTCGTGTAATAGACAGTATAATTAACGAATGATCTTTTTGCTCTTTTCTTCCATTGCAGAAATCTTTAATAACACATCTTGTGAGATCCTGCACAGAGCTTATGAAAAATGGTGTGATGAGCTGAGCATCTCTTCTGGCAGCAACTGTGACCCTTAACCTGCAGATCTACAACTGTTTCAGTTTAGTCTGTTTTCATGATGATATGTTTACATTTATGAATGTACTCTCGCTTTTGACTTTTCAGATGTTGAACAGGAGGTAACCCTATTGTCTACTGCTTTATTTTTCTTACAATCCATTATTCTTATGACAAAACCAGATAGTGTTTGCGTTCTAAATGAATTTTAAAGGTTGTACAACATATCAAATTAGAAAATATGCTCTTTTTTTGCCATTTGATACCCCTGTTGTGTTTTTTATAATCATGCATGTATAGCATTAACTAGCCAGTCATGTAACAGGCAGCTTGCTAACTGGTTTCTTGTTTTGTCTGTAAAATAATTACTAGTTTGCAACATTAAATTGTGTTACTGTTTATCAAACATTGTGCACACTCTCCTTACTTACATTGACATATTTTCTAATGGTATGTGTAGTAATTCTAACTTTTGAACAGCAGGGCAACACCACTACACACAGACGAAAGTTAAACCTGTAAGTTAAATCAGCAAGGATACATTTTTCATCAGGCTAAGCTAACATTCTCAACACAAACCTAAATGAAAACAGCGGGATTACTGCCCACCCAAAAGAATGTATTTTCCATTATTGTTTTCCCCGATCCTTGCTTTTCTGAATTTGTCAGACACTAGGGTTGCCAACTTTGTCACTGTGAAATAAGGGACAAAAGGTGGCCTGCAGTAGCAATGCGAGTATGGTTTTGTGTGAATATACAGTGTATTGTTTTAAGGCATTTGACATAATGTTAGCAGTTTTGCAGAGGAATAAAATAGCAGACACTCAGAACATACACCCTCTGTGTACACAAACAGTGGTGGGGAAAAAATGCTTCACATTCTTATTCACTCCAACTATATATAAGTTGGAAAACAAAACATTTAAACAAAAATAGAGGAACAGAGGGGCTTACCTCTGCTCACCAACTCTACTTTTTCCATGGATGTTTTTGGCTGCTCTTGACCAATTCAAGCAGTCTTTTGTCCTTTTGTGCAGCCAGAGAGAAGTCCTTACATGACAAGTCACAGTTCACAGATATTTGAAATTCATTTTCGATCAGCTCTGTGCTGCATTTGTTTCTTGAGTCTGACCATTTAATGGTCATCAGAGAGAAAACCCTCTCTACAAAGGCATTTGAGCCTGGCACGCTGAGGACAAATGAGACAATCCTGAACATGTTGATCAAGTTGGCTTTCCCTAGGTTTTGGAAAACTGCAACCCATTTCTCACTGGTGGATTTTGTGGTATCCTGCGGGGCTTTCTTTATTTCCTCCCTGCTAGCACAAAACTCTTCATAGAGTTGGTCCATACTCACTGTCTCTGTCATTTTGAGGGCAACCACCACCTGCTCCAGGTCAGTGAAGGAGAGCTCCTCCTGTAGGCCGATCGGTTTCAGTTTCATCATCACATGTTATGATGAGAAATCAAACCATTTGTCAATGTATGCAATGACAGAGTCATAGAACTTAAGAAAGTCCTTTTGCTGCTCTCTGTGCTAACAGTTGTTTGTCCATCAGCTGCTTGGTCTGGTATCCAAAAAAGCTGTCTTCTTTCCGCTGAAGCATCTTCGCTTTGAATTTTCCCACCTCCCCGTACACTTCTGTGATGCAGAGCTTTGTTTCCTCCAGCTTTTTAACAAGTGTGTCAAAAACACACCCCACGTTGTGGAAAAAGCACAGATAAATCTCAGCAGCTGCAGTCTTTTCCTCCTCAGATACACAGGACAGGTCTCCCCAAGTGACCTGAAGTATGAGGTGAGAGCTGGCCAGCTCTGGAGGAGACGATCAACAGCTGGATGGAGAGACAGCCATCGCGTGCAAACATGACGCAAAATTTCACGCCACTCAACGTCAACAAAAGCAAAAAATGCACGCAGTTCCTCTCTTCTAGAAGCAGATACTGAGAAGTGGCTGTAGATCTTTAAAACCAGTGACTTGATATCCACTGTCAGCTGATCACAGGCGTGCTTGCAGGTGTTATGAGCTATGTGAGCCGGGCAATTAGCTTTCAAAATGCGACTGTTGGCACTGGTCAATAACTGGTAAACGGAGTGGTGTTTTCCAAAGTTTACATTGGCATTATCTGCCGCATAGGCAGTGATGTGTTTTATATCCAGTTCATACTTTTTCAGGCAGTTCATCAGAGCTTGATGAATACCATTTGCAGTTTCATCACTATCTTCATAAAAGTCAAGTAACTTGCAGCGCACTCCATGAGACACGGAAAAATATCTCACACACACACTGGAAACATTTTTCTATTTGCCTTGTTTGAGGCATCGGAGGCAACCGAGTAAAACACAGGCTCACCTTCAGTCGGGGATAGATCATTCAGGATATCCTGCACAGTCTTTGGTCCTAAAACATTCATTGTGATCATCTCAGCTTTCGTTCTTCCCAAGTGCATCTTCTTTACAACGTTTGAGTCATGAAACAACGCTCCGTTTAGCTTGACAAGACAGTCGGCGCTGTTGTAGCTAAGTCCATGTTTGACAGTGTGATAGACGTACGAGGCTTCACTTGCTGCTATTTTGTCAGTTTCCACAGTAGCCACCCCGAAGAATGCACCAATATTGCTTGCATCTTTAGAGAGTGTGGCCTTCTTGTGCATTTCGGTGGAAGCATGTTGGGTCAAGTCATTCTCACCTCCATGGCCAACTGAAAATTCCCGGCAACATTAAGTACAGACAGCTTTCGTTGAGTCACCGCTGACAGGCTTAACCCACATCTTTTTAACTTCCCATAGTTTGTTGTAGCTGCACAGTCTTTTCTTTTTTGCAGGTTTATCCATTATAGTTCAATCCGTAGCCTATTTACATTCACAGTCGACTCAGCGGCATCACACATTGCTGTGATTTTCTCTTCATTTTTTGGAGGAATTGGCGCATTTACTTAACGTATACTGATGCGCGAGGTGGGGCTGTGATTGGATGATGACAGGTGTCGTCGTGATCAGCACTGCTGCTGCAGCTGTATCAGTCAGAGGTTAGATCAGTGTAGCAGTCAATAAGCGGGACAAGAGAGGTCATGTACAGGACAAATAAATTAGGCCCAATATATGGGATGTCCCGGCTAAAACGGGACAGTTGGCAACCCTATCAGACACATGAGAGAATTTTGTGGGAGCACTGAAGGCAGCTAGCGTCTGGGTTAATCCACAAATATGGCACTATTGGACTCTTAGGCTCACAACCAGCTGCCTGTAAGTGGAAGCAAATAACATTATGTTAGCAAATAATTCTCAGTACAGGGCAGAAGAACAAACCCACAACTCTGACACACTGTCTACATTGAGTGGGTGAGGTTCACGTTACTACGGTAGCTAAGTCTTAGCTTGAAGTGTCTTAGCCGCTAAGACGCCCAAAGCTAGCAGATAGAGCAACATTAGCTTTCATTGGGAATTCTCTTTGGCCTCCTGACAAATGTCAAATGTCAAAAAGTCCAATAGTCATTCTCCTTTACTTTAGTTTCTGTCTCCAACAACAGCTGGGTGAAATAGCTGGATGTTTACCTCAGCCTCACTTCACCAGCATTTTGCTAACCTTGCCGGCTCTTGAGAATGTTGTAATTAGAAAGGTATGGAAACGAAGGAAGATTTGGGCATTCCAGCTGTCTTTCACAACCCCTAAAATGATGGATAGCCCCTTGTTCAAGTTAGCTGTCTAACTACTGATGATTGAATGACTTTTCAAAAAGGTTGAGGGAAAGTTCACGGACCATTCTGGTGTAACCACAGTATCTACCCTCTTCCATTTCAGTAGTTATAACAAAAAAATTAGTGAGTATACCAGTCATTAATGTATGTTGCATTAAGATCTATAGCTGATATTTACATTAGCTTTCTATAGCAATCATACTCTATACCGTCCATTCATTCCCTGTGCCTTAGGACGCAGCTGGAGCCTGTCCTAGCACGCACTGAAAGATGCATCCCCAGACAGCTGGCCAATCTATGTAGGCTGAGTCCTCACAGGGAGGCGAGGGTAAACCACTGAATCCTATGAAAAAAAGTTATTTAAACCTTATAACTAAAGCCTTCTGTTCCACTCCCTCAGGCTGAAGGATAAGTAACTAAATGCTAAAGCTGAAACTAACATCAGCATCTGATTATGAAGACTGTATATGGCATGTAAAGGACGTGTTATTTAAGGAGTGTGGATGTGATATTCATCCCCTAAGAATATATTACAATATCGTTTTATAATATTTGAAAGTTGAGTTTAATACATCACAGTGAAGTAATAAAAACAAAATGTTAGTTTGAAGAGTTTTTTTATCTGACTCACAGTCTCGTGTACTGCCAAGGAGCAGGCTGGGCAAATAATTCAGGCCTGGAATCTGTCCTGGTCAATCTCCATAAACACAGACTATAGACTGTGTTCTTGTTATATTATTTTCAATTCTTTCACTTCTTCACCACTTTCATCTTCAGGCTCAACAGTTAGTCAATTGCACCTCTATAATTAAGGTTCTAAATAATCATACAGGCTTCTATCTTTTTTGTGCACTTTGTTTTGCATGAGGGATTTCCTTCAGAGTTCTGACTGAACATGTTTTTTTCACCATAATGCTCTGGCAGCTCTCACACTTCCACCTGACAGAAAAGAGTGCACAGTTTTTAATTTTCCAGATTATTTCCAGCCATACCTATGCATTCTCTGCATTCCATAGCATGAATAAGTTGTTGTTGTTGTTGTTGTTGTTTTTTTTTAATACAATCAACCCCTGCTCCTGAAGGTATCTGTCATTTTACAGCATTTGGCAGCACTTTCCCACAAAGCCTTTTCTCCTTTTAATCTGCTCCCTCTCAGATCAACCTTTTGAAAATGTTACATTTGAGGTTAACGCTATCACTATACTATACACTTCCATTTAGTGATTAGATAAAATCAGTAATAACTAACAGTGGAAGAGGTATTGGTTCTGTACGTATAAAAAGTAGGCGATTTGAGGGGGGATGCCGTCCCCCTTGTTAGCAAAATTACCAAAAAAGCATCCCCTTTGTTAAACTGCCATCACTCTCCACACGCTAGCAGCGGTTATTGTGTTAGGAATCAGAAGTGGCTGCGGTCAGCTCCGTATGCTGTGGGGTAAAACCGGGCACGGCTGCTTTGGGTTCTGGCTGTATGGTTTACTTGAAAGCCGCAACAAGCTGCACAGAGCAGATCGCGCCAACAGGAAGTCAGAGAGACAGGAACGGCCAATTTTCAAAATAAAATACCCTGTGCAAACTCCCGACTGTGTAAAAACGAAAAATTACTAGATCAACAAACTCTTTATACATTCATGTTATGATGCCGTGCGGAGGGCGGAATAAAACCTGTAGCAGACGCACATGTTCATTTTCAGTAATGTTGAAGTTTTTTCAGAGATGAGTTTCATTCTGACAGTTTAATATTAAAGGTTTGCTATTTATGTTCTAAAACTAAATGTTACTTTTTGTAAGTGTTTTTAGTGTGTCTGAACGTGTCTGGTGGTTATGTTGGTAACTGTCATTTTTGTGCTGGTTTATAGTTTAACCATTAGTAAGGAAGCTGTTACATTTCCTGACACTAGCTGTTTTATGCCCCGTTGAAACTCACTCTGCTGGAGTGACTTTCTCCATTCTGTATTTGTAGTTTTTAAATTGAAGATTTTCCTATTGGACAATATGTATGCTGATCACGATATATCTTTGATGGGTTAATATTGGACGATAAAATCCACCTACAAATACGTCTGTCGGGCTTCACTATTTTGTTCAATGTTCAATGTGTGTCCTTAAAGGAATTTAGATGGCAAAAAATTCCAAGGGGTCATGTAACTTAAAATGAACCTGCTTGAAGTGTATCGTGAGAAACATGAGAAAAACCTGCCTGAATAAACTCAGTCCACTGCTAAAATTTAAAGGTGTATTAATTCAGTTATAAAAAGACAATTGTAGCAGGTAGAGAAGGAAGATAACTGGTTAAAATAGAACTGTAGAATAAGAAATGTCACAGTTAAGGTTAAGGTGTCCTGCAACAATGTCCTTTGGTAGGTGTACATAGGTGTATCGGGGCAGGATGATGCTCCAATTGGGCCGCCCCCCCCCGTTAAAAATTTGCAAATATGTAACTAACAGCTAGCTAGTGTCTGAGAAGCAATGATAGCATGTAGACGTCAGTGAATTAACAATTTACCGTTCAGACTAGACTCAGTCATGTCAAACGAAACGAAACTTCTGTTTCTCTGTCATGAAAGCGTGACTTGTGTTCCTAGCTTGCTGTGCTGTAGCGTTAGCGTCGCTAGATGGATAAAGATGCGGTTTCAGTGTAGTCTCTTTATTTCCCCATTCTGATGGTGTGTGTGAATAATTGGACAACAATTCAATCAGGTCTTGTAGCTTTAATTTGATCCTCCTAACAGACAAATATGCAGGGACTCATTATAGTGTTCAGCCGAAACCTGTTCAGGTGCAGACATGAATGATGGCCGTGCCAAACAGTATTAAATCAGAGTTTCTCTTCCTGGTCTTTGCTCTGCCTTACGTGGTTCATCTCCAACACTATCACACTCACTCACACACTCATCCAGTTCCCATTCTTTATCTCCATGCAGTGTGAGAAACATGAGAAAAACCTGCCTGAATAAACTCAGTCCACTGCTACAATTTACAGGTGTAATTACTCAATACTTTAATTCAGTTATAAAAAGACAATTCTAGTAGGTAGAGAAGGAAGATAACTGAATAAAATGGAACTGTAGAATTAGAAATGTTACAGTTATGGTTAAGGTGTCCTGTAACAATGTCCTTTGGGAGGTGTACATAGGTGTAATTGGGGCAGGATGGTGCTCCCATTGGGCCATCCCCTCTGTTAAAAATTGTGAAGTTACAAAGAGGTTAATTGACAGATATCTTGTATAATTATGGGGGTTTTCACGACATAAACTTTGATAAAAACATAAATGTGCTTTTATCAACTTGAGTATAAGACAGTGCTGGGATTATTGGCATTGAAGACCAATTTTCCTATCATGCACTGTGCTGAGCAGTTTGTTCATTTTTGTGTTTTTGTGTTATTTTTTGTTAGTGTTGTAATGTATATGTTTAGAACGTGTAAATACACTGATTGAAGAGTAAAGCGATTATCATTTTTTATTTTTTTTACAGTGTAGCTGCCTTTAGTTTCTTTTCTTTTATGAATTTTGCAAATTTCATTTATTAATTTCAATCCACGCCTGTGTACTGCATGCTGCCCTGCAGATGATCCGTAAATAATTATGGCAAAATCTATCAATGGATCTTTTGTAGTTTTCACACCATGAAACAGCACCCAACAACCTAATTTTGCGTGTGCTAAAGTGCCCTCTTGAGAGCCAAAACGTGCGCTAAGGTGCCCTCTTGGTTGCCAAAACATACTAAATTGCGCCCTTGGCTGGTTAAAACATGATAAACTGCCCTCTTGGGTGGCAAAAACTTGCGCTCAAGTGCCCTCTTGGAAGTCAAAACTCGCTAAAGTGCCCTCTTGGGTGGCAAAAACGCGCGCTAAAGTGTCCTCTTGGGAGCCAAAATGCGTGCTATAGTGCCCTCTTGGTTGGCAAAACACACTGAACTGCCCCCTTGGCTGCTTAAAACATGATAAACTGCCCTCTTGGGTGGCAAAAACGTGTGCTGAAGTGCCCTCTTGGGAGCCAAAACGTGTGCTAAAGTGCCCTCTTGGGAGCCAAAATGCGTGCTAAAGTGCCCTCTTGGTTGGCAAAACACACTAAACTGCCCCCTTGGCTGGTTAAAACATGATAAACTGCCCCCTTGGCTGGTTAAAATATGATAAACTGCCCTCTTGGGAGCCAAATCGCATGCTAAAGTGCCCTCTTGGTTGGCAAAACACACTAAACTGCCCCCTTGGCTGGTTAGAATGTGATAAACTGCCCAAAGCTGAGCCAAAGCTAAAGTGCCCTCTTCAGTGGCGAGAATGTGCTGTATTTTCGCCCCTGCCCTTCAAAAAGTTATTTAAGCTATTTGCATCTTTTCCCTCTTTAAAAAGTTAAGAACTTTCTTCCATTTAACAGGGCTCTGGATCCCGTGTACATTCCATGAGCAAAGTTTAATTGTTGAGTTATCAACCATAATCGAGCAATTTTCGAGTAGACAAATGCATGCCTGAGATAGTCACAGAAATATTTTTACCCCCCAAAGTCAATCTGAAAAAAGTGCTTGAGATTAAACAATCAAGAAACAAAAAAAACTAGAACTGCAACCAGTCATGAACGTGGGGGCCAAGCCCCCCGCGCAACTCAGACCCCGCGCACCGCAGAGCCCACGGAAGTTTGGCCCCAAAGGATGACAGGCTTGGGGCAAAAGTGAGGACACAGGCCAATGTCTGAGCCTTGGTATTTGCTGTAATGGGAAGTGCAAAAGGCTGAATGTGTGCCAATTTGGATTTGTTGTAATAGAGACGCCCACATTGACCAGTCATGACCACCTTCAAGATATGGTTTCAGGATTTGCCCTGTATTATATCGAACAAATGTCCTAAAAATCGGTGTAGCCGTTCAAGAGGTATAAACTTCCCATATTTTAGAGCCCCCTCGTGGCCACAATTCGCCAAATTCGGCTCATCCCTTCCCAGTCTCATGGCAACCAAGGATCTCAAGTTTGGTGTTAATAGCATTTAGTTTGACCGAGATATCAAACAGTTTACATGTTTATAGCTAGCTACAGAAATATGTTCGTTAATAATTTGCACATTTTTTGACCGAGCAAAAATCTTTTGATAACTTTAGATGAGGTCCAGCTGAAGAGTGTACGTGCCAAGTTTCACACAGATCGGACAAAATCATAAGGAGGAGTTCGAAAAGTAGTTTTTCCAGTTTTAGCGATTTTGCGGAAAAATTTCCAGGCGGAAGTGGGCATGGCCAATGGCAAAGTGATTCAGCTCCATTCAGGGAATGTGGGGATTTTTGCACCGCTGGTCCTAGGAAACGCGTATGCTTGCATACACGTTCCCTTGACCCCTCAGGCTTGGCCCCCTAATAATACAACCTGCCCCATCCCCCCAGCACTTCCCCAAACGAAGCACCAAAATCCTAAACTACAAGTGTGCATCTAAACTGTGCACTAGACCAGTACTCCAGATGTATATATGTTCATAAGCAAAACTACAATTGTTGGGATAATTTTAACACATGTAATTTAACTGTAAAAAATTTAAACAAATTTGAGAAACAATATCCCAAATCTCAGCTGCCGTGTAACATATACAGCCGCTACAGTCCCGACAGTTTGTGGAGCCAGTTTGTTTCAAATTCGCAAAGCCTGCAACGTTTAAAGATGTGACTCACCCTGAAGCAGAGGGCTGTGGTGTAATGTGCCCTGAGTGGAGAGATAAGGAGACCCGGAAGAACCTTAACCATTTGGGGCTGAACCCGTCTCCGGTGGCCGGGCTGGGGCAATATTTTCCTCGTAATATTTTTTCCGTGGCAGAGGACTCACTCCTCTGTAAATATAAAAGGATCATTCTAAGATAATGATTAACATGTTCTCATTCCTAACCAACTTCATATATGGCAGCTTGGTCAATGGCCTTAACCTTCAAACGATAGCCCCATCCACTCTGCCCTTTCAGGGTGAAAATGTAAGACTTACAAAGAGTAAAAGTGCGTGAAAGTTTCAGATGTGGAGAGGGGGCAAAGTTGCTGTGGCTCTGATCTGTCTGAATGGAAAAGCCGGAGGCGCAGATCAGGCATGTTTCGACCAGATGGTGCTCACAGTCTGATAAATTAACAGATACCTCACTCATCAAATATGAAAGAAATGACTCACAAAGCAACATTACATGAACAAACAACAGTAATTTGGCAACTGGTAGTGTCTTTGGCAACTTACATGAGTAAAAAAAAATACTGTGTCTGTCATTCTGTCTGTCCTACTGACTTGTCGTCACATTTCTGCCTGCAAAACTGCATCTGTCCCCGACAGCAGAGCCAAGTGGTAGTGATTATGGAGGTGATAAATGACGTGATTCAGAGCAATAAACTTTAACTTTGTCTCCTTCCACTACTGTGTCGTTGCAGTAACTGTCTCGGGCAACTTACACAGAAGGAAATCACTACGACAGTCAGCCCTCCCGACTGAGAATTCAGAAAACCTTCCCCCAGAAAACAGCATCCCTCCTCGTGAGTGAGAGTCACCCTGTGACTGCTGTTTACCGATGCCAATTATGTTATCGTGTAATTCAGAGCGAAAAACATAACTTTCTCACTTTCCAGGATGCATTGTGGGTCAGGATCTCAATCAAAACACATAATAGCATCCATATGATTATAAAAAATCAGCGTATGATGTGTACCGTCACTCCTCTTTTAGATCCGCAGCGTTGGCTTGCTCTATGAATTGACACACAGGTGTGGCTTTACACCGGAGCTGCTTTGTTCAGTGTGAATGTAACCGGGTCAGTCTGTGTGTTGAATGAAATGTGTATATAATTACACAACATCTGTTACTGCCTGACAAGAATATGCCTCCAAATCCAATAGGGGATGAGTGGGGTAAGATGAGCCACTTTTTACTTATGTTGTCCTGGAGGTAAGGAAAAATGACACAGAAACAAAATGAAAACATATACATTTATTTCAGGATGTCTCCTATCAAATGAAATTATCAGACTACGTCTCTGACAAAGCAGCCCAAAATAATGACTTCTCAAAAAAAAGTGCTCTTGTGGCTCAACTTTCCCCAGGTTAGGGGTAAGTTGAACCAAGTCAGTGGGTAAGTTGAGACATCTGGGAGTAAACTGACCATCTGAGTTTTAAAATGTAAACTTGAGCATGTTGTGCTAACAAAGAGTGTTAACAGTTTTGAACTTGTGAGGACAAACCACCAGTTAGTTTCAAAACCATTTAACCATTTAATCAAAACAACTATTCAATATTCCAACTGTCAAGGTTGAAGGGGAATATGAACTGTTGCTCCCTCCTTGCAGTTCCTCCAGCCTTTTGAGGTTGAGGTAGCTTCTTCAGCACATCACTCCGTGGGAAAGATGCCTCATCCTTTTCCTTAAATGCAAAGGTGGGTTTCTTACTGTCAGTGATAATACAGTTTTTCTTGATTGTTTACACACAAAAATTGGTACTTGAGACACAATGACCACAACATGTAACTCATGCACCAACCCCCCGAACCAATTCTTCTAAACTACAAGCACATTTTTTCAAAACACAACACACAATTCTCTGCATTTGGCACAATTTTCATAAAGAAAATCTCTTCTTTTCACAAGGAACACACTGTCGTTCAAAATTCTAAAGTTAATTGTCCTACTATGCACACTGAGTCATCACATGGGCAAACACCTGGACACCCTACACAACACACTCATTCCACCAGATCAGCACAGGTACGTTGTCATTTGGGACAACGTAAGTTTCCACTGAGCTGCTCTGGTTCGTAACTGTTCACTGCCCACCCATGCTTTATAGTTGTTTATCTCCCTCCATATTCTCCTTTCCTCAATCCTATTGAGAATTTTTTTTTCTGCCTGTAGATGGAAAGTGTATGACCGAAATCCACAAATGCTGGTTTCACCATGCTAGGCAATGTTTCTCTTGCTGCTTGGCCAGGGAAAACATTGCTTGTGATGTGGATGAGGTGCTGTGGCCAGATCTAAACAGAGGAGAGCATGCTGCACAGTTTTGTTTTATTTGTTTTTTTTTTATTGTAACTGGGTACAGTAAATTCTTCTGTTGTTTTGTATGTAGACCGTAAATTGTTGTAGATGCAACTTTGTGTTGGTTGGGATGAACACTGTGTTCTGAGTATAAAAACAATATTCTCAAATATTTTTCAACACATTTATGTATGTACTGACTGTAGTAAGTTTAACTGAACAAAAAAGGCCTAAGTCATTATGATGAATGAAGAAGTGTTGTCCATTCATCATAGTGTTTTACATTGAGCAGATCAGTGTTCAACTGGTTCTTATAAATGTCTATTCATTTGATGGTTTGTGTGTGTCATTTGAAAACAAAATACCATTTTGAGAAGAAATAACATTGTTTTGAATGTAAAGTTTTATTTTGCAGGAGAATTGAGGGGTTTTGCCCGTTGTGTGTGTGATTTTTGATTTGTGTGTAGAGTTCTGAGAGCATGAGTCATGCTTTCAGAAAATGTGTGTAAACAATCGGGAAAAACTGTAATAATAACAATAATGCATTTTATTTGAAGGCGCCTTTCAAAGCACTCAAGGACACCGCACATAACAACAACAGTACAACAAAAGACAGTACAAGTACAGAACAATTTAGTGCAAATGAATAGATAATTAAGAGGATGCAATTACATGATGCCGTCTCGGCACAGAATTCAGACTCTGCAGTCCTCACCATACAGGAAGTCAACCGGGCCGGGTTAGGCAGGGCTGAGCTTCCGGGGTGAGAATAGTGCCATAGAGTGGAATAGAGAATGGGAAAGAGTGTGTGCAGGGTTCAGACTCTGCAGTCCTCACCATACAGGAAGTCAACCGGGCCGGGTTAGGCAGGGTTGGGCTTCCAGGGTGAGAATAGTGCCATAGAGTGGAATGGAGAATAGGCAGGAGTGTGATTATATGATTAGGCTGATATAGAGAAAGCCACGCGGAATAAGTGTGTTTTCAGGCTCAGAAATCTAGCACTCATCTCGTTAACCGCAAGGCTGTCAACCAAGCCAATGCAATAGTGGCTCCTGCATTTGGATGCAAATTTTACGATGACACACCGAGCTCTCTGCAAAAGTTTCCGTCTCTGCCAGTGAGGGAGTAAGCGCACGCTCAACGGATCGACTAGTTTGGACTACGGGAAGACGGGATGTCAACAAACGGTATGTAGCTGCTTGCACAAACACACTGTTTTAACCACTTTTTTATTCATTTTGAGCCATACACGCTACAGTGCTGTGTTGTAAGGTGTCTGCTGATGTTGCATAGCTTTTGGGGTGATATTTGGAGCATGTTAAGATGCTTAAAACACAGTGTAAAGACGTGACCCCGTGCTGTTAGCTGTCAATGCTAACTCTCCGTTCAAGGAGCCCTGTAAGGGGTGGACCAGAAGTGTTCGTGTTTTCGATACTGGCAAGTCAAGGGTAGCTTGAGCAATAAAGCTTCATGTTGAAATTGACTGAAGTTCTCCTTTAACTTGGTGAGAAAAAAATAAAATAAATAATTTTGTGTATCTTTTTTACACAACATTGACCATTGCTAATGACATACACAGTAATTAGTCTAGCATACTTTCATCAGATAAATCAATTCAAGCTAAAACTTAAGAGTCTATAATTAGGCTATACTGGGCTTGATCTATTTATACCAGAGATTTTCTTAAAATGAAATCAATACCTTTTAGAAAAATGTCACCTGGGGTAAAACTCACCCTGCTACCCTGATTTGCATTTGTATAGCTCACAGCATTTTCATTTGCATGTTAAAGCCTCCTCTAGAATTAGGGGGAGGGGGGTCATGGGGGGACAACTGCCAAGCAAGGCCCACGTCAATTTCCAACAATTCAGTTTTCGGTGTTGCCTGCAAATTGCTGTTTGCAGTCGTAACCTGAACTTCCACGGCAATCTACGGTGCCGCATGCTGACGAAAATCCCACTTTTCATGCAGTGGGAGAAGCGACTCTGGTTTATCTCGGGTTGAGAGGACCGTGGAGAGGTAAACCTGTCATTGAAACCACAGTAATGTATTATCAGTATTAGCTAGCTAACAGTTTGCGGTAATTAACATACTGATACATTACATTAATGCTGACATATAAACTGTTGACCGCCACATATGGTTTTATTTTGATTTTAAGGGCATTATTCCTATTTAAAGTGTTTGGTAGATAGTTTTGTTTGTGGCCGTCAATCGAGTCAGAACTGCAGACCCAGTTGATGGATGATGTGGTGGACAGAGGAGACTGGACCCCCAAACAGCCGCTAGCTTTAAGTTATGACAAACTGAACTAACTTCCAGTTTGTCGATATCTTTATCTTTATTTGATTTGTATAGGAGCTGGAGTGGACAGTATTATTTACATGGAGGTTCTGCTTGTTACTCATTCTGGCAGAATAAATGGAGATCATCTCCACAGAGGTCCCGGTGTCACAGCATCATTCAAACCAACACAACGCAGAAGCACACCGGTCACATGAACAAACAAAGGTGGAGAATTGCCGAGCCTTCCCTCCAGCGAGTCTCTGTGTGAAAAGGGCTCATGATGCACGACCTACCCCTCCAGCGTCCATTTGTACGTGAAGGGCTCTGTGGTCAAGTTAGCAATAATAAAGAAATACAATGTTCAATTAGGCTTCCAAAATAAAGCTTGCTAACAAACTTATAACCGTATAATCACATATCTGTTACACAGCTGAGGGTTTGGTTAGGCTACTTGGTCAGGTTTAGGAAAAAAATATTGCTTTGTGTTAATATAACATTCAGTCATGCCGCTTACCTAACATTATTTGATTGACATAAGTAAACTTACTACTTACTAAACTTACTAACCTACATAACTTAAAAACTAATAATCGAGATCGCAAGAACTATAGTCTATTCGGTAAAGTCCTACCAATGAGTCACCCAACCATCCCAACTGCCACCCATCTCTACAGCACCACCGTCGGGAGCTTCCAGAAATTATGCTAGAGGAGTAACCGAAGCAATAAACTTTCAAGCGCATGGCAACTGACCAGGCTTTTTTTGACATGTTGGGAGTGAGAATGGGCTGGATTACATACTCATAAAAATGCAATATTGAAAACACAATAGATTGTTATGTATATTATATTGAATTTCTGATAATGAATCCCTTAAATCCTACTCAATGGGTCTTCTTCAACAAGAATTGCCTGTGCATTCAAAGCCCGACGTACGGTTAATGTGCCAAGTTTTTGCCTCCGCTGTTGATAAAAACCTGCTAACTGCAGCACAAATGTGTTAATGCCACTGTGCAAACACTGACAGAAGATTAATGCATCAGATTAATGATTCTAATTAAGTAGTAATTTGAAAGAAAAATTGAATATTATGTGATTCTCTTGACCAAAATCACAGTTATTTTAATAAATGACAAATAAATTATATGACTATGTAATGCATTGAACCAATGCAAAAAACAGTTATTGAAACAGGTGTTACCTCACAGTTGTGTAAGTAACTAACACATGTAATGACATGTGAAGTAGGCTGAAAGCAAATGCTCCTCCCTTGTCTCAGGGGCATCCTCTTAATACTACACAGCAGGGGTCCCAAAACTATGGCCCCCGGGCCACGTCCTGCCCGCCTAAACAGCTGGAGTGGTCCGCTTAGCGATCCCAAACAGTCCCTCTAAACATGGCCTATTTTTTGAAATTGCATTTTCCTATGGAGCTTAGCAACGTGACGTCACCGCATTCGCGCCGCAGTGTCGGGCATGATCAAGCATCAAATGTGCATGGGCAAGGAGAATGGAAGAAAGCCAGACAACAAAATGTTGAAACTGTTTGGGAAACGGAAAATGTGCAGTGTTTTTAAACAGCAGTGGACAGATGACTATTTTTTTAGTCCAGTGCAACGAAAAGGCAGTTTGTCTAATCTGCAAAGAGACAGTGGCGGTGTTCAAATAATTTTACATCTGCCAACACTATGAAACCCGCCATGGAGGGCAGTAGGCTAGCTTGCTGGGCCAAGTGAGGAGAGACAAGGTGGCTAGGCTAAAAAGTGGATTTGCTGCCCTGCAGAGTACAATGCTCGGGCCAGCTTCAAGGTAGCTAAACTGATTGCAAGCTGTGGAAAGTCATTCAGTGATGGGGAGTTGTTCAGAAGTGTTTGAACGCTGTCGTGGAGGAGGTGTGTCCAGAGAAGAAAGATGCCCTGAACGCGGTGAGTCTGTCCGCATCTACAGTTACCAGACGAATTGAAGAAACGGGGCATAATGCACTTTTCCAGCTGAAAGAGAAAGCTAAAGATTTTGAGTGTTTTGCATTGACAATGGATGAGAGCAATGACGTTCAGTATACAGAACAACTGCTGATTTTTATTTGGGGAGTTAATTCCATTTTTGAAGTGTCCGAGGATCTGGCAGCTCTATAAAGTCTCACGGAAACTACGTCAGGAGAGGATATTTTTTGTAAAGTACACCAAACATTGGAAGAGTTGGATTTAGACTGGTCAAAGCTGGCTAGCATCAAAACGGACGGTGCTCCAAGTATGTTTGGTGCGTCGTGGGAGCTAGTGGTGCGCATAAAAAGAGAAATGGAGGAATGAGGTTTAACCCTTCAACTACAAGTCCACTGCCTGATTCACCAGCAAACACTGTGCTGCAAAGTTCTTAAGTGGGAATCTGTCATGAAGGTGGTTGTGTCTTGCATAAACTTCATCAAAGCAAGTTCCAAGCTTTTCTATCCAAGCTGGAGTCTGCCCATGGAGACGTGCTTTACCACACTGAAGTCAGATGGTTAAGCCGGGGCAGAGTTTTGAAGCGCTTTTACAAGCTGCTTCCGGAAATCAACGCCTTTCTCTTGACAAAGGGAAAAACTGTCCCAGAGCTGATCGACACAGAATGGAAATGGGACATTGCCTTTCTAATAGATGTGTCAGAAATTTTAAACAGCCTCAATTTACAGCTCCAAGGCAAGGGCAATTTAATCTGTGACATGTATTCACTAGGGCTGTCAAACGATCAATTTTTTTAATCGCGATTAATCGCATTTTGTCCATAGTTAACTCGCGATTAATCGCAAATTAATCGCAATTTTTTTTGGCACTTTCTTTTCTGTTCTAAATGTACCCTAGTGTATTTTTTTCATGTTCTTAATACTTTTAACAACATAAGAAAGGGCAAATATGCTTGCATTATGAAAATGTTTATTCAACAGTTCAAATCATGCAGGAAAATAAATCCAGGGTTGTCTGCTTTTGGCGAGGGGGGGCGACGGGCTCTCTGCATCTGCCGTCTGTTTGGCTTGCAAGTGGTGTCCACTGAGACTGCACGTTTTTCTTCTTCGCCTTTTTCACGCAGTGTGCTGCTTTCTGTCAGTCAGTATCACACTGATGATCGCCATGGCTCCGGTGCAGCAAAACAATAAAAAGTACGACTTGAAATTCAAACCTTCTGTCGTGATATATTCAGAGGAAAACTCGGGAGAAGCAGCCGCTAGACGTTTCTCTGTCGACCCCACGAGAGTGAGAGAAACGGAGTTTCAGCGTCTGTCCGAGGAGGACAACAGCAGCGGCAGGCTGCCTGCTGGAGGGAGGAAGAAGGCTAGCGAGGAGCCTGAGATAAACATGCGGGGATGAGTTATCAGCAAACGGGCATGCCACGAGAGAGTGTCCCGCAAAATGATCAGGGCGATGGCGAAACAAATGTCCGCCACCGTGAGTGACAGCAGAGATGAGGAGTTTGCAGCGAGTGCTGCTTTTCAGTCTGCCGTGTTTTTAACGAACCGCCAACCCTGCTTCTTCTTCTTCTTCTGATTCCCTTTCTTATTCTGTTTCTTCTGCCACCCTCTGTATCAAGACTACGGGTGCTGCCGACGGCCGTAAATCATACAATGCGCTTTTTTTTATATACTGAGCGTTAATCGCGCGTTAAAAAAATTAACGGCGTTAAGAGGACGTTGCGTTAACGCGTTATTAACGCGTTAACTTTGACAGCCCTAGTATTCACACATCAGGTTTGAGGTTAAACTGGCGCTGCTGGTTGGACAAGTGCAAAAACAGGACTACACCCATCTCCCTGCTACTCGAAGCCTCTCAGCTGAGAAACCAGCGGACCTGTTTCCAACCAAGAAGTGCAAGAACCCACTGGAAACGCTGAGAGCGGAGTTCAGTGTGCGGTTCCGTGAGCTTCAATATAGACAGTGGACTGAACCAATCAGGATATAGTACGAAGGCGGCCCCACCCCTTCCTGGCTGTCACCTGTAACTCCTGCTAGTTTCACAGTGTTGAGCGTGAGGAGTGGCAACATGAAGCAACCAAAGGGAAAGAAATTGGGTGCGGAGAAGTTGCGTGCTAAGAGAGTGAAAAATCTAACTGTAGATGCTGCAAAATGTGCAAAGATCACAGACATGTTCGCTGGAGGGGCTGCTGTGGCCTCCACGTCCTCTAAGACAGCAATGCTCCAGCAACAGCAGGTCAGAGGTGAAGACAGCAGCAGCGGGAAGGAGAGGAGCAGCCAGAGATGCAGGCTGGCTGACAGGGAAAGTGTAGTACAGCCAGGTTCGGGCTTAAAAACCCGCGAACCGGGTCGGGTTGTAATTTTCAGGCTCGTTGAGAACTCTAATTACATGAGAATGATGAGCAATGGCGATTGATTAGTATCAATATTAATTGGTATTGCATACTTCCCAAAATCTGGCAGCCACGGCACCTTATTCTGATAAAATAGCAAACGGTCAAGGGAGGCTGAGAAGTGTTGGATGAGCAGCAAGTGTCCATTTTAGGCTACATCATAGCATTTTAGATATTTAGGTTAAAGGTGTGTTGAAAGGCTGCATAGTAGTTTGAATGTGTAGCAACCCTCTATGCTGTGGTTAAACGTGTTTTAAAAAACTGATTTTAAAACTGCTAAATGATAAGTAAAAGCTTTGCAATTTAAGCATTACTAAAGTAAGTGTAAAAAAAGTATAAAATTATTATTAGCAAAAGGTATGCCCACATTGAATAAGAGTAAGAGAAAGCAATGCTTTTAAGACATAGTTGCTTTGCATGAGTTCATAAAGCAGCCCGATTTTAGCCTGATGCAAATGCATGTTACAGCTTTTTAAAGGACGGAGCACCTTTTAACCTGAATAATTAGAATTGAGCTGCTATATCAGGGAAATTCAGAAAATACATATTAGAGATGATTTCAATAAAAAGGATGAAATAATCAATTGAACTACACAGAGCAGACAAAAGTGGTGGAGTTAACAATAGACGCTAAACCTCTGATATTTAGGATGCTGATGATGCATTATGCTTGAAATAGAATACACCTAAGGAGGTAGAACTATGTGTTGAGTAAATGTACTTATTTGCTTTCCACAATAATTATTTGATAGACTTCTAAAGTGCAGGGGTGTAACATAGTTGTTCATAGGATTGAAAGGGTTTGTGAGCGTTTTCTCCAGTCAAGTGAGTAAACATATGCACACCTCACCACAATGATTAGAGTTGGGTTTGGGATAATAGTAAAATACATTCCTTCGGGGAACACATACATAAATCACTAGTCAGTTGTGTTCCACTAATTATGAGGGGCCGGTCCAAGCCAAAAATGCCAGGGCTGATTTTTTGTCTCAGTTCAACCGTGGTTGCAGACCTGCGATGTGCTGAAAGACGCATTCAACCCCAACTATCTCATAGAGTACTATGCTTTCCTCCCAAACGAGACTTACCCCAACATAAGAAAGCACGCAATGAAGATGTCCACAGTTTTTGGGAGCACATATATCTGTGAGCAAACTTTTTCACGCATGAAGCTGATAAAAAATCAGACGAGATCAAGACTCTCAGATCAACACGTGCATCAGTCTCTGAGACTGGCTGTAACTGGAATGGAACCTGACATCAATCTCCTCAGCAGTCAGAAGCAAGCACACAACCCACACTGATATGGTAAGCCTGCTGATTTCAATTACTAAAAAATGTCAGTATAGTAATGCTCTTTTTATAGGCAACATGTTTCTTGAACAGTGATGTCACAGACAAAATGAGACTGCAGCATGTCATCTGCTGATGGGCTGCTTGTGTTTTTTATCTGCCACACCCTGAAGTCAGGAGGAGAGATTGTGGTTGACTGCTCCCACCCTGGAGCCAGGATCCTCATCACCACAGCACAAAAACCTCATCTAAGATTCATCTGTAAATCTGTAACATCTGTAAATACAAAACCAGATCACCTTATATACCTGTTTATTACAATTATTCTGTATTAATGTTATTTCACTGTAGCCTTAGTAAACATACCTGTTAGACAAAATACTTGACTATTGTTAACTCACCCCATACAAAACCAGCTCAACAAGATAAGACTACCTGATTCTTAACATTATTCTGTATCAATATTATTTCACTGTGTGGCCTTAAGAAACAAACAAACCTGTAAAGACAAAATACTTACCTGTTGTTAACTCACCTTTACTTTACTCTGTACATAAAACGTCAGCTCACCTAGATAACACTACTTCACCTGATTTTTACTATTACTCTGTATTAATATTATTTCACTACTTGTAAAGACAAAATACCTTCCAATTGTTAACTCACCTGTACCTGTTACAAAATCACATCACCTCATTGTTGCCTGGCATCAGCTTGTGTTTTTATTTTCTATCAAATAAAAGGAGTATCTGTGGTACTTCAAATAAACACGTGATGACTTTCTATGACTTTTTTTGCAAACCAACAAGTGTCATAGTATATAGTACATAGTACATGTCATAGTACTGTATGATTATCTATTGGGTCTGTTAACTTTATTTAACTTTAGAACTAATATTTATTTAGATTTAGTAGGCAATAGTTTATTTTGAATTGATAGGAGACTGGAATTCAAGTGAAAACTGGAAACAGTTATCATTTGAAATGACAAAATGAATCAATCACTATATTTTCTGCTATTTGTCAATAAGTTTGTCTTTTTTCCCCCATTGTTAGTCCTCTCAGTCTTTAAATGTCACAGGGTGGTGTTGCACCATAATTTGAACAAATTTGAGAAAGGACTGTGGTAACTTGTGTTTGTCAGAAATCCTTAAATCCTATTTTGACTTATGTGTGGCCCAAGAGACAGGCTAACATTTTTTTCATAATAGAGTGAGAGTTTGTGTAACAGGTATTTCACTTTGGTATGGGTTTCACCCAAAGTTATTCATCTTCCCAGAGAAAGCTACACTTAATCATTTTTAATAGCTTACTGCCAGAGGTGATAACAGACACACAGCAATTTCTGCTGTCAATCAACCTAACACCTTTAGAAAAATGTTGAGGGGACGTGATGGCTTGAGGGTAATTTTTTCAACATATTAGTTACAGTTAAACAGAGAAGTGTTGTGGGAAAAATAGTTTCATAAATATGTTCTTGTATTCTTCATTTTATATCTGACCTCATGTTTAATAGCTTGACTTGACTACATTTAGATGAAGGAGGATAATCCGGATCTGTAGATGGTGAGGATTTAATCAGAGGTCAAATGTTGAAAATAAGATTTAGGGGTCTTTTTTTAGACCAAGTTAAAAAAAAGTAGGTGTAATGTTGGCAGTACCTCATTTTCTATCCTCTCCACATGATTGACCTCAGGCCAGGTCTCAGTTATAAAACAACTGCATCGATTCCTGTCATGAATAATGTTTTTTAATTATGAATTGAATACGATGCAGACCCGAATGTTAAGAAATATCACACTGAGAATGTTAATCTGCCTCCTTTTTGGAGACAAGTATTTTAGTGTTTTGTCATGTTTGTTACCTTAAGAAGAGAGTGCTCTGATAATAATTTGCTTTTTCTGTTCTAGCAAAAACAGGGGCAAGGAGATTTAGAGGCACTGATGTTTTTAATTTCTTAGTGGTTGGGATATTCACCGTGTTCTTGCTGAATGTGGTCCTTGAGACTCAGTCTGTCTAACAGAGAGACCATTTGAGAAACTGATGCTGAGTAGACAAGAGCCCGTTGAAATCAGCTGTTGTTTTATGATCTGTACAGCTTGGCGATGCCTGGCCAATGTTGCTGATATCAATGGACTATTTGATTTTGCGGCAGGTTGTCTTTTGCATTGTTAAATGCTCTATTAAAGTCATTCTAAAAAATCTAGGAGAATGCTTCTTTTATTGGTTGTTCATCTTGTGGATCTTTTTTGCAAATATAGTATATATAATAATCATACAGAGTAATGCTTTTGCTGGTTGTTGCCCCCCCACAAAAATAGGGCTCATAATAGTTAATAGGAAAGAGAAATACGGCACTAGCTATTCTAGAGAAGCAGTCATAGGTTAGGCACCGCCGTTCACATATAGCATTTACAGTACAGAGCCTATTCCAGGAGTCACCAAAGGGAAGTTTCAAATTCCACCGATGGCAAACGTGTTAACCTGAAACACTAACTGACTCCCAGAAATGATGTACTCACTTTCTGTGTGTCTTGAAGCACTCATTTAAGTTTTCTATGTGTTCTCTCTGTAGATGGCCTTGATTAAAGACAGAGGCCTCTATGAGCTTCTTGAGAAACATGGCCGTGTGCTTTTGGACACTAAATTACAGGGTGCGTCACAGGTAACTTGTATAGCCATCACAACGATGCTGGAGGAGCTCGCCCCAAACCTTTGGGAGGATGACCTTAACAGACTCGTGGACTTTGGCCAGCTGATCAGCCCAGCATTAGAGATGGTAATGGATCTGTCATGGCAGATGATATTATTACATTTTTTTTTTACATTTGTTCTACATGAGCCTACAATTGATATGGATTGGGTCTAAGACTTCCACATGTTCTATCCTTTGTCCTCACATTATCTCACTTTTTCTTCGTCATACAGAAAGTTCTCCCATCCTTGCTGCACAGGGAGGCAGTAAACATCGACATGTCCTACATGGTTTACAAAACAAATACCACAATAGCCATTTGGTAAGGCTGAAGAAAAGCTCTTTGTTTTTGCTTCCCTGGATCAGTCGCCAAAAAGTACGACTGGCAATTGTTCTTAAATCTTGTTAAAAATGCCCCGGTTTAGGAAATGACCCAGTGTCTCCTTTAGAATATCCAGTGTTTGGTGATTTGGTGTAACCTAGTAATCGGAACGTGATATGACAGCCCATTCTCACTTCGAGGACGGCAAGTACAGAAGCCTGATCAGGGACCCAATGCTTCTAAGTTCGATGCTTTAGGTACCTGTCTGGTGTCACATCTTGAAGCACTCCTCTAGTGCTGTAGTATAAAGAGTGAGAAAAGTCTGAGTCAGAAAGTAGTTTGATGTATCATTCACAGGACTTTCCCTCTGGAGAACAGGATTGGTGTCAAGTTTGTATGTTACATAAGTACGTTAAAGTGCATAAATGACATGCTTACATCACTTACCCAAGTTGCGAGAGGTCGTAGTTATTTAACTCAAAGCATGATCTTTTCCGAACCAAGTAGTTTCTGTGTCTAAACCTAACCAATGAGCGACCATTTGACAACATTATTAACAGTACAAAAAAGACATGAAAAATACATTTTATAAAAACATCATAATATGTCATATACTACATGTGAAAAGCAAGCTTTATTTTGAAAGTCTAGCTAGATATTTCTGCATATCATTGCTAATTTGATCGCGGAGCCCTTCATATTCTAGACTGATGCTAGAGGTGTACGTAGAGTGTCATAATTTGAAGCTCAAAGTGAAACTCTCGCCAAAAAGCAACCGAGGCTTTATTTGTGAATGTATATGAGTCAAACCTTTGTGTAAAAGCATAATTTCGACGAAAGAGTCACTTTTAAGATTTACCGTAGTTTCGTTTTCGGGCAAGCAGGGGCACTCTTATGCTAGCATCAAAATCGCTATTTTTAAAACACTAAGAAGGCTCAACACATGCAACTTTGCTTGTAGTATCACCAGGGTCTCTACACATGAACACGAGCATTGAGAACATTGTTTGTGTACACAGGGTTTACTAAAAAGAGAGTTTTTGGACAACTCATGTTAGCAGTCCCCGAGTGCGAAAAAACAGGTAGGAGGTCCATCATTACTCTCCTTCCTGTTAGGTCGCACTCTGGAGTCAACGCTTTTTGTCTGTCGGACGGGTTCGGGAACAAATCTATTCGGTGTGTTCAGACACGTTGGAAGCTTTTGGAACCACGCGGACAGCATCTGCTCCGATTCAACATGCGAAGTCTGAGAGGGTTGGCTGTTGCCCATCTGAGCCATTGGATTCTCTGATTGGTTGTGTGCTAGCTGTATGACCATTCTGATTGGCGGTGTGCTAGCGAATCAACGCGGTTTGTGGGAGGGGCAGAATACTGTTTGCGCTTTGTTTTTCTATGCACTCCGTTCCGTCATTTCCTGTTTTCAAGTTTTGAAGTACTGGTACGAGACTAGCGCCACTCGCTGTTAAAGAGGCTCTAAAGAGGTCAGACAAGAGGCAACGGAGTGGTTGGATAATGGCAGTTGGCTGTTGGTTTGAGGCTGGGCATTGTGTGGGGGCCTTTAGCTTTAGGTGTCTTAGCCTTGTCTTGACCCAGACGCCCAAAGCTAGCAGATAGAGCAACATTAGCTTTCATTTGGAATCCTCTTTGGCGTCCTGACAAATGTCCAATGTCAAAAAGTCCAATAGTCATTCTGCTTTACTTTAGTTTCTGTCTCCAACAACTGCTGGGTGAAATATCTGGATGTTTACCTCAGCCTCACTTCACCAGCAATTTGCTAACCTTTCCTGCTCTGTTGTTGTAATTAGAAAAAGTATGTAAACGAAGGAAGATTTGGGCATTCCAGCTGTCTTTCACAACCCCTAAAATGATGGATAACCCCTTGTTGTAGCCCCTTGATGATTGAATGACTTTTCAAAAAGGTTGAGGGAAAGGTCACGGACCATTCTGTTGTAACTAGGGATGTCCCGGGCCGATCTATAGGATCGGGATCGGGGCCGATCTGGGCATTTTTCCGCTGATCGGAATCGGCAATTTTGAACGTAGACCCAGGCCCGATTTTTTTTTTTTTTTTTACGTCAGAGCACAATTAGTGGAAGAACGCAGACGCGTGTGTAACGTTACTCTGGCAAACCTGTGGATAAAATGTCAGCAGTGTGGAAATAACTTCAATTAGAAAGCGAAAGTAGTCCAACGGCGTCATGTAAAATCTGCAATATGGCTGTTTCGCGGAGCTGCATTTACTACTCATTTGATACGGCATATACAAAACAAAAACTCAGAGGATACAACGTGTTCACTCGAGAGTACAGGCAACAACACCGAAGCAGCAAACACTCGCGGATACTTTCTAAAGGAAAGAGAAATATCCTCGAGACAGCGACATGGCCACAAATATTACAGAGAAGATAACTGAATTCTCCGCTATCTCCGTGGGAGAGGATCAGGGTTTTCTTCGTCACCTGGAGTTTTTGAATCCCCGGTATGCCCGACCATCTCTGCATTACATTATTGACTCCACTTTCGAGTTACAACGCGCCAGTTTGCGCACCAGTTTCGTGGGTCATAAAGCAGAGCATGTAAAACGGGCGATAGAGGAGATGCTGAACGCTGTGAAATAGACAAGCAACACGTCCAGGTCATTTTACGTGTCAACGTAAGGAATATGTAAAAAGCAGTGGATGATATGGAGGAACCAAGCGTGGGCTGCGTCTCTCACACTTCAGCTGCTGTACACGAGCTGCTGTCACAGTGCAGCGTCACACACTCACCTGCTAATACAAGGAAGGTGGTCCGCCGATGTTGTAATACCATATGCAGAATAAGAAAGAGCCTTATGAAAGTATATACTTTATTTCAACAAAATAAAAATACTATTAAGGAACAGCTTGGATGCAGGTACTTTTTTTCTTAATGCAGCTGTATTATCCAGGAAAATATTAGTTAAGGCTAAGTATCGGATCGGGATTCGGTATCGGCAGATACTAAATATTAAAGGACTCGGATCGGGATCGGGGTAAAAAAAAACCTGATCGGGACATCCCTAGTTGTAACCACATTATCTAACCTCTTACATTTCAGTCATTGTAACAAAAAATTGAGTTAGTATACCAGTCATTAATGTATGTTGCATTAAGATCTATAGCTGATATTTACATTAGCTTTCTATAGTAATCATACTCTATACCGTCCATTCATTCCCTGTACCTTAGGAAGCAGCTGGAGCCTGTCCTAGCATGCACTGAAAGATGCATCCCCAGACAGGTGGTCAGTCTATGTAGGCTGAGTCCTCACAAGGAGGCGAGGGTAAACCACTGAATCCTATGAAGAAAAGTTATTTAAACCTTATAACTAAAGCCTTCTGTTCCACTCCCTCAGGCTGAAGGATAAGTAACTAAACGCTAAAGCGGAAACTATCATCAGTATGGGGCGCCGATTGTAAAGTTGCGCATGCTAAAGCACACAGCAACTTTTTGCTACATTTAGCAAAAAAACATGCATAAAAAACACATGTGAATTTTTTAATGTTACTTTTGACCAGATTTACAGCAATATTTGTGAACTTTGTGATATTTACTTCTCTTCCAAAAATATAATTTCAACTAGGGATGCACCGATACTGGTATCAGGAATCGGGCAGATACTGTTATAATATACTCATACTCGTTAAAGTTTGGCGATACCAAGAACCGATACCAATCAGTGTTCTCCCCAGACGGTGGAATAGCGGCGCTGCGCCGCTATACTGCTAGCTCAGAGCCACTATACTCATTTTCAAATTAAGGGTGTTTATTTCCTATATCTTTAACGATATGCAACATGACTGCATCCGTAACAGCTGTCCACCGGGACCCTTTCTTCTCATACGGGACACAATGATTAAATAATTCTGCTTATGTTGGCTGCTTTATAGCCCGGGTGGGCTGCTGTGGTCTTCTCGTAGTGAACAACAAGGGTCCCACTCTGATACATGCGTCTGTTTGAGAGGCTCAGATAAATGTGTCGGTCCGCTGTCTTTAGTCACAACAGCCTTTGAACAAACTGTGCAGCGGACCGTGGTTTGTTCGAGGTCCGACGCCACAAAACCAAGCTACTAACGAGACGGTGCCGTTTTAGGAACGAGCTCTTGGCTCGCTGCATGTTGTTATGTTTGTTTCTCTATGGAAAGTCGATGAGGGGGCGGAGCCACTATGAACTACGGGAGCCCATGAGGAGCCGCGGAGGGGCAAGAAACAGGCTCACAGCTGATCATGCAGAGATGATTCTTTTCATCAAAAAGAACCTGCCATTCACTTTCCCAAAAAAAACTTAGTTCAGAGACCACACCATTGCATGCTGACTGAAGTTTGAGATTTTGTTTGATTCAAATAAGGACACTCTGCAATAGGTTCATCAGTGTTGTGTCAATCTGAAAGCTGGAGACAATGCAAAATAGTTAATTGATATTTTGTTTAATTAAAATGTGGAAACTCTGCAATAATTCTCAGAAAATTTCACAGGAAATGTTTATTTTTCATTTATCATCATTTGTTGTAACAAGCAGAGAAGAAAATAAAACCTGTCTTCCAATAATTGCATTTTGCCTAATAGTTTTTTGGGGGTTGTTTTGGTGGTAGTAGTATCGGTATCAGTACTCGGTATCGGCAAATACTCAGATCTAAGTATCGGTATCGTATCGAGTTGAAAAAAAGTGGTATCGGTGCATCCCTAATTTCAATGTTTAATCTGAATAAAAAATCTAAATCTAAATGTTAAATCAAAATCTGAATGTTAAATTTAAATCTAAATGTTAAATTTAAATCTAAATGTTAAATATAAATCTAATTGTTAAATGTTAATTAAAAATGTTAAATATACATATAAATGTTAAACACAAATATTAATGTTAAATATAAATATAGCCGCAAGCGGCAATCCGGGGTTTCTAACCTCTTTTGCCCCAAACCGGCCACCCTGACCCTCATCCACCATGGTTGATGACACCGGCTGCCGTGTCCCTCAACGATCTGTGCCACACACAGGCATGATAAGCCCGAGATTTCTCCAAATTGGGTTTTCAGCTACATGCTAATGGCATTTATAGCGCCCCCTACAGGTTGAGCTCAAGATGCTTTGGTAGGCAGATTCCCAGTACAGGTGTGAACCTACCCACCAAGTTTTGTGATGATATGGCAAAGGGTGTGGGAGTTATGGCCAATCATTTCTAAGCCCCGCCCATTGCGACAATACATTGGTCCGTAGCGGCCATGTTTTTTGACCAATCGGGCTCATTTATAGTAGAAATGTGTCTTTTCATCCCCCTAAACCGTATACCAGATCTAGTGTTGATAGAGTCAATCTTTCAAAAGTTCTATTCACTTTACTGTTTTTAAAATTATGCAAATTAGCAAAAAATCTGTAACAGCGGCTTTCATGGCGCAAGAGGGTCTTTTGTAGAGGGCTATCAGGAGGACGTGTCTAAAAAATGTCAAGTCAGTAGCACTTATGGCTTCGCAGGGAGAGCCTTTCAAAGTTCACACCCTGTGTTATAGCGCCCCCATCTGACGGATTGGGATCAAATTTTTGGAGCAGCATTTGGACGTCATTTATACTCAACGTACCAAGTTTCATGTCTCTGGGTCCTTCCAGCTCGCCATAAATGAATAAAACGCAAACAATGATGGTTAATGACAAATAGGCCACGCCCACTTTCACCAATCAACATGGCACTCAAGATATTAGTTAATACTCGCCCCTAGAGCATGCATACCAAATTTGGTGGAATTCTGTCCAATGGTATTTGAGATACGCATGTGTAGCATTTATAGCGCCCCCTATAGGTTGAGCTCCACATGCTTTGGTTGGCAGATTCCCAGTACAGTTGTGAACCTACCCACCAAGTTTTGTGATGATAGGGCAAAGGGTGTGGGAGTTATGGCCAATCATGTCTAAGCCCCGCCCATTGCGACAATACATTGGTCCGTGGCGGCCATGTTTTTTGACTAATCTAGCTAATTTATAGTAGAAATGTGTCTTGTCATCCCCCGAAGCCATATACCGAATTTGGTGTTGATAGAGTCAATCTTTTAAAAGTTCTATTCATTTTACTGTTTTCCACATTACGCTAATTAGCAAAAAATCTAAGTGGGCGGAGCTTCATGGTCCGATTGACTTTTTTGTAGAGCACATGGAGCTGGACTTGTGTGTCAAATTTCAAGTCAATCCAACTTACTGT
This sequence comes from Diplodus puntazzo, assembly GCA_963678695.2. Classification (NCBI taxonomy): domain Eukaryota; kingdom Metazoa; phylum Chordata; class Actinopteri; order Spariformes; family Sparidae; genus Diplodus; species Diplodus puntazzo. The sequence continues at coordinate 28,800,060 of OZ023157.1, read as the reverse complement.
ATAAGGGGCGTGGCCTTCCCAAAAACGCATTTTAAATCCTTAATTATAGCGCCACCATCTGGCTGACGGGGCTCATCATTTCCAATCATTGGGCCAAGTTTCAAGTTTCTGGCCCATTCCAGCTCACAGGAACCCTTCGGGGTTAGAACCCTAATAAACCGGCACAATCTTAGAAGGGTTCTACCCCTTCGGGTTTAGAACCCTAATAAACTGGCACAATCTTAGAAGGGTTCTACCCCTTCGGGGTTAGAACCCTAAATATTTATGACTGAACATGTATTTTTCACCATGATGCTCTGGCAGCTCTTACACTTCCACCGGACAGAAAAGAGTGCACCATTTATAATTTTCCAGATTATTTCCAGTCATACCTATACATCCTCTGCATTCCAAAGCATGATATTTTTTTTTTTTAAAGAATGCAATCAACCCCTGCTCCTGAAGATATCTGTCATTTTACAGCATTTGGCAGCACTTTCCTCCAAAGCCTTTTCTCCTTTTAATCCGCTCCCTATGGAAGCGAATTCTATGACTGACTGTCATGTATCATCAGTAACAACGTGAATACATTAGCAGCTGTAGACACTCATACAAACATTATAAAACACATCCTGTGGTTTTGTGCTGACCTGTATACTGAACATAAGAGGAGTAGTTAACTTTTATAATAATCAGAGAACGTTACACACGTTGTTTTTGGTTCCTCTCTGTTTCCTGAATGTATCCGTACGTGTGTGAATGTGTAAATGACAGACATTATAGCACTTTGTTAGCTTCACTCCATTGGCTTGTATCAGTTCACGGGGCTGAGCTGCCACATCCAATATGGGGGCGACGTCGACGTACAGTCCAGCTGATACCTTCAGTTTATTACCGGGAGTACTGACTGTAAAGTACCGTGTGTGTTTCACAGTTCTGACTGTGAGACTGCAGCAGACCCATCACTCACTACCAGCAGCTCTTCAGAGCGGCTTCGTTACGATCACCGTAAATGTTAGAGCATTTGCGCACTGGAAAAAAAATGTGCGGCTGATTTGACCAACCAAACGCGAACCATGGCTGTCCTGACCGCAGTACAGAACTGGACATGGTGGTGATTTCCCCGCTGTTTCTGACAACATGTACCACAGTCTATGCTAACAACAACACAGCCTTCACACTGTCTCTCTTCTTGCTCCAGCGTCGAACATGCACACTGCCGCCCCCTAACGTGTTAGATGTGAAGCATGGTCGGTCAGACTGGGGCTGAAGAAGAACAGAGGCCGCTGATGTCACTGTCCTGCGCCGCTTGGGATTGCGAATCCAAATTGAATTTTGGAACACTTTTTGCGGGGGGTGGGCTTTAAAACGAAAAAGCAGTTTACTTTTCAGCCCTGGCACAAAATGAGCAGTCTTGAAAAGGAAAATGAAAATGCAATCTGGATGATTTATTGCTCATTTTATTTATGAGTCACATAATGCAGCTCTGACCTTAAAATGAAAAAGCATTTCTGCTAATGCATTTTAATTTTCAAATTTGACATTTCAAATTGAATTTTGGCAACTATTTGCTGGGGCGTATTTTGAAAATTAAATCTTAAATGTAATTTTCTTTATCATTTTAATTGTGTAACAAAATGAGCAGTCTTGAAGAAGAAAATGAAAAAGCAATTTAGATAATTTATTACTCATTTTATTTTTGAGTCACATAATGCAGCTATATTCTGAAAATGAAAAGGCATTTCTGTTAATGCATTTTAATTTGAATTATGGAACAGATTAGCTCCCATAGCTCCCTCTCAGATCAGCCTTTTGAAAATGTTACATTCGATGTTAACACTATAATTACATTTCGTGATTAGATAAAATCAGTGATAACTAGCAGATTTACAAGCATTGTGTAGTTACAAAGGGGTTAATTGACACATATATTGTATAATTATTTTCTTTAATTACTTTCACAACATAAACAAGTGCTTTTATCAACTTGCGCATAAAACAGTGCTGGGATTATTGGAGTTGAAGACGGCCCAATTTTCCCATCATGCATTGTGCTGAGCAGTTTGTTCATTTTGGTGTTTTATGTTCTAAAATGCAAATGTTATTTTTTGTTAGGGTTGTAGTGTATTTGTTGTAATGTGTAATATGTTTAGAACGAGTAAATACACTGATTGAACATTAAAACGATTATTATTATTATTTTTGATTTTTTTTACAGTGTAGCTGCCCTTTGTGTCACGTTCCGGCTTAGGACCTGCCTTCCTTAGTCGGTGACCTGGCTGGCCTGCATGATCCATGCCAGGTTTTCCCCTCCGCCCTGCCTACTGGTTGACTGACAAGTGAGGCATCCAATCACCAGTGACTGCTGCTCCACACCTGATTCTACTCTCCTCGTCAGCCTTGGCTTTAAAGCCACACCAGAACTGACAGTCTTCACCAGATTATCGCATCTGCTTCCGGGAGTCTTGCTCATGTATTGCTATTTCTTGGACCTTCTGACCTAAGCCTGTTTTTGACTGTGATTTTTGCCTGACGATCTTGGATACCTTCGCTCTGTCTGCCAATCCATTGCCAACCCTGTTTCTGTTCAACCACGTGAGTCTAGACAAGCCCATTGTACTGCTGTGTTCTCCCTACCTGCCCGTGTACCGATCTCTGCCTGTTTTTTGACTCCTGGATCTTTGGCTCAAACCTGAGTGTACCTCTGCTGTGCCTAACACTGCCTGTCTGTTTGTTGATCATTTTTGCCTGTCTGTATGACACCAGATTTTTGCCTGAGCCCTGCCTGTACTTTTGCCTGGATTTTTTTTTTGGACTCTCTTGTTTGATTTTTTTCCTCTGTGGCCTGTGCCTGGCCTGAACTGCCTTTGTTATTAAATATCCTAACTATCATTCTGCTCCCGGGTCTGCTTCTGGGTCTACAATCTTTTCCGGCCTCACCGGTCCTGACAGTATAATCTGGTCATCATGGACCCAGTGGACGCAGAGCAGCTGAGGGCCGCTGTGGAGAGACAGGACGTGTTGCTTGGAGCTCATCATCAGGTCATCAAGAGTGGGGAACTGCCTTGTTGGATGCAGAGGCTTTGTGCTGCTCAAACTACAAGGATTTCACTGGTGAGATGAAGAGAGTTTTTCACCGCTCATTTTCTGGCAGAGAAGCAGCTAGAGAGATCATGACGCTTTGCCAAGGCTCACGGTCAGTCATCAATCATGAAGCCCTGCTTGATGCATTCCTGAGCGGTTTGTCTGATCCTGTCAAAGACGAGTTAGCCTCAAGAGAACTGCCCCCAGACCTTGCTGGTCTCATGGACCAGACTGGCCATGTCGATGCCCGTCTAGGGCAGAGGGCGTGGGAGAAGATCTGGTCATTCACCATGTTGAGTCTATCCACTCCCCCATTGCCCACTGCTCCTCATCCTGAGCCCATGCAGGTTGATCGAGCTCGGATCACCCCTGAGGAGCGTCAACGCTGACGTAACGTGAACGCATGCTTCTAATGTGGAAAGCCAGCCATGCTCTTTAAAAGGAGCTGCCCAGCAGTGAGAGTAGGGGGCCTGGGGGGCACAGTCCAGAATCATTCCCTTATGCAGCGGTCCTATCTCCCTGTTTGCTTATCCATGGAGAGCAGTCTAACACCCTTCAAGCCCTCACTGATTGAGGTTCCGACAAGAACTTAATTTGTTCAGCTACTGCCAGAAGTCTTAGAATTCCGTTATTAGATCTAGACCAAGCCCTCACTGTCCAGACCCTCAATGGCAGCTCTTTGAACAGCCCCTGTTTTATTAAGAATTTCTGGTAGCCATTTGGAAGCTATCGTCTTCTGTGACTATGTCTAGTGTCTTGGTTGTCCCTGCATAATCCCCATGTTAATTGGTCTGACAACACTATTTTGGGGTGGAGCCCGTTTTGCCTGTCCTCATGCCTCAAGTCTGCCTTCACGCCTGTCTCTCCCCCCAGCTACCGAGGAGTTCCCTGACCTGTCTAAGGTACCCCAGGAGTACATGACCTTAAGCCTGTATTCAGTAAATCTCATGCTGTCTCTCTACCTCCTCATAGGCCATATGACTGTGCTATAGAGCTCCTCCCCAGCACCTCTTCACCTAAGGGTAGACTCTACTCCCTTTCTCCTTCAGAGAGAGAAGCCATGAACAGATACATTTCAGACTCACTGGCTACTGGAATCATTCGGCCATCCTCGTCTCCTGCTGGCGCTGGCTTCTTCTTTGTTGTGAAGAAGGATGGATCCCTGCGCCCCTGCATCGACTATCGTGGGCTAAATGGCATCACAATCAGGAATCAGTATCCTCTTCAACACATCTACAGGCCACTATAAATAAGGTCAAGATGGATCCCTCGAAACTGAAGGCGGTAGCTGACTGGCCCATCCCTTCTTTCAGACGTGGCCTCCAACAGTTCCTGGGGTTTGCTAATTTCTACAGGTGGTTTATCCAATTTGTGGTTGAGGTTGATGCCTCAGCGGCAGGAGTAGGGGCCAATTTGTCACAGAGATCACCTAGTGATAATAAGCTACACCCCTGCTCTTATTCTTCTCCCCGTCTCTCCCCAGCAGAAAGGAACTCTGGCATAGGTGATCCGGAGTTGCTGGCAGTCAAGCTGGCCTTGGAGGAGTAGAGGCATTGCCTGGAGGGGGCTAATCCTCCTTTTCTTGTGTGGACGGACCACAAGAATCTCGAATACCTCCGGGCCGCCGGACGTCTAAATGCACGGCAAGCCAGATGGTCTTTCTTTTTCTCACGTTTTAATTTTTCTCTATCATATTGCCCGGGATCCAGAAATGCCAAGTCAGATGCTCTTTCAAGGCAGTTCTCTCCAGCTCACACACAGCCCCTGCGGAGACCATTCTCCCATCTCAATGCCTTGTCGGAGCTGCCCTACTGAGGATAGAGGCCCTTGTCTGAGAGGCTCGGGATCGGAAACCCGGCCCAGGCAACGAACCAGCTAACCATCTCTTTGTGCCTTTCTCAGTTCGCCCACAGGTGTTAAGATGTGGGCATAGTTAAAGAATTGTTTGCCATCCTGGGGCAACCCGAACCCTGGCCTTGATCCGACAGCATTTTTGGTGGCCGTCCATGAAGAAGGATGTCCAGACATTTGTAGCAGCCTGTGAAGTCTGTGCCAGGAGCAAGTCAGGTAACAGGCCTCCAGCATGGTTACTACGGCCTCTTCCTGTCTCTCATCGCCCCTGGTCACACATAGCCATTGATTTTGTAACCAGGCTCCCCAATTCTGATAACAACACTTGCATTTTGACAGTAGTGGACTGCTTCTCTGAAGCTGCCCACTTCATCCCCTTACCCAAACTACCCTCTGCCAAACAAACTGCTGAGTTGATGGTCCTTCATGTTTTTCATCTGCATGGTCTCCTCTTTGATATTGTGTCTGGCTGTGGACCACAGTTCTCAGCTCAGTTCTGGAGAGCCTTTTGCCAACTTATTGGTGCCTCTTCCAGCTTGTCCTCAGGTTTTCATCCCCAGACAAATGGACAGACTGAGCGGGCTAACCAGAAGCTGGAGGTGGCTCTCAGTTGCATGACGTCCCAGGACCCTGCCTCATGGAGCAAGACCCTTCTCTGGGTGGAATATGCCCAGAACTCCTGCCCACCTCCGCCACTGGCCTCTCCCCCTTCCACTGCTGCCTGGGCTACCAGCCCCCACTTTTTCCACTCTAGAGGAGGAGGTTCCAGTCCCCTCTGCTCAAGCCTTTGTGCAACGCTGCAAGAGGACTTGGTCTCGGGCCAGGACCCAGCTCTTGCATTCATTGGATGCCTTCAAGAAGCAGGTGGATAGGCATCGATCTGCAGCCCCAGCATACAAGGTGGGCCAGAGAGTAATGCTCTCCACACGCAATCTGCATCTCAAATCCCCATGCCGCAAGCTGAATGCCAGGTTCGTTTGACCGTTCTCCATCTCAAAGATAATCAACCCTTGTTCTTTCAGACTTGCCTTGCCTCTGGCCATGCGTTGTATTAACCCTACATTCCATGTCTCTCAAGTGAAGCCCCTTGTCTCTAGCCCCCTATACCAATCCCCTAAACCCCCTCCTCCTCCCAGGGTTGTTGATGGAGGCTCCTGAAGGTCCATCTCCGAGGCAGGGGACACCAGTACCTTGTCGACTAGGAGGGCTATGGCCCAGTGGAGTGTACCTGGGTCCCTGCTAGGTTCATTATGGACCACACCTTGATCGCCAATTTCAATCGACAATATGCAGAGACCCTGGCTGGGACGCCAAATGGCGTCCATGGGACGGGGGGTACTGTCACGTTCCAGCCTAGAACCCGCCCTCCTTAGTCGGTGACCTGGCTGGCCTGCATGATCCACGCCAGGTTTTTCCCTCTGCCCTGCCTCCTGGTTGACTGACAAGTGAGGCATCCAATCACCAGTGCCTGCTGCTCCACATCTGATTCTACTCTCCTCATCAGCCTTGGCTTTCAAGCCACACCAGGACTGACAGTCTTCACCAGATTATCGCGTCTATTTCCTGGTAGGGATGTGTATTGATAGGGATTTAGTGATTCCGATGCTTTATCGATTCCTGTTTATAGATCCGTTTTTTTATCCCAAATAGGCTGAAAAACAAGTAGTACATGAGTACAGAAAAGAATACAACCTGGTTTATAAATCTTTTTCAATTATTCACTGCTGAGAATAAACAATACTCAAATGAGTCCTCAATAAACAAATAAACAATACTCAAATGAGTAAAATGAGTCCACAAGTCAAGTGGCTATTGGCTAAGGATAATCCCATAGAGGAACAAGAGGAACAACAAACAAGGAACGGGCAGGGCTGGGCTGATTAAATTAACCTCATTTTTAAAATTATCACACAACTTTAGCCAGTTGTTGCAGTGGGAGTGTCACATTAACCTGTCACCTTCAGCAACATGGACAGCGCCGCAGAGGAGCCGCGGAGAGGCCGCAGCTGAGCGTGTCTGCGCTCAGGGCTTATTAGGGCCTGATGTGCGTTACCTGGGAGACGCCACTGAGAGAAAGCCACTCTCGCCACACGAAAATCTTCTCCCCTACCCTTTCCCCTGATTTTAGAGTATAGAAGTATAGAAAATAAAGCATATATATTTTTTACCTGCAACTTCGACTCCTCCTGATATTCGCACCTAACACCAGTTGTTTAATTTTACCTGCTGTGCTCGTGCTAGCACTGGTGCTGCTAAGGGCATCAAACACATGGCATTGCTGGAGTATAATGCCATGTTGTGTGGCCACATGCTTGGACATATTAGTTGCATTACCGCCTTTGGCGCACAGATGCCTCTTACAGGTATTACAGGTGACGATCCCCGAGGTGTCGTCCTTCTTTGTGAAATGCAGCCAGACTTTGGATCGTTTTTGCTAGAACGACATTTCTCCACAGTGCATCACATGTAGCAGCCCAGCTAACTTCTGCTCTGCAGTAGCTTGTGTGTGTGACGTCATCGCAAATTTGCGAGTAGAGCAGGGCCGGACTGGGAGACTTTTTCAGGCCAGGAGTCAGTCATGTAACCAGGCCACCCTGGCCTTGCCCACACACGCACGTTCACACCCACACCTACATGCATGGGCACGCACACACACTCACACACACACAATAGTATGTTTTTGGCTGATTCAAAACAAATATGCACTCCAATATAGGCATAATAGTCACTACAACACTCACTCTAATGTAACATGGACATTTTTAGGCCATGACCCATCTGTGGAGGTATTGACCCACCAAATATTTTGAAGCAAAATATGAAATAGACTGTCATTACCATGTAAAAAAAAAAAAAAAGTATATTATTAACACTATGGCAAATGGTCAATACAGTACATTCCTGTTTTCAGTCTTGAAACATACTGATGATCAAATGAAATAATACTGTAGAAAAGACAGGTGAAGATCACACATATTTCAGTGAGATTGAAACATCTTTACACACAACTTCAACTTCTTTCCACATGCAAATTATAATAGTCAAAATAAAGTGCTGTAAATATATGACCTAGCCCCCTGCTGTGACCCACTTATAGGTCTGGACCCCACAGTTTCGATGGTCGAAGCCTCGTCTCCTCTCTCGGTCCGCTCACTACTAACTCACACACACACACACACACACACCGCAGTAGGTACACACATCACACACCCTTTTCTCCACACGCTGTCTGTGTGATTGATACGGACTGTTAGTGGGGGGTGTTAATCGAAACAAACCAATCGTCTTGTCCTCCTCACATGCTACTGGCCTGAGTGGCCTCTGATTGGCCTGGTCTGCCTCTCTGACTTAGAAAAAAAAGTCAGATAGCCGTGACGCCAGCTGACCGGCAGCCTGTTAAAAAAAAAAGAGAGAGAGAGAGAGACGCAGGCCAGCAGGCCCATCATGGGCCGGCGCTTCGGGAATACTCCCGGTTCTCACTATGAATCGATAGCAGAATTGTAAGGGTTTTTCAACCCTGACTGTACCTCTGCTGTGCCTGACACTGCCTGCCTGTTTATTGACCACTTCTGCCTGTCTGTTTGACACCAGATTTTTGCCCGAGCCCTGCCTGTACTTTTGCCTGGATTTTTTTGGACTCTTTTGTTTGATTTTTTTCCTCTGTGGCCTGTGCCTGGCCTGAACTGCCTTTGTTACTTTGATTTGTTATTAAATATCCTAACTATCATTCTGCTCCTGAGTCTGCTTCTGGGTCCACAATCTTTTCCGGCCTCACCGGCCCTGACATTTTGTTTCTGAATGAATTATGAATTTTGCAAATTTTATTTAACATTTTTAACACTGATCTGACTCTCCAGGCCAATCAGATTGCCAGGTGAATTGGAATTCTCCCGGTGCTCCCGACGGCCAATCCACGCCTGTGTACTGCATGCTGCCCCGCAGATGATCTGTAAGTCATTATGGCAAAATCTATCAATGGATCGTTTGTAGTTTTCACACCACGAAACAGCACCCAACAACCTAATTTCCTTTTCTTTATTTATTTACAAAAGACATTATATACAATATATCAGCATCAAAGTGTTTTTTTGTTGTTGTTGTTGTAAAATACTGGTAAGAGATAACAAACATTAACAAAAATGTATGTTCTCCACATACATAAAAAAGAGACGATTCCCCCCAGCATACATGTCAGATAAAGATAAAATCTATGGTTGATCAATGCCTACGAAGCAACTGATACATTTTGGGCAAAAGTAATCTAATACGTTTTGGACACAAGACCAGGTATAATATATGTAGTGCTCTTGTCATTCAGTTGATTGTGTGTACCTGACCCACATTTTATAAAACACTGTAGTTCCCATCAGAAGTAGTGGTGACAATATGGGATACAATTACATTATATCGATAAAGTACAAATTAAGTTGTGACGTCTGGTATCATGTTAGAATAATACAGGGTAATGTGTGCTGTTAAGAATTAAAAGACTCCTCAGAGAAACCTCTCTCTGAACTACTGGTACGGTATAAATCTCAGAAGAAAATAAGCTCTCGGTTGACAAAGGAAAAACAAAATAAATAAATGATAATAATAACATATTACCTAAAAATAATAATGACAGTATTTCTCATCTGCTCAATGCTTGACTTCTTCAGAATACATTCAGAGCTCAAGGTAAAAAAAAATCGGACAATTTTAAATATGTTGCAAAAATATTACTAATATGCAATAATATCTAACATTTGATCCTTTAATATTTAAAGCAACATTATGTAACTTTTTTACCTTAAAACAATGGCTTCAAAATCATGTTGATGGTACAGTGTCTTGTAATAGGGTGAATGGTGACTCAGTCTCTTGTTTCTGCACGATGCAACTTCAGTGCAGTACATGTTTACTTCTATTACACTGTAAATAATTTTGTGCTGTTTCAACTTAAAAGTCTAAGTTCAACTGCTGCCATAAATATTTGAGTTATCTTAATTTAGGTTGAATATTTCATGAATAATAGTTTAAAACCTTTTAAGTTTTCTTTTTTTGTGAAACACAATTTGAAATTAACTGAACTTAAAAATACGTCTTCAGGTAATTTAAGCTATTATGTTGAATCAATGAAAGTTCAGTGACACTGACAATCATTACAAATACATTTGATATCTTGTTATGTTTAAAGATTTCTTTGAGGACTAGGCGCTGTATTGCTGAGTGCAGCAGCTGTAGCTCCTTTTGGAGTTGACTGTTGCAGGATCAGCATAGAGACATTACATGAAACAACTATACCGGCAGTGGCTTGATCAGATGTGTAAAAGTGTGATGGGCTAAAGACTAAATTCAATATTAACCTCATGGTTATCATGGTTAGAATTTTTTTTAAATGTCTTTATTGTAAAAAAAAAACAACCATGTTTTCAACCATGATTAATCTTGAAAGGTATTAAAGACGCACAACAAGTTTCCAAGATATCTGTTTCCTCAAACTATAAAAAAAAAAACAAGGGTTTTTGGAGAGTTTCACCTCTCAAACAATGCATGCTGGGAAGTCAACCAGTATGCTGATATTTTTTCTATAGTTCTTATTTAACTTATTTGTGTGAGCTGATTGAACTCAGCATTTCAAATCAAAAAGACTTCAAGTTAAAAGGACTCATGTTTATGAATTCAGAAGTGGTTTGAAAATAAAAAAAACTAATAACGTTTAATCAACTTAAAAAAAAACAAAATTTGTATATTTAAGTTAATTGGGAAAGAAAAGGTGATTCCACTGAACTCCATAATGAAGTTTTACAGTGTACAGACCAGGGATTTGTATTATGACACTGGTGTTCTACTCTAGTAAGTGTGGGGGAGGTCAGATCACACAAAGTGTCAATTTCTACACCATGGCAATTAGTGTAGCCAGTAGCAATAATTGCTTTAAATATCAACTTATTTTTGTGCATTCTTTTTCAGTGAAACTTTCAGAAGTTTCAGAGAAGAGTCAGCAATCTAGTATTCTGTCTAGAAGAAGTAAATATAAAAACCCTTGTTTAAAAGAAAAGAAAAATAAACAGGCTCAAACTGTAAAGTCGTTGATCAAACCATTCTCTAATGACAGCTCACTTTGTATATGATTGTCAAGTGATTCTTAATTGTCCATCTTAAATGTAAAATATTGTGTACAATCAAAGAACTGAAATGTCACAATAACGTTAACAAATAGAATTTGAACAGCATTAATTGGGCAACGTATACGAAAAAATATGGAGTCAGACTCCCCGACCGGGATGCTTGAGATAGAAAGTGTCAGTATGGCCCCTGGTATTGGAAAGTGCTAACAGCCTTGTTCCTTCTCCTCCATACTCGAGCAGGAACTGTGGTGGCTGCTGATGTTGTTGGAACCTTCTGGGGACATCGAGGACAGCAGGGGATCACTTGGGGAAATTGGCGCCAGGATGTTGTCCCTTACCAGTTCTTTCATATGACAGGTCCTGGAGTTTCCATATAGGCCGGGGTCCCCGCTGTCCGCAGGCATCTGGTCAAAGGTGATGGTGCCGTTGTTGAGGTCCAGTGTGGTGGGAGGGGACATGTCAGGACTCGAGTTATGCTGGTAGAGATCTGAGGGGCAGTCGCCGAGGACGGGCTCCTGTTTGATGGCTCGCCCCATCAGATCTGATGTGCAGACAGATGGGGATGACACCACTGTGAGACCATGGGCACGGGCCTGGATCTCCAACTCCTATAAAGAAGAATGCAATCAGACAGAGCAAAATGTAGTGAAACCCGTTCCTGAGGATGGCAGCAGCCAGAGCACTCTGAGGAAACCCACGCAAACATACAGAGAACATGTAAACGCCACACAGAAAGACTCTTCCCCAGCTGGGTATCGAACCCAAGAGCCTGTTGTGAGACATGCAATGATCCTCCAACGGGTCACCTAAGGAAGCTTTGTCAAGACATTTACTTCCTCAGTCGTCTTCCCATCTTGCTAAATAAAAAATTAAAAAATGACAACACATTTGTTATTTAATCAACGTAATGCTACACTTTGTATGGAGCCAGAACGGTGACTTTAAAATTTGGCATCCAAAAAAAAAATTGGCATTGAAAACAAAACCAGTACTAAAAAAGGAAAAAAGCTCAGGAGCTCCGTGACAGAACCAGATACACAGAGACTTGGACACATCAGGAGAGAGCTTAAAGAAAAGACCACGAGGTAGTTGGACTCTGTATTGCCCAGAGACGGCCGGCACACGGATCCTAAATGGTATTGTGGCTGGACCGTGCAGCTCCGCCTTCCCGTAGGCTGCAGCCATTACCTTCTCTAATGATATGCAAACCACGCTCTACTTGCCCCTCCCCTCAAGCCCCTCGCTCTCTGAACATTGACAGAAAGTTGAAACTGAAAATCAGTGACACTGAAAAAAACTGGCATTGTAAAAAAATCTGTCACTGAAAAAAAAGTGACATGATGAAAAAATCTGAAGATTGTCATTGAAAAATACAGAAAAATCCCAATAAAATAAAAGGATAAGATTTTCAGATTTTAATTATTTTAAGTAGTTTCTTTTTTCAGTGCCAAAACTTGTTTCAATGCCAATACAAATGTTTTCAATACAAATGTTTCAATGACAATGTTTCCTTTTTCAGTACTGGTTTTGTTTTCAATGCCAATTTTTTTTTTGGATGCCAAATTTTAAAGTCACCGTTCTGGCTCCATTCCTTTGAGCTATATCCAGTTGTTGCTTTTAACTCACTGTGACAATACTCACACTTTGATGTTCAGCAGGTAGAATTTTGTACTATGTTTATTGTCTTAGTTTAGCATGTTGGAATGCTAACATTTGCTAATTATCACTGAACACAGTGCTAGTGTCATTTGGCACTGCGAGCCAAAATGTGAAATATTTTGAAATGTTGACCTAATGGTCACCCTAAAGGAGGGTTAAAGGGTCACTAAAGTTATTACAATTCTTTCTGGGACATGAATGTACCAAAAATGTGTGTCATTCAATCCGATAGCTATAAAGACGTTTCACTTAAAACCACTAATATTAGAAAGAAGAGAAAAAAGGCAAGGGATCACCAAAATCAGTAGAATTCATCATCTGGGAACCATGGATTTTCTAAATTTTCATGGTGACCCGTCCAATAAATTATATATTTCAAGTAGGGGTGCGACGGATCAAAAAACTCACGGTTCGGATTGTTTCACGGATCAGAGTCACGGATCGGATCATTTTTCGGATCAGCAAAAAAAAAAAAAAAAAGACAAGACAAATGCCGCGGTGATAAGCGGTTGTTTAGCAGCCTTCGTTTTCACTCCTGTCAGTGAAACACGGGGTGTCGCTTCAAATGCGTGGCCATGCTTGATGTGTTTCCACTGTCATATGGCTTTCTTGTGCCACAGTGCCTACACACCATCAAGGTTTTATCCACTAACCTCTTTCCTTCGTCATTATATTTCACAGGTAAGCCAAAATGCTCCCATACAGGGGATTTAAATGACGCGGGGCGTTCAAGTTCCTTTGTTCCTCCGCTCGCCATGACCACGCTGCCCTTAACAAGTGTGTGGATTGAACATGCGCATAACTTTTTTTTTTTCATAAATCAATCCGCGGATCACGTGTGTGCCGAACCGAAGATATTGATCCGAACGAATCACGGATCAATGATGATCCGTTGCACCACTAATTTCAAGCAATGTACTTTACAACATTAGAATGACAACTGCTAATTTTAGCCTCTGGTGGAATAATAGAGGAATGAAATACCCTGTGGAAATACTGTTTATATGAGTGAAGTACTCAGTAAGGCTCTGCTTATTGTACTATTTGGTGGCTTGCTCCACCAAAGATCAATGGCCTACCTGTATACGGAGCATCAGATGGCGGTTTGCGTGCTCCAGCTTCCTCTGCCTGCACTCAAGCTCCTTGGCTCTCTGCTGGTCCCGCTGTAGCCTCCTGATATAGTCCACTGATGCTTTCAGAATGGTGCCCTTATTCCAGCGCATGTCTCTGGGGTATACAGGAGACAAAGGTTTACAGTCAGAGTCAGCTGACCAGCTGACCAAAACAGTATAGGACTCCTTTACAGCCCCTCCAAACAAATATGTCGTGACGCTTTAAGGACACTGAAGCATGTGAGGGGGAGGCCATGAAAACAAAGTTAATGAATAAACTGACGGCGAGACGTGCATTTATAATTAAGATATATACAAAAAACACTTACGGATCATTTGATTTGGGTATCAGCGTTCCCAGCTCCTTGATGCGATCGTTAATGTTGAATCTCCGTCTTCGTTCAACTAAAACGTTGTCATATAGAGTGTACAGTTAGTACAGAAGCCTTTGTAGTCTTTGAAGGTTTAATAAACATGAATTTAAATTTTTACAAATCAATCCACTTTTTCACAGATAAAACAATTTGATTCACATTTTTTATATTCCTGCTTTGTTTTTTTTAATCTACTGAAAACTGGAAATACAGGGAAACTGGAAAAACCTGAAATGCATGAAAATTGGAAATAAAATTGTAATAAAAATCAATAACATATTAATAAATTTCTTATAACAGTGACAAATTACATTTCAGTGAAAGTCATCTCAGGCATCAAGGCTGTTTTGATATTTCAAAGAAAACAAAGCTGTTAAAATGCCTTTTCTCTCAGACTGTCAGTAGCCATTTTAACACAGAATTACACTGAAAAGGAAAATATGATTCCGTTTTGATTGACTCACTTAAGTTGTGGTTGTCCTTCTTCTGTCTTTCCTTAGCAAGAGCACGAACTTCTGCCTCTGCAGAGCAAAGAGAAACATGACTGCCTGTTTAAGAAAGTGTAATCTTCATTTAATAGGTAATAAGGTACTAAGTGTATGAAATGAATGGAATTACATGTTAGCAGTTCACATAACACACGGTCAATCTATTACTACTAACACATTTTAATTTACTGTGTCATGCCGGAAAGCCACAGCCAATAATACATCATTATTATTATCATGTGAATCACAGCAGGAAATAAAGCTGATTTTCTACAATTACACTTCTTTCATATTGTGTGCGATTTAGTCATACACAAAATGCTTTATGTACAGTTTCTGAAAATCTGACTGAAAACAGCTTTTACAGTTAACAAAACATCATCTTTTCAACTTGCGTCATTTTCACTTTGCTTACCTACTGGAAAGCCCTCTGACCTTTGATAGTTTTCATACTGGCCACAGGATCCAGGCTTGTCCAGTACTTGCTTCATGCCTGGAGCTGCAGTAATTATTTGGCAAATGATTGACTTAATGGTATCTCGTGCATTTCCAAATTGCACACAATATTGACACTGGCCTATAGTCGTGCTTTCGCCTTCTACAATCTAACAGAGGAGTGTCAATTTTCTCCTTTATAACGATCTAATCAAAAAAAACAAAATAGTTTACTCTATAACTGCCCAAATACTGTATCAGATCTTAGACAATTAGAAATTATAATTAAATAATGTACAGTACAGAGAATCAACAGTAACAAGAATAAGCTCCAATGCTGTGTGAGAGATGTTTCAGTAATTTTCTTTGCTTTACCTGTGTATTCCCTCTTAATGTTGGTTGGACAGGAGTTGCTGATGGCAAGGCCCGGGAGAGGAAGTCCTTGGTTGCCGTACACATCGAGAAGGTTTCCAGACACAGGGAGCTACACGATATTAAAGAAATGTCACTCAAACGAAAGTACCTTGTATATAAATAATTATTTATAAACTACCCTCTCACAGTAATAGTTTTTATACATTGTATCCTTTTAAAGGTAGGGTTAACTTGAAAAATGACCTGGTTGTTCATTTGGAGTCCCGGGTCCATAAGTCCGAGAACATCGTCATTGTAACTTGACTCCAAGCTAATAATATCATCAATGACATCATCCATCTAGAAAACATAAAACCACATTTGATTCAATAATTACAGTGTGTACAATCGTGTTATCTGAATGTAATGAACGTGTTTGGCAATGAGCAGGCGCACCTCTTTCTCACAGTTGGAGCTGAGGGTGAGCAGGGCCATGGGACTGTTGGGGGCGCTGCTGCCGGGACCGGGTGGCATCCCGTGCTCGGGGGGCTGGCTGGGGCACTGGCTGCCGGCTTTACCACCGAGGGTGGTGGACAGATATTGCCTCACCTGCTGCCTCTGAGCCTGCTGGATGTGGTACTTGGTGGGATTCTCCAGGTGGGACTGCACCTTCACAGCCAAGAAATAGTAGACACATTAGAACCTTGGATTTAGATTTTTTTTTTCGTCTATTGCATTTTGTATCACAGCTTAGTAAACATTTTTATGTTTGATAATTCCATTTTAAGTCTAAATCACAAGCTTGGTTTTCAAGGAAATCAAAAGGAATCAAGTTGTATGGTTGAGTTGCAGTTAAATTACCAACCTCTATTGTATTACGCCTGTCAAAAGAACTGAAAACACCATTTTAAAAGTAGACTTTGAAGTCTTGCATTTGAACACATCTCTTTCTCCTAATATTACAGTTACATTTTTCGAAATTTCAAAGAAAACAAAGGTCTGATCTCAAATGTGCAGCACAGAATATTTGGACAGCATCATTCGCTGCATGGCCAACTCCTGACATGTCCACAGAAGGGACAGTGTGAAGCAGTGAAGTTGCATCACATGATCCATGATGATAAATTTAAGTTTGTGCAGCATTTTAAAGACAATTCATTCCCTTTTCTACCCTACTTCTCTGTTAGGCCAACAGTTCTGACTTGTGTTTAGCAAGCGTAGATAAACTGTAAGTGGGATAATGACACAGTCTTTCACAGACATTCTGTCACAATGAAATGCTATTCAACCACAAAAGGAAATGAAATATTAGCCTCAACTTAAGTCTCCATTTCAGTCGCCAAATTTTTGTCTTTTGCATGAATTTTAAAGAAAAAAAATCAGTCCATCTCACCTGATAGTGGCTGTATTCAAGCATCTCCAACATGTTATTCAAGTCTCAATTGATTAAAATGAATTACATACAGTTTATAATCCCTTTATCTTGCTAGCCAACACTGTGGACTGTGAGCTAGCATGTGCAAAACTGAGAGCACTCACTAGTCCTGCTTAATATATCCACAGCTTGAAGCTCATTAGTTATGCAAGTTAAGAAATGGAGGAGGACACTGAGACTCATCCTCCTACAGCTGTGTTGTTCCAGTTTAACTATGAATTTATGTCTTTAAAGGGTCCATTTGACGTCACCACTTCCAGCTCACAAAGAAGCCTTTTTACTAGCTGGCCAGTAGTCTGCGAACTGAAGCTTGCTTAAGGCCATCTAACGTTTAATCTTTAGTTCTGCTCATCTAATATAAAACATTATTTGTTCTGAGCACTGGGAACACAATTGACACCACTGTTTCACTACAAACTAGACATATGAAAACCCAAATGTGTGGTGTGTTTACCAGCGCTACACTTTTTTAAGGATTTCTAGAGGTTAATTACATTTAACTGCTGATTGTCATGCAGTCACATTTGCAGGGTAAAGGGTGAGGAGCTTGATTTTAGGGGAAATGACTCAACTCGCTTCTAAGGAACGTATGGAACTTGTCTATCCAAATAAACTGTTGCCCCGTCTAGGTCAGCGATTTCTGCATTAAAAATCATTAAATATCAACATGGATATTAACACAGCAGCAGCGAAAGGGAGTTTTTCCATGGCCTTTAGTTTTGTGAATCACTTAATCATGGCGCCATGCAGTCAATGGCGCACTGCAGGAGGCCTGGAGGGTGTGATGATTGACTTTAAAAAAATGTTGTGGCCAGAGGTGAACTGTAGAGTTCGGACTATAGACCTGTTGGAAACAGGGCAGGATTGTGACCCATGACCTAAATGATAATGGAGCACAGAACAGTAAAACTAAGCAGAGGAGAACTAGGTTGGTAAAATTGCAAGTCTTAGAAGAATATAACATATAGCTTTATATGTGAAAGAGTTCATCTATGTCAAACTGGAACAACCATCTTTGGACAGAGGAAGTGGCTTACGATACTACATATCACCCTCCTACAGTGCTGTTCTGAGTTCCCTCACCAGACAGCTTGACAACCCTTCATACCTGGGCTGACCAAGCCTTAGCAACCCACATGAAGGCCAGTTTGACCAACAACTCTGAAACTCAGAGCTTACACTTGTCCTTAACGACTCTGTAAGGACACTCCCACACACAGTTTAAAAGCCTGCAACTCCCCTCCAGATAGGTAGAACTTAAGAAGCCTCTTGGATGAGAGGTGAAACGTTTTCAAGAAACTGAAACAAGTCCAGTTTCCTACAATACAGCACTCAGAATTACCATGACCTGTATGACTGAAAACCTTCACCAATTTATAGCAGAATAAATAAGTCAAATGGTCAGATTTAAGTTAACTGCATTGGGCAAAGGCAACTGAACATGAAATAACTCAAACAACAACACTCGCTAGTAACATGGACAGGCAAGGCGATATTGCATGCATAAGAATAAGAGGTCGTGGATGTGGTGCGTATAGAAGATTCTTCCTTGGCAGTATTTCCATATATGTGGACTCTCTCAAGAGTCAGCACAAGAAGAGCTCTACAACTCAAGTTCAGAATCAAGGGGCAAAAATTAGAAAAGGTCCCTGTAAGTTATTATTGGGTTTCTTTGGTAGGAGCTTGAGGCCCCAAAGAAGAATGAAGCAGGAAATTAGTTTTCTGTTGCCAGGAGTTATCCGGACAGACCAGTACGTAAATCTTTTTAGTTCTTTGAAACATGCAACCTCTCAAACTCCACTGTCACACTAAGTCATTAAATCATCTTATTAAGAGTGGATTTAAGAATACGTTCATCATATCTGGCAGTAAAATTGTTGAACTACTGTTCTTAATGGCTTGCAGTGTCTGCCTACATCTAGGTATCCTTTTTTGAGTACGACACCCAAGATTACACAAGGGTAAATTCAACATTTATGATGGTGGTTGTGGCATGTTTCAATGCATTCACTTCAGTTCAGCGGTTCTTTATTTATATAGAACACAGATATCTACATTGCCAAAGCATGATATAGAATACCTTAACAATAAATGTAAATGTAAGCTTGCACACAAACAATTAAATACAAACAAGTGAGAACTATATAAACATATAAAGAATAAAATACCCAATATCAGTGGGTGTACTGAAGCTGTGGTTGGGAAGAACGGAGAATCCAGGAAGAGCAAGCTACATTTTGTAAGTATCCAACCTAAAATATCAACCTACTTCAAACTGAAAAGGCTACCCCTCCAACAGTAACTGCTCTCTGCTGTAACGTTTAGCATGTTCCCTTTTTGCTAACTTGGTTAGCCTCTGAATGAGTCTGTAGCTGCTGAAGTGGCTGTTTGCAATTAATGCTCAGGGGCGGTGTGCTTTGTGCTACTGGGTTTAAATTAGGTTAAGGGAAACATAGCCAACTACTTAAGTTCTCACTTATACATCATAAACATAATAATGTGACATGAACATAAACAACAAACATGGCCATTGTTAGCACTCATTGCTGTCAAGCTAGCGTGTTAGTATAAGTTGTTTCCTTCTCTGCCATTCTTGTGCTACTAGCTAATTAAAAGCTTTATCAAGACATCCTCTTAGCCTTGTGGAAGACTCTGGTCATGTGCAATGATCATGCACAGGAAGAAAGACAGGTTCAAAGTATTTCATCAGGCTGAATGAGATGACTGGATGAGCTTATTAGAGGCCTGCAACAACCAAAGATAGTGGATTTTTTAATTTAATTTGAAGAGATTGTGATTTATTGATTGATGTTGGGACATTAAGAGATTTTTATAAAATTCTATATAACAATAAATGCAAGTAATGCAACATAACTTATCGACTCTAGCTTTAAATGCAATGAAAATAACTAATCAAATTGGGAATGATATGGGAATGAAAGAGTAAACCAAGCTCAATCATACAATGTCTTGGTCAAAGACAACACATTGTGAATGACATCCACTGTTGAAAGAAGGAAATGGGTCAACTTCTGGCTCTTTCTCCACTTTATAGCAACTAATTTTAACATAATCTAAGTTCCTTGTACTTTTGCTCTGGGGGAAAAAAATTATTTGACACCATTTTCAAAGAATCACAAATGTTTGATTTTAAATAGTGAAGAAAATTTTCTAATCCAATTCTCGATCCAAGACTCACTTATTTGAGGACGCACATGGAGAAGAGAGTATGTTCATTTCAAAATCACCATCTAGTCGTGATTAATACAAATATTTATTTTGTTCATAATGCCTCATTTGTTGCAAGTTATGCATATGTTTCTTTGCCACCAACAGACTCATTTGCATTTCCAGCTGTAATGAATACTCATGAAATCAATGTCATGCTAGACTCTTTCCAATTTTGGGCTCTAATTTATTTTAGAATGTGTGAATGTGAGTTCAGGGCATTGCTGTAAAATATCTTAATGCTCAGTCTGTTTTCCTTGAATAAACAACGGTTGGTAATTTTAACATTTGAGTATGTTGTCGCGGTGCGGACATTTTTTGATGCACACAAACGAAGGTACATACAATCAAAAGAAATAAAACATTGATTATTTACACCACCTCAACTTCTATTTTGCCACTGTAGATGATGATGGGAACATGCTATTACAGGCAAAGCACACAGAGTAAATTAAAGTGAAAGCATTGCATTGAAAGCTGATTTTATAATTCCTTATTCATGATGTAAGTGAATTATTCCCAGTATTGAACATGTATCAAAGGAATTAGGCTGCTCGTCAGCATGCTCACGTGTGATGAAGCACTACCAATCGTGAGACAAGTCTTTGCATACGTCCGCCGCTGCAACTCGTGTAACGCTGCTGGGAAACAAAGCATCACGTCTTTGTCTGGACTATTAGAAACTCACTAGAGCTGCAGAGGTGAACAAACACAGGGTAAGTGCCCCCTGGCTGGACATAGCCTTATATGATAAAACAGAGAAAGCATTCTTTGTAAACTCACATTGAGTGTTTCTTTGTCTCCCCTCTGCAATGTGGCCTTTTCCTTTAGCCAAACCTTTGGGTTTTGGAGGAACTACTAACAAGGGATGTATTTCATTTATCCCTACAACAAGCCAAGCTCTCACTTTATTTATAGAGTCTTTGTGAGGTTTATTACCTTCTCAAGGAGAGCACATGGGTCCATGTCTTAGACTCATGCCTTGAGGAGAAGTAACATTTTGAGATAAAGTCGTCACTCCTTGACCCCTGAAAAGAAACAGATCCATTCAGATCGTGCTACCAGCTCAGCTCTGTTGCTTACTTCCTTGGAAACAAGTCACACTTGGGGGCATTCAGTGGAAAAAGGATCCTAAACATTTACTGCATCTTGAAGTTTAAAGGAATGGTTACAGTAGAGCTACAGACTACTGAGACCTTTAATATATATTAATTAACATCAAAAACAATCAATAAACAAGTGCTTAGTGACCGTATAATAAAGCCATATTTATTAATTATTATTTTATTATTATTATTATAACTATTTTATATGCTCTTTTTCTTGATAACAGTTGAATATGTACATTGATTAAATGATTTAAATTCCCTTAGAGTCTACAATGTTCACTGTGGTTGATATACGGTATATACGTACATGTGTGCAGCTTCCGGCACTAGGGGGTCTCTCAGTCAAAACAATGAAAACAAAATACGTAATTTGATGATGTCATGACGCCATATGAGATCATGGGAGTTGTCGTCTTTATTGTTAAACAACCACCATGACCATGAAAATCTAGCCAATGTGACTCACTCTCTAGTAGTATCACCTAATATTTACCTGGAAGGTATGGCAACAGGCCACCAAATGAAACGCACCATTACCTTAAATAAAATTACAAATTTCTCTGGGTTTGAACATCATTCATTTGGCATAATGAAAGTTCACATCTCAACAAAATATATAACAAAGGTTGAAAATGTAAGATATTTAATCTTTTAACACCAGAGTAGATATTGTTACAATATTGTTTTAAGAGTAGTGTCTTGGAACTGAAAGAAGCGCCCCCTAGTTGGGATTCACTACCCTTAATGACATTTTATTTTTTTACAGTAGATGAGTAAGGTTGCACTACAATCAAGGCAGTTTCCAAGCACAAAATGGCCTGTGCATACACAACGCTAAAGTCCACATGCAATGTTAGTCTTCATAGCAAAATTACAGACAAAAGTTCAAAGAACAGGGTGGTTCAGATTTGGTTCTTTTTATTGGTTTTGGTCATTTTCATCTGATCTGAATCATGTGATGTCCAGTTGCAGTGGATCTACACAGTATCAACTAGAGGGATGCTTAGACAACATAACCATAAAACCAGTGAACGGTAAGATAAATAACTAAGAGCAATCAATTTTTAGAACGTCTAAAACTTCAGCAATACTTCATAAAATAAAGTACTTGCTTGTTTTTGTTTATTTAAAATTCATGCCAATGAATGAAGACATTTACAACACCTCATGGTTTTATTAATTGAGTGGCGGAGCAAATCGGCCTTAAGAGCAGGAAAAAGGTACAATTTCATTGAGTGAAATTTTTTTCCACTCATCTACAACTATGTTGAGCAGACAGCAACAGCAACAGTGTTTAGTTTATTCCACAGAGCAGCAGCACATTTTTCTTGTCCTTGTAAAAATGCTGTTTTTAGTTCTGCTGTAGCTGCTCTCATTTACTCCACTCCAGCCCAGACATTTGTAGAGCATATTGTTGCTGAACAGACTTCCCCTGTTGGAAAGCATTATCAATACTACTGTGTTGATCGTGAGCTAGTCATTGAAGCTACTAGTTAACTAAATGAATGACATGGTTAGCTTTTGCCAGAATAGCTACAGTTACTATTGCGTTCTTCTCATGTAAGTGGAGGACACATGAGGCTGGCAACTGTGTTCAGATGAAACCAACCCTAGGGACATATTTTCATCAGTATCTAATTTGCGTGGCATTAGTTATTTACAGATTTTACAATTGAGTATTAGAAACACTGAAAATAATGTAATTGTAAAAACTAAGGCTTGTTCTTAAAAAAAACGTCCCTTCCGAAGCTATTTTTGCTTCAGTGAATCAACACACAGAAGTGACAAAATAATTTACTGAGGCTCTTTGTTTCACTCTTGCAACAGATGACATTATAACATCTAGGCTTACTGTTCTTCATTTACTGTATTTCTTTTGATTCAGGGATTTATGGAAAACACTTCCTGCTGAGATGCTATGCTGAATCACTTTTCGCAACATATCATATTAGACATGAAGTAATGACTGGTTGTAGCAGCACCAGTGTCCCGGGCACATTAGGTAGAGCTGACAGGCCTCACAAGCCGAGAGACACTCTTGACAGTGAAGAGCGGCTCCAGAGGATGAGTGACCCCGAGAGGACCAGGATAGAGGCAGAGGAGGGTGGTGTGTTTGCCTGCAAAACTACAGCTTATAAACTGTTGAAAGCAGACATTACCAGAGCTACTGCATGAGTTTGAGTCAAGCACAGAAAATGCAAAGTTATTGAGATCCAGATAGAATAGAATAGATAACGGTTTTTTAAAATCAGTTTGTGACCTGTATGAGCTGTATGGAGCCAGTTTTTTTTTTAGGAGAATGGTGCAATGGCTCC
This sequence comes from Diplodus puntazzo, assembly GCA_963678695.2. Taxonomy (NCBI): domain Eukaryota; kingdom Metazoa; phylum Chordata; class Actinopteri; order Spariformes; family Sparidae; genus Diplodus; species Diplodus puntazzo. Next base: position 28,776,527 of record OZ023157.1, on the reverse strand, counting down.
AAAAGCTAACGTGGCCAGAATGCCATATGGTTGAAACTACTACGACTCTGAAAATTACTTTTTAATTTTTTTTTTTCTCTCTCTAACTCTAAGCAGGGTCTTACAGGATCTAACTCTTCACTTCCAAGTTAAATTGAACAAGTGATGCTCTCAGTTCGAATTTGTGTTCAGGGGATTCAGACTGTGAGAACAAGCAGCTTTAGTCACTAGGAGTGACGATTCCATTTTGCAGGCTCAAAGTTACACAATTTGTTTTGTGTGTTAGAATCATCTGTTCTGCTCATATTTGTGCACTCAATTCTAATTCTGCTCTTACAAATCAGTGCCAGTGCACTCTTAAAGTTTAACTTGCAGACAAAATAATGTTCAGAATTGTTTTATGCTCCCAAATATTTAATCTTTAATCTTTGTTCTTCAATGAGGAGAGCTGGGGGGAGACCGATGAAGCAAACTTTTGGTGACCTTGCTGGCCTCACTTGTCTCACCGGAGATGCTCTCTCTTTTTGTCATCCTTTGTTATCAGCAAGGTTGGTGTTACAGAATGTGCTTTGTTGGGTAAGAGACAGACGATGTAGGATGACCTAGGGGTGAATTTACTTGAAGCACTAGCCGGTGCTTGCATTTTGTCAGTGAACCCAAAAAGAAGTGTGGTAGGTGAAGGGGTAGTGTTAAGACAGGAGGACTTAGGAGATCAATGAGCTGGTTAACAACACGTGACGCCGAGGCTGAGAGGGTTTTCGAGAGGGCCTACTTGAGTTCCGCCATCGCCTTGAGGAAGTAGATTTGCTCTCTTGCCGAATGCCCTTAGTAACAGTTCTATCTAGAAAATAACAACTACAGCAGAGACAGGCCACTTTATCAAGGAGGAGCTTGAGACAAAGAGATGTCTTCTCTTCTCCTTACCCTGTGGCTGCAGGGTGACACTATAGCTAGAATCTAACATCCTCCTCCAAGAATGAGGCACATTGTCCAGTCTGTATGAGATCAGGAACATGCACTTGCTTAAGTAACCAACAAGTGGGGCTTAATTTAGCAGCTACATAAACACACAGAGCCTCGTTCTCATCCATGGTTAGAGGATATGCAATACAATAAGCTACAACAGAGTGAAACAGTTAAAAGGTTCGAACAAGATACCGCCTGTTCTCAAGGAGAAGCAGTATCAAGTATAAAGCATGTCAGTATAAAGATCACACAGTCCAACATCATGGACTGCAGCACCAGAAAATGAAATACACAAATTTTACATTCAGAAACAGTCTGCTGGAAAATTATTTTCTGGGACTTGTTCAGACACGTCCTGCTTTGTCGAAAAAAAACCTTATCTTGAAGAATCTACTGGCTACTAGAAATTCAGAACAGAGCTCTAGGTATACTCTGATGAGTTTAATGAACAAAAGGCTCTCTTAGCTCAGCTTTGGCTAAGTTTAAGACCTCAGAATAAAGAGCACAAAGATGTAGCATTATTCCGCTCATTTTGCCTGGAGATTGAAGAAAAGGTCAGTGTAAACCATGGAGGTCTGCACGTGGAGTTGAATCTGATGATTTTTAAAAGTCAAGACTCTTCTCGGCCATAAAATATTCTGCAACTGTCTTCGATTCCAATCTAAATAGACAGACGACTTGCTTAAAAACAAGAAGATGGGCTCAACTGAAATACTGTGTGTACATGTATAAGAAGCACAAATACAGAACACAGAAACAAGACACTAGCCCCCTCATTACCACAGATTATCACACACGAAGCTATAGAATCAATATTAGTCAACTGTGGTATAATGTCGCTGCAATAGTCAAAGGTGGAAGCTTTGTGTTACTTTCTGTACACGATGGAACAGTTATAAGTCTGTGTTGAGCAAAGTTTTTCCAAAATGTAATCCATTCCATAATCCTAGGTACTTTCAAATCAAGGTAATAAGCTAATTGAAGTATTACTGTCTGCGTAGAGTACTGCATTATTGGTAACAGTACATTTGCGTTACTTTCACCAAAATAACAACAAAAGTACGACTAAAATGGAGGGTAATATTGTTTCAGTGTGGGTAATTAAGTCATAGAAGCTCAAGCTAGTATTAGCTGTGAGACGCCTCCTGGGCCTGCAGGAGAAGAGGCTGCTGTTTCAGGGGCAATAAATGATAAGTTAATAAAAATTGATTGAAAAGTTCAGGTTGACGAACCAGAGTGTGATTAACATTAGCTCACTGGAATAGCCTCAAGGGCAATAATGTTACAAACGATCATCTGTTAGCTTGATAGCTTACTGCAATTCAAACTGTTAGCCTATTTGTATAAAGTTGAAATGATTGTTGACTGTTTACCCCACATTAACTGTTACTGTTACTGATGAACATGTTCATATTAACGAACGTCCCTATTAATCGGCAGACAGCTGTTAGAGCTGCGTGAAGGGGGAGCAGTGGGCAGAGCCCGAAGCTTCAGGAGGGACAAACACCCGACGTCGAGGAGAGCACAATTCACTTAAACTTTCAAACTTTAAAAGTCGATTTCTGTTCACTCTCACTTCAACCTGTCTGCAGGGACAAGCTGCGAAGGTGCCTAAATCCACTGTAATGTGCCAGAAAGTTCCATACTTATTTGAGTGTTGAATGGAGCGGATATGCACTGTACGTCATTAACGTACAGAGATGACATGGGGAAAAGGCAAGACACTGGAGGATAGCATTAAAAATGAACATCAAACATTTAATTTTGGATGGTAACACCTTACTGGACATTGTAACTGAAATAAAAAGAATACCAAAATCCTATCAGAAGCATCTTAATTTACTCCATTACAATATACGGTAATACATTACTGTATCGTTGACATTTGACATTTCCCAGCTGTGTTTGTGGTTACAGAACCAGGGACAAGACATGATATTTTCCTAACTCTAATCATGTGGCCTTGGTGCCTAAACCTAACCACACCATCAGCACAGCATCGTCACAACTAAAATTGGAAACTGAACCTAAAGAAGCAAAGTTGCGGTATAATGAAATGTACAGTATCAACATATGTAGTTTGCAGCTGTTTGTACAAAATTAAGGTGCTTGTACTTTACTTTATTTCCATTTTCTGACGCTTTATACTTCCTCTCCAACACATTTTGGAGGCAGATATTGTTTCTTTTTTGATACCAGCTGCGTCAGAGCTTAAATTAATTTATTCTATCAGCAATCAGCTCTAAAAACAAAACACTGATTCCGATAAACAGAAAAATGCTGAATGTCGGATTTAAAAATGGTCCAGGTTGATTATGACTTGACCTCCAGGTTAAATTATATATATACAAGTAGAGAAATGTATAATTTACTTTGACAAATACTTTTAATATTGAAGTTGTTTTTGAGACTTTTACTACAGTACTATGTGTATGGGTGACTTTTACTTTGAGCAAATTACCATTTTAACATGATATCTTTACTTTTACTCAAGTAGGAGTTTTGGGTACTTCAGACAACACTGCTGGCTACATTTATTCTGGCAGTTTTGTGGACCTATTCATAATAATAATGCCATTGCAATAAGGTCTTGTTTCTCACCACCTGCACCACGTCCCCTCGTCAGTTTAGTTTGTATTTGAGCCTGCGGTGTTTATTCACTCTTTGTTGGTCCATCTGTTGTCAACCTCAGGTTGGTCGTGTTTTTCTGACCAAATGTCTCTTGCACCTGTTATGTAGTCCTCTGGTTTTATCCTCAGTTTTGCATTGCTCTTTAGGTTTTTTTCCTTGGACTTTCCATTTCCTGTCTTCTGTTACTTGGATTTTGGACTTTGTTTTTCACATTGGACATCAGCCCATTAAGGCTTGCTTTTTGTTTTGTGAAAGCGACATTTTGTAAGCAATATTTAAATAAAAACAACAGGTAAATTAATCTCTAGGAGCACAACATTGTCATTAATATTAAATGGATCCAATAAATTATCTTTTATACCAGTGTTGAACAGTTACATTGATATTTTCCCTGTTTTGGTCTCATTCAGGATTCTTTTTTTTCTCTACCACATTGTTCTATAACAGCCCTGATAGCATCTAAGAGGGCACTGATGTATGTACGTTTCCACATTTCTAAGATTTTTTTCCCAAAATTAGGCCCTATGTTCCCACGTTTCCTTTTTCATAAATTTATTCTAACCCTAACCCTAACCCCTAACCTTAACCAATTACTCATTCATTCATTCATTCATTCATTCACTATAAAGTGCTTCCAAAAAATCTTTTGGGAGGATTGAGCTTTAATTGAAGGGAAATGTAGGAACACAAAACCCAATTTTGAAAATGTCCTAGAAATGTGGGAACATGGCTGACCCCGTATGTACAACTCAATTCCAAGGACAACAGTTGCAGCACAGAGAGACACAACAAACTCTCCTTTGGTGCACTGAGAAAGCACAAAGAAGGTCTCAGAGTGAAAAAGATCTTATTTAATCTCAATCAAAAAGTACAATCTTACTTAAACTCGTTGGGATGTGCTGTGACAGGATTTCATTTGCTACGGTCTGTAGAAAGCCCACTTTGTTATTGTAAAAGTCACTTTTCATCATATGCTTTAAGTCATTAGTTTCTATGTTAGCTAAGTACGTTTCTACAAAACCACAGTTAAAACTGGACGCATGTTTGCGTTGCAACTTCACATCTGTTTAAATCTAATCTTTTATTTCTCCCTTATCACAACGCTGTGCTAACGCTAGTCTTAGGAACAAAAACCACTTGGTGTTCTAACTTCCTGTAGAACAATACAGTAGCTTGTTTTGGTCAGCATGGAACAACCGCAGGTCTCCTTACAGTGATATCCACTGGTGTGACTAACTGTGGTTGGCCATCTGGCAGGCTCGTCGGCTAAGCTTGTCCTTTCATTTTGCTAGGAAGTAGTGAGTACAAAAATGGTAAGGACGGCAGCTGACAGCTTCTTTAATATCATGTGTCACTTTCTCAACACACCTGCTGTGTCAAAGGCATGTTTACATATTCTGTGTCATTTATGTTTGCTTATAACACACACTTGTAGTATGATAAGAGGAATTATCCTTTGTGTCTGTTGAGGCCAGAAAAATATGCTTAAATGTAAAATGCAATTCCTACAATTTAAACATGTTAAGTTTGAAGTTTATTTTTAACATATTTCATGCACAGGTTGATTTTTTTTAATCAATTAAGTCATGGTTAGGGTTGTCAGAGAGAAAGAAAATCCTAACACTAGCAGGTATTAGCAAACATGAAAGATGACTATAGGTTTATGTTTTAATGATCTCTTCTCCTAATATATGGTTAATATTAGCTTGCTAGCTGGCTAGCTAACATTAGTTAAAGAACTTGATGTAAATAAATGAATTTGATAGCTAACGTTACATAGTTAGCTAGCTTGTTTGTTTAGCTGCTTGCTTTTGGTAAGTAATGTCGGTTGGTATGTTGCTGATTATGTTCGTTGTAACTGAGCCTTTTACGTTAGCTAGCTTGCTAGCTAGAAGGCTGAAAAAAACAAGTGTGATGATGTGGAAAAGCTTGTCCATGAGGAGCGAGGAGCAAATGGCCTACAGTCAGGGTTAAATGAATATAATGTACTCCCCCAGGAAGAACTATTGTGTGTCACTACTGTGACCATAATGTGGTCAAAGCTCAGTTAGTAATTAATGAAACTCAGGTTAGAACAGTTCAATGTTAATGTAATGGTAAATTCACGTGTGGATATAATGTAACTTCTTTTATGAAGAAACTTTTTTTTATTTTAGAGCTTCTGTATCAGATTATTGCTGGTTTAGACTATGGTGATATGGATGACAAAAACAATGAAGCAAGTGTTGTCAATTTGTGATCCACCGAAAATGCTGTTGGGCAAACTGCCTCTCAAATGTGGAGTCTCTCGCCAGTTTAACCCTGGTAAATTAGAGATTTTATTGATAGGAAAGATCAGTATTGTGCAAAGAAGATGTTTGGCCATCTGATTCCGAAGCACCACTTTATGGACTATCCAAAAGAATGCTTTGTTTGTTTGGACCTCTTTCTCAGCTATGGTGAATGAGATATAAAGTGCATGTGGTTTGCATTTTCAAAGATATGGCCAAAACTCTCCCTAATAAACATCCGGATCAACAAATAAATTACATTGGTGGCCCATTTTGGAAGAAAATCTAATGTCTGCAATGCCAACCCTATTATCTGAAGAAAGCTATTTTTATACTGGGGGAACTAAAGTAACCCCTAGATAAAGATTTCACGATGAATAGAATCATTTATGTTACGCAATCGCTGACCTTAGATGGCCACATACAGGACTCAATCTGTACCACCAGTAAAAACACAGCAGAATGGGTAGTGCTAATTTGGTAAGATATTCATGGCATACCCGAGGGTGAGATATTTATCTTCCTCTTATTAGAATACTTGACGTTCAGTAGTTTGATGAGCATTTCTATCTATATGATGCAGATGTTAGACCTCTTGTCAGTATTACAAATTTAAGCACTGACAAGCTCTATATTTGAGGTTTGAGTTTGAGGAATGAGACATTTTAGCTGTGGTTCTTTTGATGTTTAAATATTGTATTACCAATTATTGTAATGCATGTGATGTTTGAAAAGTGTACTGGTAACAAAGTTGTCTTTTTTAAAATGGCTAATGAATGTTTTCTGGTTTGAAGGAAAACACTGCAGCCAGTAGTATTTCTATTAAACATCTTGTTTTCTCACATGTGAGTAAGACGGGAGACCGTTGGGTATGGTTACCCAGGAATTCCACTGGTTGCATGTGCGTTGCAGAATGCCTCCACTACGGTTTTGCTCCATGCTCCCTTGTCCGTCAACACCTACCGGCTCCGTTGTGAGTGCAGCAAGGCGCAGCACTGCCAGACAGTTGGAGTGGCGAGGCCGAGGAGTACCCGCTGTACTGTAATTACAGAATCACGAGCAATCGCAATAATATCGCATCCGGCAATGATAGAAGCCTTGTGTACCTGCTACGGGAGAGTCTGGACTGCCAGAGGTGCAACTGAGTAGATACACCGCACAGCAAAGCCAGTGGAAATACACACATAGACAAGAGTCTAGAGACTGAAGCCACTGCCTGGGGCAAATTGGAGACAGACCAAACACTGATCTGGTGGAATTAAGGGGTTAGATGACAACAATTTGCTCCACTACCAGTACACAGCCTATGAGCCTCTTGTTTAGCAGCTAGCTAACTCAGTAGCACTAAGCACACAGCCTGAGCCAAAGAACATGTAAGCTGCAGAGCCGGTGACACTCTGTTGTCCACTGACAAAGTAGCAGAAAGCACACAGGATGTGAGCCATGCTAACCCAGTTAGCACAAAGCAAACAGCATATGCTGGGTGGCCTTTTCGGATTAAGATATTATCATGACAGTTATTTTGCTCATTTTGTCTTTATATTACATGTGTTTATTTATGGATTAAGCTAAGAGTAACTAATTTGCAGCATTCATGCTCTAATACATCTTCCAGCTGGCCAGCGAGAGCTGAGGGGCAGTCAGTGCCTGTGTTTTCTGGCGGTTTGATTTTTTTCAGTCATATACTTTCAAAATACGGCTTGTTTTTGTTGGTTTCTACAATTTTACCATACCCATTTTTAGGAAGTGTAACAGCCAGTGTATATAAATGGTTTACACATGTCCTGTGTTGAAATTGAATATGTATTGAAGCTATCATACAGTATTTATCAGCATTAGGTTATATTAATTTCTTTACTGTTCCTGTTTTTGCTGATATCTGATTCATTTATATTATCTTGCAGTTTGCCAGTTCATCATATATCTTAAGAGAGCTCTAGCTTCAACCTAATTAAGAGTATTTGTTCCTGACTTACTAGTGTGTGATCAGACTCTGCTGGCCTTTGTCTTGATCCTTGAACAGGTTTTTCACTTCATTCTCACAGGGGTTAAAGGTAACCTGGCTAATTAAGGGTCCCCCTCCCCTTTTGGACAACCTCATCTGAGCTTTATGTTTTCACTTTCATGGTCCAGCAGCTCTGCCTGGTACTTCTAAGCTAATTTTGCCTCGCCTGCAAGGATTTGGGGGGGTCTTTGATAATCCACAGACAGGTTAGGTTCAAACTGTCAGGGAGAGTTTGCCCAGGAAACTGGGATCGCTGTCTGGACTTTTCTCTATAGAATTATACAGTTTGAGGAAGGAGTTCCTATGAATTGCTTTCCCCCAAATTGTTTTCCTGCTTTATCACAACCAAAACCATCTTTTACAACAACTGGCAGAAGAGATATTAATTTCCCTTCCCACCAAGACCTCAGCTCTGAAATAATATTAGCAAGACACAATGAAGTATTTTTTTTCCTTTAGCACAACCACGTGAAAATAGTAACGCAGGCTGAGCAACACAGCAGAAGGATTTGATTATCATGCTGGGATAGGATTATGTTGCTCATCCATCAATAAACACACACATACGTCAGCCCTTCTTCACACCAGTCAACAGCTGATATCATTCATGGCCTTAAGAGAAAGTCTTCACCGCTCAATGGCAGAAACATCACACCTATACTGCTGAGGATATTGGACTTAATGATATCATGTACATATCTGTTATAACTAGCAGAAATGATATTTTTTTACTTGTAGTAACATAAAAGCACTAAACCACATGTAGCTGGTAATGTGTTGTGTTTCTGACAGTTGAGGTTTCTCCTTGCGCTTTTGGTAAAGTTAAATGCTTTGTCCTGGTCCTGATATAAGACAGTCTCAAAATACAAATATTATACGTAGCCAAGACACTTGGGTTAATCATCTAATACTGATATCCTAGAGTTTTTAAACCATGCCCAGGATATGTGCGGGGGTTTGTTCTCCTCCAAAAATCCTTTTCTCATCTTTATATTCTCGCATTTTTATGGTCCATTTGGTCATACCCGGAATGAAATGAATGAAAATATGTCAGTGTAGTGGAGCAAATAGGATTAAATGTGTTGAATGCCAAATGTCTGGAAACAGGAATTCTGTCAAGAGATAATCCTCCCCATGGACTTAACACAGTGTCTCAGGAGCTGACACAGACGCAAGAATTCCCGGAGCCAAAGTCCATAGTCACGTTACATTTGTTATTTAAAGAAATGGAAAATAGTCAAATGAGCATATCCATCACCATGTCGCCCTACAGAACATTGTTACAATCCACATCATGGCTGCCACTCATACAGATAGACCAGTGGGCTGGTGGGCTTACCTTGAGAACTTCCATGGGCGACTGGCTCACAGCAGGCCAATTGTGTGGAGGCGTGACATGGACGCTGAAGGTGTGCTGGGTGTCGTGGTGCAAAAGGTCTCTTGTCTCTCCCTGGTCTTCCCTGCACACTTGACCCTGGCGATGGACAAGCACCGGCTGCTCTCGGAGCGGGACCTGTGACGTCACGGCCGGTGGAGGGTGGGAACTCTGGAGGCGCTTGTAGAGGCCAGGCAGGACCGGGGGAGCACTGAGGACCCCAGCCCACCCAAGGGCAAAGAGAGGAGGGAGTAGTTACACAGAGCAGGCTAAAAAACATTGTGTGCATATGCACAGTCAGTGGCATTTTTCTGAGCCATCCTGAGTCAGTGAGCAATGTGAGGTATTGTAGTGGAGTACAATATGATGATTGAGTGAGAGGGAAGCCAGAGATTCCTTTACGGAGAATATGTTATTGTTCTGTGAAAGATGCATTTATGTTTCAGGCAGCCTATGCAATATGAAAGAGGGGTGCTAAACACCAACAGTGCTGTCTGGTACATTTTAGTTAGTTGATCTGCCCAGCTCTATATAAATGCAAAAAAAATGTATCTCATGTCTCTTTAAAGCTGCATTAGCTTTTTAGTTGGCAGGGTTGGCAGGAACAAGCTGTAAACAAGTTAATATGGCTTACAAATGGAGAAATATTAATTTAGAGGGATGCTTGTGTCAAGGAATGTAGGTTTGCTAGCTGCTAAATGATCCACTTTTTTTGTCAACTAGCTCCAGCTAGGAGCTAACTGACACAGGATGCTGGACGGTCCTGTACAGTGGGTTTCTCTCAGCTCTTCCATTGAAGAACAGCTGGCTGCTGTTCGTGAGATTAAACCAAAGTACGAAGCTTCAAAATGTATTCTATAAGGTCAAAAAATACTGAGCTGATGGAGGAGGCTAATATTCAAAGAAAAATCTTCAATTTGTGCATTAAAGAAAAAAAACTCAAGTAAATGTGTTACTTTTTGAGTTTTTTCCTCAGAAATGTATAACTTTTAAACAGTTTTTTTTTCCCAGCCCCTTGTTTGTTTCATAATCCAAATAATGTATCAACAGAAATCTATTGTAAGGAACAAGGAAATGTGCAGTTCCTCCCTTAAGTCTTTCTTCCCTTTTACAAAAAAACTTACTTAACTTATAATCAATGTCAGTAACGTTATACAGTTAGCTACCTGTATAAGTCAACAAGTAAAACCACAACCGTAGCAGCAGTTTACCGATCCGTTCGGAAGAAATGTTGCGAGTTCAGCATTAAACTTATCCCTCTCTTTGCTGTCTCCAGTGGAGGAAAGCCACCAATGTTTTCGAGTGATATAAGCTAAAACTGCTACATATCGTCCTTTAACCCCCTCCCCAGGTCTTTTCTTCTGGCCTACAATGACCCTAATACACATTTGTACCATAAAGCTGAGGGGAACTGCAAAGTTGGGTGACAACAATCAGTGATTCACAGTCTTTTGATGGATTGCTGCATATATAAATATTGATCAGAGCAGCTTTAAATCTTTATGAGGTTGCCTTAAATCCAAATTACCCTTATGTGATTAGAAGGGAAAGGCAAATCCCTGGCTGAACTGAGGCATTACAGCAATTGTTAATTCTGTTCGTTAGCCCACCATTGGTGGCCAAATCTGTTTGGTAAGATTATTAGCTCTAAATTTGGTTTATCCTCCAAACCCCAGATCAGAGAATAATTTAGGGAGTAAGATGTGTGCCACCAGACTTCCAATAATTAGTCTGTTGTGAGCCCTGAGGCAGTACCTCGGCCCTTTGCAAAACACAATGCATTTCATTTCTTTACAGTCATGCTCATGTGCAATAAAAAAACACTGAGCAAGAACTCAGCGCTGTTCTTCCACTACCCTCCTCCTGTCCGCTCCGAGTTCACCCTTTCAAATCTGCAGCGTATTTGAGCGGACAGCAGCTGCACATCCCAAACCGAAATGGATCCGGCAGTGCACACGCTGTCAGGATGAGGCATTCCCTGGGAAAGTGATCCTTTTGATAAAACCACCTCAAGTCCTCTCAGCCTGTGATAATCGCACTAATTAGGCTGGCATGTCAAATCCAGCCTCGGTCAATGGCAGCGCTTCAGGACTAGTGGAGAAACTCAATGATCTTCTTTTCAATCCAAGAATATCTTAACTCTTCACAGAAAGGTTGTGATAGCACCTTTAGGATGTTGTTGACTAGCTGGACTTAACCGATGTAAATCCCAGCCCCTGAGGAAAAAGTGTGATCAGCTGTGTCGAAGTGATCTGAGCAGTAGTTTTCTGAGTAGTTTTTCAGAAATATTCAGTGTTTGTCCAACAGCTCTAACTGCTGACTCAGACTATTCATGTGAACTTGTTTTCCTTTGGCCAGGAGATTATTTTTTCAGAGGAAATAACTTTTACAGTACAATTGATTAAATAAAGGTTTTCATGCAATCACTATAGATTAAGTCATCACTGTGTTGGAATAAAGAGCAGAAGTGAACAGTGTATTTGTTAAGCATTGTGTTTCAGTGATATTGGCTTTATGTGCTCACTGTTTACAGTTATGGATGCACCTTTTTAGAGCAATATTATGTAACAGTGTGCAGTGTTTTGTAACAGGGTGAATGGTGCCCCTCCCCCCCCCCATCACTTGTTTCTGCGCTATGGAACTTCGGTGAGAGGAAAGAATCGCAGTGTTACATACAATTGTTGTATTGCATTGTCTCAATGTGTGTGTCACTGTTGTGACATAATGAGTTTAGTTTGTAGTTAGCACCTACATTACGTCTGACAAACTGTTACGCACCAGGGGTTTGTATTCACGGCAGTGTTGTTGCACTCAGAAACTGTGGGGGGCTCCAAGTCGCGCAAAATGCCAGTTTCTACATATTGTTGCTTTAAATGATCTTATTAAACTGTATAGCGTGTGGAAAAATGACCTTTGTTTTGGAAACAAACTGGGCTTACAGATTTGATGAAGATAGGAAAATACAGAATTGTTATCACACCAAATAATAATAATAATAATATATGTTTTTTTTATAGCGCTTTTTGGAGTACACAAAAGTAATTCACATACAAATAAACATGCAGTATGTTGTCCCACATGACAATACTTATATTTGGAGTCACATACCCCCCCTGTGAGATGTACCTTTCTATTTTCATCCATTATTTAAAACTATGTTTGACAGCTGAGGTCTCTTGGACAACAAACACCAGTGTCTTTGTATGCAGTGGACTTCTGAAACATGTCATCAAAACTCTTTCCATGAAATAAAATCAATGCAGTATCAATGTGATAAAATTATGTTAACTATGTTTTTGGAGCTTTGGTCAGGATTGGTGGCTGGCCTGACGTACCAACCCACAGCGTCAGTATTTTTTGAGTGGAGAATGAGACTCAATAATCAACTTTCTTACAAACTGGACCCTTAATGTTGTAATGTCACATTTAATGTGACCGATATTGTCAATGTTAATTATAACTCTAAACTTTAATTTACAAAATATCAGACCTGCCTGTGAGACAATAGGCAGACTGAAAGACAATAACGCATTTCATTTTTTTCAAAATTAGGCTGGTGCTGGCTCGTGGACATGTGTTAACAATGGCTAATAATCCCTTTTTAAAGAGGACGTTAAATGTTCATGTCCAGCTGACCTCGTAGCATTGGTCACGGCTATAACACATGAGGAGGTCAGCCCCAATTGTCAGATGCATGACTGACAGTAGTTAGTGAGTTAGTGGGTTAACTATTGTTCTAAGTGCTACTGTGAAACTAACTGCTAAATTGGAAAAATGTCATTTGCACCAATTTACTGATTTACTGAGTGATTTACGTCAATAGAGATGATTTCACACCATCTGTCATAATCAAATATCAGGAGCTAGACTTGTATATACCCTATCCCTGAAATGCGAAGCTCAGAATTAAAATATGACCTTTTACATTTTCTTCTTCAGCTTTTGTTGATTTTTTCTCTATAGAAAAAGAAACATATATACTTTAACAAAGTGCAGGGAAAAAATAGTGCACCTTTTTATACTAGTAGGTCATTAGTTTGATTTTCGAAAAAATAATATCTGATTGAATAGACAAAGTTTTTTTTTGCTTAGCAACACAGACAGCTAATAATTGGCTAACCAACCGATGAATAAAATGATCATAGGGCTGGAGTGAGGTTTTAAAGGGGCTGGATTTGGCCCATGGGCCACCAGTTGAATAGGTCTGCCATAGTCATTCTAACAATATTTGAATGTACAATTTAAAAAACAAAACAATAAAATAAAAAAAATAGCTATGTAGTCTTAAATTGTTAGATTTCTTTTTAGTGTGTTAAGGATAAGCCAAATCAGAATTAACATTGTCAAATTCTGATCCAAATTTAGTTTGACTGATGCTTATCAACAGTTGTATTAGCAGGGTTAAGCAAAATGGCTAGGCTATAATTTATCACCATTAATATATAAATATATTAAGTGATCTGATCCTAGAAAGATTATTTAGCTCTCTTAGGCTGGAATCCTTTTTATCTGATAGTTGTTGTCTTCCTCATAAAATATCTGCTACGCCATTTTTAAGAAATTCTGAATTCTCATAATAATCACATACATGTTGTCTTGGGTCAGTGCTATTACGTAACTGTAGGTTTGCAAAACTCTTGTAAGATTTGTATGCACTGTTTCCTCACTTTGCATGTTGCACAAACTAAGAGGGAACCCAAAACTCAGATAGGCTAACTTCAACATATTGGCTTTATTAGTGGTTTTCAAAATATTGCTACAAGTTACATCAGTTTTACAATGCGGTGGGTTAGGATCATGATTTTGTTCATGGTATGACTACAGTGGATGATATTTGTGAGAGTATCCTCAATATACCCACTCTTACTGTACACTTTTAGTGACCTCATTACATTTCTGAACCTGTCTACAACCTTGAAGCAGCCAAAATAAGACAGAATACCTGTGTGTTATTGACAGGAACATCTCAGGAGGCTTGAGGATGTTAAAAACACAGTTTGTGTTAGATTCAAATTTATTCATGAATAATGTTTACAGAACGCAAATATGTATGCGAGGACACTCTCGTCACAGCCAAATTATGCAAAGAAAGGATAAGTTACGATGAATAATGTGGTGAGTCATACTCTCTGCATAACCACTGTGGTTAGTTTGTTCATCACATCTGGATTAGGAAATGTGTTTGTCGCTTAGGATTCAAAATATTTATCCAAATTATTATCCAAATAAATAATTGGGGTGTAATTAATTAGCTGCACTTACACATGACTCAGACTACAGACTACTGTTGGCTGTTTTACTGCTCATGTGTCCTCTGGCAGAAGAGGCAGAACACAGATTTGTTGCATCCACTGAAATCTTCCTGACCAAACAGCACAACCAGTGTCGGTCATGCCATATCCCTGTTGAAACACTGCGCTTTAGTGAGTTAATACATCACATACAAGCATAAATGTGTCTCCAGCCACATCAATCCCACCGAAAAATTTACGATGACCCCCCTTGTCTCCTTGCAGATTCTCTACGGTCGGCCACAGAAAGTGATTAGCATGCATGTGTAGCTAGGTCACACCGCTGATGTTTTGCCAATTGTGGAATTGTTAAGAGCTAAAGCAGGACACACTGGTCCAGTCGCTCAAGAGCACCAGTCATGGAAGGCTGAATGCTCATAGGCAAAAACACATGAAAATGAGGTTTCTTACCTTTTTATTTTCATGTTCATCAGTGATCCAAGGGTCTCCACTTGCTGCTGCTGCTGCTGTTTGAGGAAATGGGTCATTTTAAAAACTCTTTATGGTGACAGCACTTCCTGGTGTGACACAATGATGTCTCACTTGCAAGTTGACACAATGACGAGTCCCAGATGTCCGGGGTTTTGTGGTTAATTAGACGTATTTTGGACTGGGGTAGGAGGATGACCAGTCCTCTGGTTTTGCAACAGTTATCTAGCCCCACTAACTTCATTCGTTGCTGGATATTTTAGCTAAGGTTTAATAGTCTTAACACTGTCTTCATTTGTGCCAGACCATGACTCTTCCCTGGCTATTTGGGGCAAAGTGTAAACAATTTGAAGAAAGACAGGCAGGAGACATTTTTTGAATTATGCTGAAAACCGATGTGAATCTGAGATTCTGTCAAGGTCACAAGTGATAAATCCTACAAAAGTACGAAATAGAGCTTGGGTATGTGCTTTTATTTGCTTTATGGGTTGAATTATCTGTTTCTCTCTCGTCACGATGCTCTGCTGAAGCTCTGCTCAGATTTATGAACAAAACACTTTCTTGGGGTGAGGAAAAACCTCACGGTTTGGCTTAAAATACCAGTTTTTGGATCGCCATGATCCCAGATGGACATGGTCCAATTTCCCATGATTTATAGCTGGTTTTGACACAAAAACAGATGGAAATGTCTGCAGGGCTCCTTAAAAAAGTACCTGGTGTGACTTGAACTGCGGATGGGCATTTGGCAGCCTTGTTGGCTGTCACACTGCCCACTTCTGTCCCCTCAAACTCCTAATTTGAAAGCATATGAATTTGATATGCCGTATCATCATTTCTGTGTGTGGAAACGTTAACTGCCAACATGATATCCTGGCGACTGGGCTGGTAATGTCACTGCAGTTACGTAATGTAGGTACAATCTGAACTAAAGTTGCAGAAGTAAGTTATTTTATGCTAAGCCATGATGTTCTCCTAAACCTAACTGGTTTTTTTTTGTGCCTTAACCTAAACCAAACTGCAACCACACAAAGGTCTGATACATCTGTTGTTGGTTTGCTGCAGGGGTCATGTTGATTTGGGAGAAATCAACCTTCTGGTCAGTTAGCTAGCATGTGTTGCTTTTTCCCTTTCCACAGATGCAAGCTGTTTTGTTAAGCTTAATGCTATGTTTATTGGGCTGGGAAATGAGTGGTATCTTTTCACCCAACTCCAAGCAAGAAAGCTAATAAGAATTTCTTCTTCTCTCTGTGCTAACGAGCTAACGATCTCCTGACTGAAGCTTTACTATGGCTAAGCAGCACATGCACAAGCTGCAGCGGATGGAGGCTCCTCCAAATTATGCAACATTTTAGTTTTTCTTGACCATCATTTTTGCAGCTTTATTGCCGAAACATGCACATCATTGAAGAAGAAATCAGGTGTTTTAGATGAAGAGGAGAGCCAGAAAAAGAGCCATGATAATCAAGCTTGGCGAGGTGGACTAACATCGATGCAGTCAAAGCTAATGGACAGTGTTTCCCAGATGTCCAAATTTTGATATGAAAATGCCGACCACATCATCATCACCACCTTGACGCTGCTGCTAACATGCACCCTAATGCAGATTCACAAGACGCACTAGGTGTCTATGTGGATTTGTATATATGTTCTGTAATTTGTGCACCATGAAGTAGTTTACATACTTTCATTTTGTTATAGAAACCCTGTGTTGTACAATGACAAATACGTTCCAGTCTTCCATTAAAACCCATTTTGCATTATTGTATATTAGGTCAGTTAAAACTAAATTGACAAAACAGCAATTTTATTGTTCTCCATAACCTTATTATGCTCCAGTGACATCAGTGTGATGAACCCTCATGATCCTCAGAGTTGCTGCACTGATAATGTCAGACACAATGAATGTAATCAATGGATTTGCTTCTGTGTCTGCTGAGCACTCACACACGTGTTTGTTTCACAGCGGCAACACCAGCGCTGATGCACCAAACAAACCGTGTTATTATTCCACAGGGTCAGTGTCCCCGTTCACACTGAGTGGGACATGTCATGTTTCTGGTTTCAGCTTGCTCATGTTTGCGTGCAACCACTGAGCGAGATCAGACTCATCATATGGGAATCATGATTTAATATATTTCTTGTTAGAATGTTGTTTTACTCTATATTGTTTTTTATCCCAGGAAGTTCATTACAATTAATCTTTGCGACCACCTCTTATCAGCCTCATTGTAATTATCTGTGTTCCACTATCAATGTATGCAGGTGGACAAGTGCACGTGGACCATATTGATAATATGACTAAGGACTAACTTCAGTTTTTCCTTCCTAGGTTTGAATTTTCCACCATTAAAAATCTAGCACAGCTGTTACAGCCAATGAAAACAGGAAGCATGAGCTGTGATTCAACCGTTTCCATGCTGAAACTTTGCACTAAATTTGGTGCTCTGTTTTCCACGCTGTTTCACCATCTACCTCCGGCCGTGATGAATCGAGACCCTGTTAAATAGCCTCACAAAGGATTTCACAATGCGGCAGTCCCATACCTAATTAGGTAGCACATCAATATTCTGTCAAGTCTTGCTGGCCTCAAACTGAGCAACATTAAAACTCCGGCACGGGGTTAAGAATCTTCTTTCTCACTGAGTTTATTCAGACATACATGGGGTGTATTTTTCTTCATTTGTTTACCAGCAATGAAATCTTATAAATATAGTTTGGAGTTAGAAAATATGGCTTGTCAGATGTGTTTTGCTTCATGCAGTAGTTACTGGAAGAGAATTCCCCTGTGTGTCTTTCTGCGCCATTACTGGGTGGAGCATACAAATTAATTTTGCCGGTTGATGATCAAGGACATGCCTCATTACAAGGCCAGTTGTCTGCATACAATAGGATGATTCAAAGCAACATCGTGTGTTCTGTCCCAGGGATAAAGGGTTCTTCACAGGGTCTAATTCAGAATAGTACAGATAATACTTCCTTTTCCTAATTATCTTACTCATCAGTGTGTCAGCGAGCAATATACACAATACCACCAGCTGTGACCTAAAAATATTATTTGAGCAACTTGAGTATCTGATATTTCATGTGTCTCATCTCATTCAGCCACCAGTGAAGCTAAAGACAGCTGTGCTATAATTCATAAGTTACACAGCTGGCCCTCATCGACAACTTGAATAGAAAACAATAAAATGTCTTCTTCATATTTATACAACAGATCACATTTAACTATTGGTTTCATCCTCAGCCCCACTTCGCCGTGGGGTCCCCCAAGGTTCTGTACTTGGTCCCATTTTTTTCACCTATATGTTCCCAAATCTTGGATGGACCTATATTCTACCTTAGAGAAATTAATTCTCTTTGCAGTAAATCTTTACAATATATCAAATAAAAAAATAGATGCATTCTCTGCTTCGACATGTCATTTATGAAGTAAATGTCGAATTCACAATGTAATGGATGAAGAATAATGAAACCAGTGGTGTTTGCATTGGTTCCCTATAAACCTCGTTAACACCATTCAAGTCTGTCTGCCACTGGGCACACAGTCACCTGGAAAAGGAAGGTTAACTGAAAAAAGATTTCTATTGTGGACTAAATAGACTGACATTTCATCCTTTGTTGTTGTTATTTTTGACTCTGAGGAAACGGAAATAATTGAGTTGTCTTAGGACAAACATTTAATACCACTTGGAAACACTAAGGGGGAACAGTCTGTTGCCACTTTTTGTCAGTTTTTTCTCTTTTTTTGTTGTGTAAAAGGTCTAAACTGCACAACATGCACAAAAAGGTTCATTTTAATCAGTGCTCGAGCTATCACTATAATAACAATGAATTTATTACATTTGGCTTTTCATGTGTTCCTGGAAAAGCAGGACTTTGCTTCTTCTGCAGCATTGAAGTTAATAGGTCTATAGTCTTGTGTGATGAGGGTTTCAGCTGGTGTGTCTGTGCGTCAGTCTGCTCAGCTCTGAGCAATAAATAGGCCAACATAAAAAGACAATCATAAACAGCAGTGGCACTATTCCTAATAGATTATCAGCGTGTTTTATTTCCTAATTCACTTGTCATATGCAGAATAAAGAACAGCTGCCAAACGGATCATTGCAGATCGTGAGTTGGCCTTGGAGCTCAGCACTGGGGCCCAGCATACTCTGTCTAAACTGCCCAATTAGTTAACATGGGCATCGAAAGGAAGTGGGCAGCGCTATAGTGCTCCGTATCACGCCACTGAGAGGGCAGGACAGAGTACTGGAGCTTGTGAGAACTGCGAAGGAGAAAAGGTAACGGCGTTACTAACCGGACAGTTAAGAAATGACAAGTCAAGAGAGTGGGGGAATGACTGCCTTTGGTGGCTGACGAGAGTTACCAGGGCGCCCCCTGGCTTGCTAAGTTAGATATCTTGCGTTGCACTTGCTTGATGTTTGGCTATTTTGGCCAAGTTGTGAACTTGCTGCTTTTTGATTAAAAACCAAGTCAGCCCATTCTGACAGAGGTTCACCTGTTATCACTTTACAGCCAGATGCTATTGAGGTACTGCAACTTTAAGTTTAGGTTTAAGTGTTATGCTGTTCTAATGGTCTGGTTATGTTTTGCCACAAAGACCACTTGGTCAGGGTTAGTAAGAGATCACAGTTTACCTGGTTCTGCTGCCACAAACCACGTCACTTCTCCTCCTGACATGGAAATCAGGTCATATACCAGTAATCTGAATGTTTTGTAAAACATTTCTTAGACAAAAATGTATTTTTTAGTGCAGATTTGAGTTCTGTGCCTTTTTAATACAATTATATATGTCTCAATTTTTAGTAAAAGACTCAGGGATCTTATCACACTGGCCAGTTTCTCCAAGGTGCTGAGGTGGGTCGACCTCCTATCCATGCACCAGCGATGCAAACCAAAAACAGTTGTGCTGTTAATTAAAATTGAATGCAGATCACTTTCTTCACATTTCAGCTTTTGGCATATTTTGGAATGAAAAGAAATTTCAGATTGTCAGTTTCTGTTGGATGGTTTTCACATCACACACTAAGGAAAACATTCCAGTAACTCCGTCTACATTTGTCATTTTTCATCTCTGTTTGTGAATGGGTTAAACAAAGGAGATGTATTGTATTAATGTATGTATTAATCAGTGAACATAAAGATGTGGGCAAGATTCTGTTTTCCCCAACCTCCAAATGTTACTAAGCTAAATGCTAACAGCCTCCCAGCAGCAGCTCAGTGATTAACATAAAGTGAAAGTGATATAACCATCTACTTGTATCATTCTTGGAAGAACAGCACGTAAGCGTGTTTCCAAGCAGTTCATGTGATTCTGTGTCCTTCACTTGGAAAGGAGCTATCAGAGCCTTTATATCCACCCACTTTGATTTCTGCATTTCCAAACTTAAGTGCTCCCAGACAGTTTAGAATGCAACAGCAAGCTTTAAAAACAAAAACAAAAAAAAAAAACACATAGACCGTGCTCCAAATCCAAGCCTCCTTCCATTTGCTTACTGGTCAAACCTCAGAGAGTTCAGAGTGTACTTTAGGGGTCAGGATTGATAAACATTCATGTGTAGGCCTCTGACGTCAATAAGACAGTGCTGTTCCTTTTGTCTTTCCAATGAGCATTAAACTGTTTCTGTAATTATATATGGGTTAGCCACATGTTCCCATCCCTGTTACACACTATGTATTATTTATGTGACAGAGCATCTTAGAGTTCATCTGACAGTCGAACATGACTTCAGGGCCTACATGTAGTAAAGCTGCTGTAAACACGATGATGGGCAAAGATAGCATAGGGTAGAATCATGATTTTATAGGCATTAACACAAAGACAGACATGAGGCGTCAACCACGGTAGTAACTGCGTGGTTTTGTTGTCTGTTCTCATTTATTCTCGAAGGGCAGATTTTTATCTCGACTGTCCTGATGGTTCGGGTTCACAACACAGGCCATATTAGTTTTGGGTTCAACTTGTTTATCAATATAGTCCTTGTGACTTTTCTAAGGTTTTCTAAGGGCACAAAGGTGGCTCACCCATGCAGCTATTGCTATAGCTGGAAATGTTCAGCAGAGGGCGCCAAAGACAAATGAGAAGAACCCCATGTGATGTCAAATTTACTTAAAATTTATTTTATTTTTGAAATAATGTTAATTCTGACTTTCACTTAACAGTCTCCTGTTAGTGTCAGGAGCTAAAACTCTTCTGGACTAGGTTTTAAAGGTGTGCTATGTAGTTATAGGGAGGGAGTTTTAATCAGTGGTGAAAGATCTTTATTGACAATTTCATGCAGTTTTACTTTAATATCTGGCGGACCCTGCCACCTCTCTAAGTTCAAATACTTATTTTCCTCTGAGAACAGCTTGTTTATTTAGTTTTGGAAAACAAATATTTCTGAGTTGGTATTGACTATTAATATTGTAAATATTAAAACTTTGAGGTTAAATGTCCAAAATTGCATAGTGCCCCTTGTAATACTTGTTAACATACATGATATGTAAGAGGACAGTGATTTTGTTGCTTTTGACCCAAAACCCTGAATATGAAGTCTCCTTGCGACCTGTCATCAAAAGCAAATCAATGAAAGCGTGTCTCTTCTTCTCATAAGGTGTTCATATGATATTTACTAGAGGCCTGGGTAAGTAAAAACACAACATTTATCAAGAAAGAAGAAGGGATCAGAGAAAAAAGAGAAACAGAAGCTGCCTGAAGCTGAAGATTACACGAGCCATCTCCTCCTCATGCTGGTACTCTTAACAGCCTTTCAGTGGCAGTGTCACTCACTGCTGACAGGTGGCCTCAGGAAACTGGTGATTGATGGAGATTAAGGCATTTATGTGAAGCATAGAAACACGTGTCACATGTCAGAGTACATAAGAAAAAGTACATTCAGTGTGTCTTGTAAAGACTATCTGAAAAGACGAACACAGGGAAACGTTTTAATGAACACAACAAAATCACTCAAAGAACAGAAAAGTAAGTCATTCTACAATCTAAAAGGAGTGAAAGTAAAAGGGTCAGGGAGAGCATCTTGTGTTGTCACATCTGTAGTGTCTTCTGGTTGGTTTCACTTTTCACGAGTGATGTATCCTCACTCAGCTTCCTGATGACGTACATCTTTCCAGCTGTGTCCTGCTAACCCACACACTGTAAAGGTTTTGATTCTCTCACACTGTAGATCACATTATGTTTCGAGGCGAGCAGCCAAAAGGAAAACGTCAAAGTCATGAGACTCGATTAACAAGAAACTACGAATTTCAGTACAGTAGTCCTACACATCCTCGTGCAGCCTGCCCTTGAGTTCACACTGCACAATAACGTAATTAGAGCAAGACAACGTAAGGATGAGCAAGGACACTTGAGGTCCTCTCAGCACTTATACAAGGTAAAGTCTCACGGGGACGCACATCCATTTCCAATTGTGACCATTCTTGAGATACTAGACATAAAGTACCTTGTTGCAAATCCAGGAAATGTTTGATATGCCAAACACAGAA
This sequence comes from Diplodus puntazzo, assembly GCA_963678695.2. Lineage (NCBI taxonomy): Eukaryota > Metazoa > Chordata > Actinopteri > Spariformes > Sparidae > Diplodus > Diplodus puntazzo. Next base: position 28,754,096 of record OZ023157.1, on the reverse strand, counting down.
ATTAAGATCAATCAATTTAATGGAACGTAACCCTAACTGTCTGACCTGGGTCAGAAAACGGCAACTGTAAGATGTGATTTTCAGTACTTTCATCATGGTGTTAGATTCCAATAATAGATACCGCTTGAATTTCTTCTTATCTATGTTACAGTATATTAAATCGCATACAATGTGACCAGCAACACGTAGAGATACATCAAGGACCTTTGGCTGAGAAGACTCTTTGTTATCAAATTATTTGTAGGGGTGCACAACATCCTAAAATGTATGTACATAAAATATTTGTTAAAAATAAATATTTGCATTAATCTAGTGATGCTGAATATAAAAAATGTCTGCATATCCCACCTCAATGTCTACTGATTCGGTGAATTTTGTTTCATGGTATAGCTGGTTGATGGCATATGGCAGACTGAAAAGGTAGAGCAGAGAAAACATGCTTTATGATAAGGTGTATACCCACCATCTGCCCCGGCATCCCAAATTTTTGGCTCTTTATACTACAAAAATGGCTGATAACATTTTGTGTTGACACACAAAAAATATAAATAATATAGGCGATGGATGATAATATATAGGCAAATGACATGTGAATTGCAATTGCAGCTAAAACATACAACATTATTCTAACAAACATCTTTACACAAGAAATACCTGCTAACTAAAACACAAAAAAAGGCTGCTTGCTAAATCATACAGCATTATCCTAACAAACATCTTAATACACAGAATATTTAAACAGATAAGGTAGATGACTTGGTTTAACAAAGATATTAATTGAACTCAAATGAACACAAATAGTGTTGCTTACCTGCAATAGTCACAGTAGAAGTGAGCATGGCATTCTCAAAGGCCCAAAATAACTCTCATGGGTGCCACCTAGTGGCTCAACTTTATACATCAATAAAATGTGAGAATGCATTTACTATTAAATAATACTTGGTTTCACTAATTTAGTTTACTAATGCACTGAAGCCCGTGCCTTTTGCTTTACTTTCAGCTTTATTTGAGAGGTAAATGATGATAATGCAACACCTTTCTCACTATATGAGTTATTATTACATTATGAGCTGTTATTACATGATGAGCGCTATCAATAAGGCTCTTAATGTAATAAGTTATTACATTATTACATTATGCGCAAAGCCCTTATTAAGTCTTATTACATCATGAGCCAATTATTACATTATGAACTTTTATTACATTTAAATTATTACATTATGAGCCATTATTACATTATTAGCCAGTATAACATACTTACCTTTTTTTAAAAGTTTCATGTTTTCGTCCCGTGTAAATTGTTTGTTTTTTTATTATCATTATTTATTCTATGTGAGTAGGAATAAACCAGTGATGGGCAAAAATAAAATAAAAAATGTTATTTTCACATGGTTTCATAGCAGTCATGTTCCTAGGACATCCACACCTCCTCCTTTGTGTCAATGCAGTCAAAGTGCATGCTTCATCCTGTCCATTGTTTTCATACCTGCTCTGCCTATGTGTGTGTCAAGCTCAGCCCCACCCTCGGTCAAACAGACACACAGACCTGACTAGGGACAAATCTGTGTATCTGTTTACTGTTATTGTTCAAGTCAGTGTATTGATATTAGAAATCTCATCTCAATTGACTGTTCACTAAACTCCCACCTTTAACAGTGACTGTCTAATCATTACTTTGTAACTATCTATACCTATTAAAATAACCTACATTACCACCAATGGCAAGGGGCATGTTATTAGCTAAGTGAGACAAAGTTGTCAACCATTTGTTTTGGTATTTAGCGTTAGTTAACAGAAGCAAGCTACAGCTGATAAAATCCACTAGCGTCAGTCATCACCCAGACACAAAATCCATGACTGTGTACTAGAGATGAACCCTACTTTAGTCGACTTTTTGTGTAAAATCAATGATCCACTGTCCTAAAAATCCCATGCGGAAAATCTGTCATTGTAAACTGCACATGTGCCACACAAGAACGGAAAGCTTGACAGGCATAGTGACATAATGTATATAGAGGCGAGGTTTACCAGATGAAAAAAACAGCTTTTAATGGCTGGGACCAGAGATGGTTCAATTAAGCACGACCTGTACAGTGATTACACATCACACACTATTGCTTTACATACATAGGTCGAGATTATTTGAGACATCTACATATTCCTGGCCCCAGTTTTCAAGAAGACGCTCCCAATAAATTCCAGAAGACGTGGGGGAGGGCTTATGCTGAGTGAAGAATTACTTAATT